>VUYV01000006.1:10573919-10589198 GCA_008711295.1 Anarhynchus alexandrinus | reverse complement strand
CCCTGGAGGTGTTGAAGGCCAGGCTGGACGTGGCCTTGGGCAGCCTGGTCTGGTGGGAGGTGTCCCTGCCTATGGCAGGGGGGTTGGAACTCGATGATCTTCAAGGTCCTTTCCAACCTAAACCATTCTATGATTCTTTCAACCCTCACCATTTCTGTGAAAATATAGGCATAAAAATCAAACATATATATATATGTAACATATATATATATATATATGTTTTATATATATATATAACTGTATTTAGGCAGTGGTCGGGAGCCTGGGATGTGGGTGGGAGCCCTGGCAGGGCTGGAGGAAGCCACGGCTGGGGATGGTGGCTGACCCCACACCTGCCAGGGCTTGGCCAAACCCACGGCTCAGCCCTCGGGGACAGAAGGCGAGCTGGAGCGGGGATGCAGGGGACAGGGCTGGAGGGGCACCAGGAGACGGGAGGTTTGGCAGGGACGGGGTTTGCGATGGGGGCAGGTCGGAAAGGCACAGTCGGGAGAGGAGAAAGGAGCCTCCATCCATCTCGTGGAGGGAGATGGTGGCGCTGGGTGGGCTGAGTGCCCGTGAAGGTGGTTTTCAGGGGGGCAGACCCAGGGGCCGACAGACATCTGCTTCCCCTGGGGGTCCAGGAAAGTCGCGTTGGACTCGGACCGGTTTCCCTCACAGTTCTGCCTTTTCCTCTGTGCCGGGGCAGCCCTAAGCGCTCCCGCGTCCCTTTGTGCAACGCCAGAGCTTGTGTGGATGTCTTCACCTGGGGCAAACTTTGAGGTGCTTCCGTCAAAAACGGCGTTTTGACTGCGGGTGGGTCGCAGCGCTGCCGAGCCCATCCCCAGGCGCTCCTGCGTGTGCCGGGGAGAAAAGAGTTTCGAACTTTGCAGCCGCGCGCGGTGCCTGAAGGCGCAGCACAGATGGGGGCTGAGAAAAACAACTTCCTCAGGCGGTTAAACCGCCACGGACATCTCTGGGGTTTGGCTCCGCTGCCGGGGTTGGGGTGGGGTGTTCGCTGTGTTGTGTAAAACAACTCAAAACCAGCTCGCGACTTCCGGCTCCGTTTTTTCCCCGCTGCTGCTGTACGGGCTCGGGCAAGCGGCGTGGCCAGTGTTGCGTGTGTTTGGTGGCCCGGCGAAGCCGAGGAGGGTTTCGCCCACTCGCCCCCGGGGAGCGGCTGCGTGGTTGGCTCGGCCCCGCGCGCAAGTGGTTTCTTGAGTGAAAAACAAGAGTTTTGAAGAGCAGGCAGGAAAGGGAGGGGTTCTGCTTGTGTGCAATTAATTGCTTTAAGATGTTGTGAAGCCGGCTGTTCTGGAGCTGGATGCTAAATATAAAACTGATACTACATAAATAAATGATGAAACACCAGTGACATCTGAAAAGCACTTTGGGATGCTCCAGTTAAGAACTTATATAAATAACGTGTATTATTGTTGTTGTAATTACTATTTTCTTTTTTTAGCATGGCTGTGCTTAGAGAATGTTTTGAGAAGTCGTATCTGGCAGAAATTCAGCTGTCCCATAGAAACCAGTACCCTTTTGCCAGTTTCTATCAATGCTCTTCTTTTCGGAGGAAGAAAATCGAAGCTGGGCTGTGTTTGCATCCCTCTCGTGCGCTGCGGCAGATGCTCAGCTGGATGCAGGTGCAGCTCCGCTGACGTAGAGCTGCGCTGGTCCCTCCCTCTGCTCCCGGTGCTGGACCGGAGCCGGGATGTACCTGTGTGGGCAGGGACACGTGGGACACACGGGACTTAAAGGTGGTGTATCCGGGGACTGGAGATGCCGTGGCAGCCTGTACTGAGCGGTCAGCGGTGTCTCTCACACAGAAGCACTCGGTGATGCCGAGGAAGGTCAGGGCACAGAGGACAAGGGTACCGAAAGCAATGTCAGACGCATGCCCTAATGCACCGCGCGGTGCAGGAGCGGTGATGGATCACCTCCAGTGTGTGCTCATGGCAGAGACGGGCCGTGCACCCCACTGCCGCTCACCTCCGACAGTGCTTTCCCTATCGACTCTGTACTTGAGGGCATCATTTTCGGAGGTGATGCGGGAGGATGCTGCGCTCCCTCGCAGCCTGGGCCGCTCGCAGGTTGGCGGCGAACCGGCACTGCTTCGTTGCAGCGCCGCTGCTTCCTGAGGGCTGTTTCCTCTGCTTAAGGGGTTGTGCAAGAATCTCGAGCTTTCAGGAAAAAAACAGCCCTCCCGGCCCTTGTGGCTGCAGAACGAAGTTTCAAAACGCGATCTGCTAAAGGCTGTGAAGCGCGGAGCCCACTTCTAAGTAAGTGGAAGGAAAATGAAGAGCCGTGTGCTAATTGTCCTGACTTCCTGTCGTTTCTAAGCCAGTTTGAAAACGTTTCAAGGCCTGAATTAGTTTTATTTGCCTAAGCAGTAGCGATAGGTAAATGTTTGTATGTCTCCACTGACATCAGTTTTTTGCCTGTTTTCTTGAAGCCTTCTCCACGCCGGTGTCTTGCGCTGGTGTCACGCCGCTCTCGCTGGTAACTGCGAGCGGTGCTTTGTGGCTAGAGAATCGGGCACGGCATTGAAAAAGGAGATGTCCGAGTTAGGGTGGACCCAGAACCCAGCCTGCCCTTCGCAGGGAACCTCCCATGAGGGGGCAGGAGGAGGGAGGTGTGGGTGGGCGAGATGCTTTTGCGCGGGGAGCGCAGGAGAGGGGGCAGGCTCTCGCTCCGCACTTTTGGATAGAAAACGTGACTCATTTCCACTGCAAGTGTGTTCTTGCAGGGTGCCAGGGCCGGGTACCCATCCTCCCATTCCCCGCCACATGGCTTTTTCTTGCTCTGAGAGCTCCCGTCGGCCGCAGCCGTCTCCATTTAGCGCAGAGAGGGGCGCAGCAGCCTGAGCTGTCCGTGTCCCTGAGCGGGAGCATGGCACAGACTGGCGCAAACTCCTGCGTGGAGGTGGGAGTGTGGGGGCTCTCTGTGTCCTGCTTTCCTCTTTCTGCTCTGGGTTACAGAGCATCCATGCAAGGTAGTGCTGCCGGCTTCGCCCTGGGATGCAGGATTTCATGGAATCATGGAATGGTTTAGGTTGGAAGGGACCTTAAAGACCATCCAGTCCCATCCCCCTGCCCTGGGCAGGGACACTTCCCACCAGCCCAGGTTGCTCCAAGCCCCGTCCAACCTGGCCTTGAACACCTCCAGGGATGGAGCTTTTGGGTGAGCAGGAAGGGGGGTGCAGGACGGGCTGTCCTGCAGCAGGCAGTGCCCGCAGGCAGGCGCGTTGGAGCTCTCGGGAGCGATGCTGTTTCGGAGGTTGCTCGCTGCCTGCGGGAGGGCTGTGCGGACCGTTGCTCTGAGCCGTGTTGGTACCCGATCTCTCCCTGTGTCCTGGCTTGAGCCATGCAGGACTAATTTTTCTTCTAATGCTTGGGAAAACTGCACTTTTAGAAGACTCCAGTGTCTGAATTTGTGAAAATACTCACTTCACAGCCAGCGATGGTGTGCGGATTTCGAGGTCTCAGTGTTTTCGAGCTCGCTGGGTGTGGGGATGAGGAGGAGCGAGACCCGGGCACTTGCCCCGAGCTGCCAACAGGGTTAGTTCATACCATGGATGGCACATTCCATGGAAATGAGAAAGTTTTCTGAGGAGTTCTCTCTCTCCCGTGACGGCTGCCACCCTGAGAACTCCTCGCCCCGGTGCCGCAGCCCTGAGCCCTTCCCTTCCTCCCGAAGCCGCAGCGCTGGCAGTGTCCCACATGGGCTGTCACTGCCGGGAGCGCACGGCTTCTACCGATGGAATGGGCTGGGGATGGTCCTTGAGTATTTCATATTGGTATCGGGACCAATACTGGTTCTTTAGGGTTATTAATGTCAATTATCTACTCTTATTCTGTGAAATCTGTTTATATTCTAACCCTCAGGTTTCCTTGTTTTCCCCAATTCCCCTTCCCGGGTGGGGAGGGGTCATCAGGTGAGAGAATAACTGTCTAAAGGACACTAAATTGTTGTGGGTTCTCAAACCATAATGCCCCGTCAGACCCCTTTTCCTCACCCCATCCTCCATCCCTTCCTGGTGGCCCGCAGGGCTCTTCTCCCATGGCTGCAGCACACACCCACTCCGCCATCGCCCCTCGGCCTCCCTGTCCCCATCTCCCGCCTCTTGCAGCCGCACAGCCCCGGCCTTTCCGCCAAGCCCCATTGCCCCTGCCGTTGCCTCGGCGCTCGCCTGCCTCCGGTGTGGCCCCGTCCCCAACTGAGCCAAACCCGTATCCCACATCCCACCCGCCCCTGAACCACCTTGGACCACCTCCTGGCACCCTTCCCTCTGCCGCCTCCTCCTCCTCCTCCTCCTCCTGGGGAGGTTTTCCTCGGTGTGTGGGTCTGTCCGTCCTACAGCCCGTCTCTCTCCCCCGTCGCAGGTGCAGATGTTTCCCCCGCAGTCCCGCTCAGCATTTTTGTGCCTTCAGCGCAGCCAGGATTCTTCTCTGGGCATTCCTCTTGTGTTTTTCAACTTCCTTCTCTCCGGCCAGTGTAAAAATAGTTTTGGCCTGCTCGTAGCCAGATTTATCGGCTATTTTTCATCCTTGCGGTTTTACGGTAGCCCATCTGGCTACGATGGCTGATGATACTAAACTGGGAGGGGTGGCTGACTCTCCAGAGGGCCGCGCTGCCATCCAGCATGACCTGGACAGGCTGGAGAGCTGGGCAGAGAAGAACCTAATGAGGTTCAACAAAAGCAAGTGCAGGGTCCTGCACCTGGGGAGGAAGAATGCTGGGCACCAGTATAGGTTAGGGGTGGACCTGCTGGGAAGTAGCTCTGAGGAGAAGGATTTGGGAGTCCTGGTAGATAACAAATTGTCAATGAGCCCGCAATGTGCCCTTGTCGCCAAAAAGGCCAATGGAATCCTGGGCTGCATAGGGAAGAGTGTGTCCAGTAGGTCGAGGGAGGTCATTCTTCCCCTCTACTCGGCACTGGTGAGGCCACAACTGGAATACTGTGTCCAGTTCTGGGCTCCCCAGTTCAAGAGAGACAGGGAACTGCTGGAGAGAGTCCAGCGGAGGGCAACCAAGATGATGGAGGGATTGGAGCATCTCCCGTATGAGGAGAGGCTGAGAGCGCTGGGACTCTTTAGCCTGGAGAAGAGAAGGCTGAGGGGAGACCTTATTACTGCTTATAAATATCTAAAGGGTGGGTTGAAGGAGGATGGAGCCAGACTCTTTTCAGTGGTTCCCAGTGACAGGACGAGGGGCAATGGGCACAAGTTGGAACATAGGAAGTTCCGTTCAAATACACGGCAAAACTCCTTTCCGGTTGGGGTGGCAGAGTAGTGGCACAGGCTGCCCAGGGGGTGGGGGAGTCCCCTTCTCTGGAGACTTTCAAGCCCCGCCTGGATGCAGTCCTGAGTAATGTGCTCTAGGCAATCCTGCTTTAGCAGGGGAGTTGGGCTGGGTGATCTCTAGAGGTCCCTTCCAACTCTGAAAATTCTGTGATTCTGTGATTCTGTGATCTCCGCGTCCTGCCCTGGGCGCTGCTGTCACCCCCCGGCCGAGCGCGGGGTTTGCGGGATGCTCGTGGGCACGCGCTCCCCGTCGCCCGGCGAGAGCCGCTTCGCTGCCTCTCCTCTCATTCCCCCCCCCCCCCCCCCCCCCTCCCCCCCCCCCCCTTCCCCCCCCCCCCCCCCCCCCCCCAAAACGTGGCTTTGCTGAGAAGCCCACGCAGCCCTTGGCAGCGGCGAGGCCACCTCGCGGTGTGCCTGCTGCCACGCGCGCTGACTCACACGGGCTCCATGGTCCCTTCCTCCTCTCTCCTGTGCTTTTGGGTGCAAAGTCTTTGGGGCAGAGGATTTATTCTGGCTCGGCGCAGGGTGCTGGAGAGCCAAGCTCAGGGTTTTTCCCACTTTTCAGTGCTCTTTCTTAGGCCCGGGTTCCTGGAATGACGCGTTATGTGTGAATCTCAGCTTTTTTTCAAACGAAGCTCTGTCGCCTTCCTGCAAGCGGGAGTTAGAGCCTGGAAATGGGATCGGGTGGCAGTGCGGGCACTGGGGGCAGGAAAAGTGAAGGGTCACAAATGTGCTATTTAAAAAACAAACAAACAAAAAAAAACCCCAAACAAACAACTCTTAAAGACCACACAATTTGAAAGAGCCCTGACCTGAGGTCTTTGAATCCCTGGCTTTGGAAAAGCAAAAACCTGGCTAGAAATTCCTCAGTGCCACGTGCCCGTACGGTTTGCCAGGAGAGTTTTCTCAGTTCCCGTTTAGATTCTGCCATGGACTGTCAGGTTTCATGAGCAAAATAAAAAATGGGGAGTTCTCTTTGCTGCCTGCGAGGCATCCTCATGACTCATGATCGCGCATTGGGGTGGGAGGTGGTCCCTCTCGGCCCTGCGCTGTTACCGGTCTTGGAAATGATGTGACTGTGACTGGTGCCCAGAGCGTAGTTGTACGCTTCCCTTTCCCACCCCCCCTTTAGCTTTTAATCAGTTCCCCAGATTGACTTTGCCTCCTGTTTTCAGTGTATTTCGCCTACTCGGTCCTTTGGGATTTGTTTGAAAATTTGGGATTTGTTTCAAAATTTGGGATTTGTTTTAAAATCTGGGCTTTGCCAGGCTTGCCACGCATGTGCGTTCCAGGGTTGCGAGGGATGAGGCAGTAAAGGGGCAGGCTGTGAAGCGCTGGCTGAATTTTGGGGAGCAGATGTACAGCCGTACGCAATACATCTCTACGTCCGTGCCGTCCATGCTATGTCCTCCTCTTTAGCTACGGTAAAGAGTCATCGAATTTAGTGTTGGGCTCGCCGGCGTCTCTCTGGCTGCTTTGGCACTGGGTTGAGCGTCGCTTCTGAGGAAGTGAGAAGACGCCACGTCCCCCGTGCTGCGCAACCCGCGGGCGATTCGGGGGAAGGCACGGCGGAAGCGTTGCAGGGCGGCGATGGAGCAGCGTGTGTGTGTGTGTGTCTGCGTGTGTGCGAAGCGAGAGCGGAGCGTGGTGCGGCTCGTGCCGGGGGATGCTCACGCCTGGCTTCCACCGCACAAGGGGGTCGTGTCAGCGCAAAGGGCCGAGCGAATTGGTTAAAGTGGAGCCAAACCAGCCAGGGTTGCCCTCAAAGTGTTTTCTTCTCTGGATATTTTTTGTTTAAGGTGAGAGCCAGCCTGAAAGGACTGAAAATACAAAAGCTTTCTTATAGTTTTCTTTAGGCCACTGTTTTAAAAAAATCCTCAAGTGAAACATTTTTCCTTTACTTTCCGTACACTGGATTATTACACTTAGATTATACCTGTTGTCATTCTGGGAGAACCGTATCTCAGAAAAACATTAATGATACAGAACCATAGAATGGTTTGGGTTGGAAGGAACCTTGAAGACCATCCAGTCCCACCCCCCTGCCCTGGGCAGGGACACCTCCCACCAGCCCAGGTTGCTCCAAGCCCCGTCCAACCTGGCCTTGAACACCTCCAGGGATGGGGCAGCCACAGCTTCTCGGGGCAACCTGCGCCAGGGGCTCACCACCCTCAGGGTGAAAAATTTCTTCCTGATATCTCATCTAAATCTCCCCTCTTCCAGTTTGAAGCCATTCCCCCTCGTCCTATGGCTCCCCTCCCTGATCAAGAGTCCCTCCCCAGCTCTCCTGGAGCCCCTTTAGGGACTGGAAGGGGCTTGAAGGTCTCCCTGGAGCCTTCTCTTCTCCAGGCTGAACCCCCCCAACTCTCCCAGCCTGTCCTCCCAGCAGAGGGGCTCCAGCCCTCGCAGCATCTCCGGGGCCTCCTCTGGCCCCGCTCCAACAGCTCCGTGTCCTTCTGCTGTGGGGACCCCCCGAGCTGGAGGCAGCACTGCAGGGGGGTCTCCCCAGAGCAGAGTGCAGCAGAGGGGCAGAATCCCCCCCTCGCCCTGCTGGTCACGCTGCTGGGGATGCAGCCCGGGGTGCGGGGGGCTTTCTGGGCCATCCATGCACATTTGTGGCACGTTTATATGGCACACAAGTGCAGGACACTGGAAGAGAGGTGGCCACTGTTTTTCAGGCTATAAACGTTTAAAACAGAAGTGGCCTTTCCTGTACTCCCCCTCGTGAATATCTCCGGCTGTCATTGTCAGCCTTTGTTCACAACAAACAAATATAAGGAATTTTATAAGCTTTGCGAATGGATACAGAAAGGTGATGATTTAATCAGATTTCTTAAGATTACCTCCTCTTGGTTAAAGGGTAAAACCTTTCCTTCATACCCTCTCTGGTGGCTTCCCTCCAGCGGGGTCCATGCCCGGGCTGGCAGGGGGCAGCAGGACGAGTGGGGCGCTGAGGATGGGGACCTTTCCTTGGGGTTTCGAGCTCTTTGTGCTCGCGCTTGGCCGAGGGCAGAGCTTTGCGTTGGTGCTCGTGGGCATGTTTCTGTTGAAGTCATTTCACTGGTTTTCCTGTTAAAACGCCAGCCAGCGTGCCTGCTGGTGGAGAGCCCATACTCCAATAGTTGGGCTGTTGTCTCGCCTGCGCCGGTGCCCAACGGAGCCTCCTGACCCAGCCTGGCCGAGGGCTCCGGCGCGGCGGACCACCCTCTCCCCCGTGCTCCGTGTGGCCCCGTGCTCCGGGCAGCAGCAGGACGGAGAGCACCACGTGTGTTTTTGGGAACATACTGGAGCACAGGGCTTGAATCAGTGGGGTTTTTTTTTGAGAGGTGAGCGCGCATCTCCAGGAGAGCACACTGCTCTCCTCTCATCTTTGTTTAAGATCACTTTTTTCCCCGTGTGAGGTGTTTTCCCCCGGGGTGTGGGTTTTTATCCCGGCGCTCCGGGCTGGGAGCCGCTGCCGGCTGGGCTCGGGGTGCTGCAACCGTGGGAGGGGGCGGCTCACCCCCGACCTGCCCCCGCGGTCGCAGGGACGCGGGCAGCATCGTCTGCGTGACCGGCTGCTGCCCGTACGCTGCACACCAGGGTGGCTTTGGCAGCACCGCATGGGTTTGGGCTTTTTTTCCCCGGCAGAAACGGGTTGATTTCGTTGCTGGACTGGCAGCGTTTTCTTTGTGCTTGGATATTGGCTTTCCCGGTGGAGGAATCTGTGGTTTCTAAGAGTCTAATTGCTTTAGCGTAATAGTTTTTCCTCTGCTTTCGTAATGACTTTGGTGGGTGCCATCTGCTGTTGCGACGGCACCGGGCAGCGCGGGGCTGAGCGCTGGGTGCCGGGAGCCCTGCGCTTTAACCGAGCGCCCCAGGGAAACTAAGACTTTGGAATCTGATTTTCAGGGCTTAAAGCTTTATCTCCAGCCCTATTGGGGGCCAGGGTGGGCCAGAGGGAAAGCGATGTTTGTGCTGGCTCCCTCCTTACTCGGCGGGTCTGTTTGCAGGGGCATGGGCATGGCATGCCTGGCCCCGCTGGGCAGCCGGCACGGGTCGGCATGGATGGAGAACGCTCTGTGCCATCGATGGCAGGCAAGGGACAGGCCACAGCCTTTCGTGAGCAGCTGCTTTGCTTGCAAACAGCTTGACCTCCGTCTTTTGCCTTTAGTTTAGAGACATTGCGTCCTGCTGGGTGTGAGTGCGGCCGGCGTAACGCCGTGCTGCAGGTGACAGAGGGCTGAAACGGGGAAATGGAGTGCTGCCTCCAGCTCGGGGGGTCCCCAACAGCAGAATGACACGGAGGTGTTGGAGCGGGGCCAGAGGAGGCCCCGGAGATGCTGCGAGGGCTGGAGCCCCTCTGCTGGGAGGACAGGCTGGGAGAGTTGGGGGGGTTCAGCCTGGAGAAGAGAAGGCTCCGGGGAGACCTCAGAGCCCCTTCCAGTGCCTAAAGGGGCTCCAGGAGAGCTGGGGAGGGACTTTTTACAAGGGCATGGAGTGATAGGATGAGGGGGAATGGCTTCAAACTGGAAGAGGGGAGATTTAGATGAGATATGAGGAAGAAATTGTTGCCTGTGAGGGTGGTGAGCCCCTGGCGCAGGTTGCCCCGAGAAGCTGTGGCTGCCCCATCCCTGGAGGTGGTCAAGGCCAGGTTGGACGGGGCTTGGAGCAACCTGGGCTGGTGGGAGGTGTCCCTGCCCAGGGCAGGGGGGTGGGACTGGATGATATTTAAGGTCCCTTCCAACCCAAACCATTCTGTGATTCTATGAAATCACACGGCTTGGTAAAGGAGAGCTCTAGGGACTGCATTTCTAAAAGCTCCAGAGGAGAAATCCCTGTCTGTGGGTGCTGTAATGCCCATCTGGGTGGCAGCTCTTGGCATCCATTACCTCCTGGGGCTCCTCGGGTCGCTGGCCCCATGTCCAGGGACTCAGCACAGCCTCACGGGATACAGAGGCCAGCACCAGCCTGCACAACACGTTTTGTCCAATTTCACTAAATCTGCAGGAGTGAGTTATTTTAAGCAGCTTTTTCCTATCTGTGGTGAGCAGTGCTGTACGGGTTTTGAAGCCTCTCACGTGAGGTTGTGGGATCTTTTTCCGTCCTTACCCTTTAATGGTCATCAAATCCCCCGGGGGTCACTGCCAGGACTTTGTCTTGCGGGTCATCAGAGATGCCAAAGCTAGAAAAGAAATGTTATCAAAAAGCCAGCTTTTAAAAAGAACGACTTTAGAAAGAGTCCCAGTTTCAGGTTCATGTTGCAAAAACGGACTGAACATACTGTGTAATTGGAAGGCCCGAATTCTGCGTACCCAAAGCCGCTATTTAATGCCATAGCGATGTCAAAGGCTCTTAGAGGGAATCTAATTTACCGTTCCAGCTGCTGCCAGGGTGAGGTGAGACGGTGTAAGCAGCGCTGGGGCTCCCGGCACTGCTTTAACTGGTGATGCTGCAGAGCTTTGCTGGGATTGCTGCGGTGACGAGCAGCGCGGAAAGTAAATCGGAGGGGTGGGCAGAGAGCCGTACCCCTGGTCTGGCGGGGTCCTGCCTGGTCTCCTGGGGCGGCCGAGCTTTGGGGACGCCTGGCCCCAGACCTGCGAAGGGGAGAGCAGCTCACGGGTGTCCTGTTAATTCACATTAATAGGCAAAGCTTGGCAAATTTTCAGAAGCGCACAGTCTTATCCTGAAATAAGACTAGTGTTTCAGATGAGGCACCAAATTCAATGAAGCATTTAAAGAGCATGAGGCTAAATGAGAGAAAATGGGTTCCTTTTCTCCGTCCACCGGTTGGGTTTTGGGGACTCCTGTTTTTCAGATGATCTCTTTCTTTTTGCTGAGATTCCCCTGCAGCTCGGGTCCGGGATGCGGGAGCAATAGGGGCCCCATGTGTGATGAGGATGGCAGCACGCACGCAGCACTGGGGCTGGCGGCGTCTGCCATCCCGTGCCCCAAACCCCGCCGTGGACGGGGGAGCCGGGCAGCAGCACCCGGCCACCCTGGCACCCAGGCTCTCTGCCGGCTGGCCTTTGTCTTTCCCACCAGTAACCTGGTGGGTGCCGGTGATACCAAGCTGTGTGGCACAGTCAACATGCTGGAGGGGACGGATGCCATCCAGAGGGTCCTGGACAGACTGGAGAGATAGGCCCATGCCAACCTCATGAAGTTCAACAAGGCCAAGTCCTGCATGTGGGTCGGGGCAATCCCATGCACAAACCCAGGCTGGGTGGGGAATGGATGGAGAGCAGACGTGAGAAGCACTTGGGGGTGTTGGTGGGTGAGAAGCTCAACATGAGCCGGCAATGCACGCTCACAGCCCAGAAAGCCACCCACATCCCGGGCTGCATCCCCAGCAGCGTGGCCAGCAGGGCGAGGGGGGGGATTCTGCCCCTCTGCTGCGCTCTGGGGAGACCCCACCTGGAGTACTGCATCCAGCTCTGGAGTCCCCAACAGCAGAAGGACACGGAGCTGTTGGAGCGGGGCCAGAGGAGGCCCCGGAGATGCTGCGAGGGCTGGAGCCCCTCTGCTGGGAGGACAGGCTGGGAGAGGTAGGGCTGTTTAGCCTGGAGAAGAGAAGGTTCCGGGAAGACCTTAGAGCCCCTTCCAGTGCCTAAAGGGGCTTCAGAAGAGCTGGGGAGGGACTTTTTACAAGGGCATGGAGTGATAGGACAAGGGGGAATGGCTTCAAACTGGAACAGGGGAGATTTAGATGAGATATGAGGAAGAAATTGTTGACTGTGGGGGTGGTGAGCCCCTGGCGCAGGTTGCCCAGAGAAGCTGTGGCTGCCCCATCCCTGGAGGTGTTCAAGGCCAGGTTGGATGGAGCAAGGTCCCTTCCAACCTAAACCATTCTGTGATTCTACAGTTCTCCCACCGCAGCTGTGGTGCTACCATGGCACCAAGGCTTGGAAGGTCTCTTTCAGGATTGTGCGAGCAGTGAAGCAAAGTTTCCAGAGAGTGATGAACCACTTCAGTTATCTGAGCTAATCCACACTGGATTTCTGCAGCCTGGAATAGAGCCATTCTGAATGCAAAACCCTCTGGGGCAGGAGGTGTATATTCCCCCGCCAAGAGTAAGAGCTTCTTTGTGGACAGCCAGAAGCACGGCAGAGCGGGTGCTCGGCGAAAGGCTGTGCAGAAATTGCTCTGCCCAGAGGCTTTGCATGGCATCCCGGCATCGCTCGCATTAGTAAAACGGGCCTTAATTGCCCAGAGGCTCTGCGCTCTCCTCCATCAGAGAGATGCTGGGATGTCGTTGGTGCTGCTGGGATGCAGTCCTGGGAAACGCGGCGTGAACGGGACCCGCCTTGCATTTCTGAAGCGCTGCGGGGAAAAGCTTTCATCTCGGTTTTGCTTTCTGAACGTATGAAAAGCTCACCAGTCGTGCACGTGGGAGAGAGGGATGGCCTCTGCTCGGTGGGGCTGGTCCTTGGGTGAGAGAAGCCAGACGCAGCCTGAGAGAGGCGACTGCCTTCTCTGCTCCAGCCCGATGGACTGTCCAGCTCCACTACAGACCCTGGATTTTTATTCTCTTTTTACCATGGACCAGAGTATGGCAAAAAAAAGGAAAGAATTTTTTTTTTCAATTCCTTGATTTATTTATTTTTTTTTAAAGATGCCGGTGCATGNGGGTGCTCGGCGAAAGGCTGTGCAGAAATTGCTCTGCCCAGAGGCTTTGCATGGCATCCCGGCATCGCTCGCATTAGTAAAACGGGCCTTAATTGCCCAGAGGCTCTGCGCTCTCCTCCATCAGAGAGATGCTGGGATGTCGTTGGTGCTGCTGGGATGCAGTCCTGGGAAACGCGGTGTGAACGGGACCCGCCTTGCATTTCTGAAGCGCTGCGGGGAAAAGCTTTCATCTCGGTTTTGCTTTCTGAACGTATGAAAAGCTCACCAGTCGTGCACGTGGGAGAGAGGGATGGCCTCTGCTCGGTGGGGCTGGTCCTTGGGTGAGAGAAGCCAGACGCAGCCTGAGAGAGGCGACTGCCTTCTCTGCTCCAGCCCGATGGACTGTCCAGCTCCACTACAGACCCTGGATTTTTATTCTCTTTTTACCATGTACCAGAGTATGGCAAAAAAAAGGAAAAAATTATTTTTTCAATTCCTTGATTTATTTATTTATTTTTAAAGATGCCGGTGCATGAGAAGATTTCACTGTACAAAGTTTTTTTTTCTGCAACGTTTCAGAAAAACATTAAAACAAGCTTAAAATATGACCATCCCCAAATAGCTCTTGCCTGGGGCTGTTACCTCCTCTCATGACAGCTGCCTCCCCAGGGACCCAGCACCAGCTCCACCTCAATGCAGGAGATGCTCAGGTGCCATTAAAGCAAAACTCTGACTCATATTTGCTGCAAAGGGCTTGAAAACATCCCAGAGCCAAAGGCACAGGACAGAAACCCTTTGGTTGTGATTGTTTTTGGAAGAGCAATATTGTCTTGGCTTATCATCTCTCATATGAGGACAGGCTTAGAGACTTGGGTCTCTTTAGTCTGGAGAAAAGAAGATTGAGGGGGGATCTTATTAACGCTTATAGATACTTAAAGGGAGGATGCCAGGGGGATGGGAGCAGTCTTTTTTCAGTGGTGCCCATTGATAGGACGAGGGGTAATGGGCACAAGCTTGAACATAGGAAGTTCCATCTTAACATGAGGAGGAACTTCTTTACCTTGAGGGTAGTGGAGCACTGTCAGAGGCTGCCCAGAGAGGTTGTGGAGTCTCCCACTCTGGAGACATTCAAAACCTGCCTGGACGCCGTCCTGTGCAACCTGTTGTAGGTGACCCTGCTCTGGCAGGGGGGTTGGACTAGATGATCTCCAGAGGTCCCTTCCAACCCTGATTATTCTGTGATTCTGTGATCTGATGCATCATAGGCAATACCGGGCTGTTTGGGCTCTTGGTGGTGCAGCAGTTTACCCTGTGGCATTATGCAGTGCTGAGATTTAATCCTTATTTTGGACTTATTTTCTCAAGCTGTAGGTTTTGCTGTCTTCTGCGAGAGACCCTGTCCTGGTCTCATGTTTGACTCGGGGAGCGTGCTATGTGGATAGTCCATCCCAGCAAAACCATTCAACTGGGGGGGGGTGAAGTTTGGTGCCAGTGGGGAAGCGTCCGACGTTCCTTTTCCGAGGGTGGAGAGCCCAAAGGTGCCATCCCGCGAGGGTGTCATCGCCAGCGGCACGTGCCAGCCCGGCGTCACGAGGCTGCCGGCGGCGATTCACAAACGCTGTCCTTGGCGTGGCACGGTCGAGATCCAAAACAAGGCAAAGCTGATGTATCCAAACTTGCTTCCCCTTTTTTTCCGACCGTTCCTATACGGAGTCACGGGTTTGGTTTTAGTGTAACGTTTGGTGTTCAGAACTGCAGTGCTAAGTGCCTGGCTCTTGTGCATGAAATCATAGAGGAGTCAAAATCCAGAGTCTGGGGCTGTGCAGCTGAGGTGACATGTGCCTACTTCAGAACTTGCCCTTGTGTTTTTCTCACTTTTTTTTTTTCTTTAAGTTCTGTTTTCCAGACTTGTAATGCAGGCAAAAGCAGCCCAATAGCAAATGTAATGGCATTCTCCTAATAGTTTTGACTCGTGACCCCAGGGATTTTGGAGAAGTTCCTCTCGCTTCCCAGAAATGGAAGCGAGAACAAAACCAGGCCCCAGATGTTTTGAGCCTTCGCCTGTGGCTGAGGTGTGATTTATGGAGAGGGCTTTCCTGCCTTTCCAGAGGGATCCTCTTCCTTCCACGGGGCGAGATTCCTGCGCTGGAGGCTGGAGCAGCCGCCTTGCTCTCATCTCTCCAGAGAGAGCGCGACTCCATCAGCTCCTCCAGCGAAACCAGCTTCGAGCTGAGCAGCGCCAGCGTAGGGGGCCCTATTTCTTCTCAGCTCTACGGATGAGCTGCTCATCCATAAAGACGCTGAAGCCTGCAGCTGTTAAAGCTGTGGCCTGTCCAGGAGGATTTCGTGGTCCATTAAGAAATTGGAGACTGCGCTTGGACCAGAGCAGCGCAGCGCTTTGTTTCTTCCC
>VUYV01000006.1:10553340-10573856 GCA_008711295.1 Anarhynchus alexandrinus | reverse complement strand
GCTGCTGGGATGCAGTCCTGGGAAACGCGGTGTGAACGGGACCCGCCTTGCATTTCTGAAGCGCTGCGGGGAAAAGCTTTCATCTCGGTTTTGCTTTCTGAACGTATGAAAAGCTCACCAGTCGTGCACGTGGGAGAGAGGGATGGCCTCTGCTCGGTGGGGCTGGTCCTTGGGTGAGAGAAGCCAGACGCAGCCTGAGAGAGGCGACTGCCTTCTCTGCTCCAGCCCGATGGACTGTCCAGCTCCACTACAGACCCTGGATTTTTATTCTCTTTTTACCATGTACCAGAGTATGGCAAAAAAAAGGAAAAAATTATTTTTTCAATTCCTTGATTTATTTATTTATTTTTAAAGATGCCGGTGCATGAGAAGATTTCACTGTACAAAGTTTTTTTTTCTGCAACGTTTCAGAAAAACATTAAAACAAGCTTAAAATATGACCATCCCCAAATAGCTCTTGCCTGGGGCTGTTACCTCCTCTCATGACAGCTGCCTCCCCAGGGACCCAGCACCAGCTCCACCTCAATGCAGGAGATGCTCAGGTGCCATTAAAGCAAAACTCTGACTCATATTTGCTGCAAAGGGCTTGAAAACATCCCAGAGCCAAAGGCACAGGACAGAAACCCTTTGGTTGTGATTGTTTTTGGAAGAGCAATATTGTCTTGGCTTATCATCTCTCATATGAGGACAGGCTTAGAGACTTGGGTCTCTTTAGTCTAGAGAAAAGAAGATTGAGGGGGGATCTTATTAACGCTTATAGATACTTAAAGGGAGGATGCCAGGGGGATGGGAGCAGTCTTTTTTCAGTGGTGCCCATTGATAGGACGAGGGGTAATGGGCACAAGCTTGAACATAGGAAGTTCCATCTTAACATGAGGAGGAACTTCTTTACCTTGAGGGTAGTGGAGCACTGTCAGAGGCTGCCCAGAGAGGTTGTGGAGTCTCCCACTCTGGAGACATTCAAAACCTGCCTGGACGCCGTCCTGTGCAACCTGTTGTAGGTGACCCTGCTCTGGCAGGGGGGTTGGACTAGATGATCTCCAGAGGTCCCTTCCAACCCTGATTATTCTGTGATTCTGTGATCTGATGCATCATAGGCAATACCGGGCTGTTTGGGCTCTTGGTGGTGCAGCAGTTTACCCTGTGGCATTATGCAGTGCTGAGATTTAATCCTTATTTTGGACTTATTTTCTCAAGCTGTAGGTTTTGCTGTCTTCTGCGAGAGACCCTGTCCTGGTCTCATGTTTGACTCGGGGAGCGTGCTATGTGGATAGTCCATCCCAGCAAAACCATTCAACTGGGGGGGGGTGAAGTTTGGTGCCAGTGGGGAAGCGTCCGACGTTCCTTTTCCGAGGGTGGAGAGCCCAAAGGTGCCATCCCGCGAGGGTGTCATCGCCAGCGGCACGTGCCAGCCCGGCGTCACGAGGCTGCCGGCGGCGATTCACAAACGCTGTCCTTGGCGTGGCACGGTCGAGATCCAAAACAAGGCAAAGCTGATGTATCCAAACTTGCTTCCCCTTTTTTTCCGACCGTTCCTATACGGAGTCACGGGTTTGGTTTTAGTGTAACGTTTGGTGTTCAGAACTGCAGTGCTAAGTGCCTGGCTCTTGTGCATGAAATCATAGAGGAGTCAAAATCCAGAGTCTGGGGCTGTGCAGCTGAGGTGACATGTGCCTACTTCAGAACTTGCCCTTGTGTTTTTCTCACTTTTTTTTTTTCTTTAAGTTCTGTTTTCCAGACTTGTAATGCAGGCAAAAGCAGCCCAATAGCAAATGTAATGGCATTCTCCTAATAGTTTTGACTCGTGACCCCAGGGATTTTGGAGAAGTTCCTCTCGCTTCCCAGAAATGGAAGCGAGAACAAAACCAGGCCCCAGATGTTTTGAGCCTTCGCCTGTGGCTGAGGTGTGATTTATGGAGAGGGCTTTCCTGCCTTTCCAGAGGGATCCTCTTCCTTCCACGGGGCGAGATTCCTGCGCTGGAGGCTGGAGCAGCCGCCTTGCTCTCATCTCTCCAGAGAGAGCGCGACTCCATCAGCTCCTCCAGCGAAACCAGCTTCGAGCTGAGCAGCGCCAGCGTAGGGGGCCCTATTTCTTCTCAGCTCTACGGATGAGCTGCTCATCCATAAAGACGCTGAAGCCTGCAGCTGTTAAAGCTGTGGCCTGTCCAGGAGGATTTCGTGGTCCATTAAGAAATTGGAGACTGCGCTTGGACCAGAGCAGCGCAGCGCTTTGTTTCTTCCCATAGCTTATTTCCAGGCGCAAATAACTTAACCCCTCGTTTCCCTCTCTGTCAAACATGCACGGCGGTGGTTCCCCACGTCCCATGAGTATCAGGTTGCTGAATTAGTGAGCGGTCCATTGCTAACACGGTAACAGTTTGAAATTGTGGGGCTAAATTAAGCACGAGATGTTAGTTATTTGATGTATTACATATAGCTAAATTTTTTCATCTTCTGTTTTTCCTGCAGGAAAAAACCAAAGTGGTTGAACCCTTGGACTATGAGAACGTGATCCTTCAACGTAAAGTTCAGATCTACAGTGATCCCCTCCGGGACCTGCTGATATTTCCGATCGAAGACGTATCTGTGAGTTTGCACTGGCTATTGCTCACGTTTGAGGCTCATTCGTCACCAGTCCTGCTTACCTTGGACAATCTCCACTGTTAGCCACGTGTTGTTTTTGGCTGCGTTACCGACACAGAAAACCAAAATGACCCACCACATTTATTTAAAGCGAGCGTCAAGCCCTGAAGACCCAATTTGCGCTGAAACCGTGTTCTCCTTTTCCCTGCAGATCTCGGTCATCGGCCGACAGAGAAGGACCGTCCAGTCCACAGTGCCAGAAGATGCTCTAAAGAAAGCTCAGAGTCTCTTCGTCAAAGAGGTGGGGGCAAAAGGCCGCGCAGCGCCTGCCTGCAGCACATCCTCCCTTAGGCAAGATGCTCTGCTGCAGCTCCGGGGCTGCGAGGTTGCAGATCACTTAGTTTTTCCTGCGCCGCTCACGGGCAGGTTGGCCGCACGTGATGGTTCTCACACATGGCTCTTGCGTTGGAGCTCCTTCCCAGCGCGTTTTGTACGTAGTAGATGAGGCACGTGGCTCTGCACGCCCTGCCTGAGCGGCAGGGAGCATCCCCAGCGCCGGGGCTTTGCTCGGTGCAGTGCTGCTCTCTAGGACCATTCCCTCCCAAGTGCGGCGGGACTAAATGCCAAGCGATGGTCAATGTCGAATTAGAGGCGCCGCATTGCCGAGGGCAGAAAATCAGTGCTTTCTGGAAAACAGTTCCCTCCCAAATCACTACTCCTTTTTTTTTTTTTAAACCCTTGGAGCGTTGTAAATACAAAATCAGGAGCTGTGTGGCAGGCCAGATGCTGTGTGATTTTTTTTTTGTCTCTGTGCTGAAATGGTTCATTATGAAATTCTGGATTGCAAAGCAAAAAAAAAAAAGGCAAAGCGGCCTTATTCCGACCCTTTCCACTTGCGCTTACCTCACCCAGCAGGCTGTAACCTTTCCGGCTCGCGCGTGGTTTTATTTGGCGTGGTGTCGCTTTCAAAGAGCCGTATTGTTTTCCTTTCAGTGCATTAAAACCTACAGCTCAGACTGGCACGTGGTAAACTACAAGTATGAGGAATACTCAGGAGACTTTCGGATGTTGCCATGGTAAGTGTCGCGCTCCCTTGGAATACTAATACGTGGTCACGGGGCCGTGGCTTGCTCAGGAGTAAGAGAAGGAGCCTGCCCTTTTTCCCCGATGCCTGTCCCACGAGCGGCGTCCCCTCCGGAGGGATGTCACCCTGAAGGTTGGAGAGCCAGAGGTCGGTGTTATCACGCCCTCGTCACTCGGCTGCGCCAGGGCGATGCTGAGTATTGCCAGCGTGGCTCGTTACTTCGCATCCCATCCGCCAGCGCGGGTATCCACCGGCCCCTTCCATTTAGGACGAGGTCGGACTTACAGCCTGGGCACGTGGTGGGATAAATAGCATTGGCAGCGTCTGCTCCTCCCGAATCGGGAGCCCCCTTGTCCCCCCCCACGCTGGTGTTCTGTGTGTGCCGGACGCGCCGTTCCCGTGCCGAGCAGACCCTCTCGGTGCCCGCTGTCGCCGAGATGTTGTTTTACAACTTCAGCCCGGCGGTGTCGTATCGCTGTTCACGCTGGCGGTGCCGCAGGGTTCTGCGCTCCGAAACGCCGCGCTGTGCCGGTGGTTCCAGCCCCAAAGGAATGGGGTTTTTTTCCAGACAGGCGTATACATCTCGGATTTCTGCTGGATTGTTGTTTTCTCGGCGGTGGCGCCTGCTCTGCTCGTGCTCTCCGTGCTCCGTGCGTGTCTGCACCGCGGTTCAGACTGCACATGTGCTTTTTAGCATGCTTTTTCTTGTTAATTGGCTGAAGTGGGTCTGTTCTGAAGATCTCGCAGGGATGTGAAGCAGCAACAGGGCAGCACCGTGGATAAAATCATATGAAAATTTGTGAATAACCTTGCAGTCTGATCTGCCTTGTTTTTTAGCGAGATGGAAGATAGACTGGCCTGCTGCATCTCTGTGCTGCATAAATGCAAGTCAGCAAAAACTGCAGAATGAGACAGCTAACGCGGAGAAAGCTAATTACATGCTGCTTATGCTTAATTTCCACACAACGCACTCAGAAGTCAGCTTTCTCCAGCTGCGAGGGGCTGTAGGCCTCTTGAAACCCGTGTTCTGCAGGAGGGCAGTTCTGCTGTGCTCTGTAGCCTGCAGTTCGGCTGTCGCTTCTGGACCCAGCATCAGCTGCTGGCTGGGAGGGCCCCGCGTCCCAGTCGTTAAAAACGAAACTGTGTTGTCATTTCAGCAAATCCTTTAGGCCAGACAAGATTCCAAGCCACGTGTTCGAAATTGATGAAGACTTCGAAAAGGACGAGGTAAGGAGCTTTTGTTTTTTACGTATTCCTCTCTGAGATCTGTTGAAGAGCAGATTTCGCGAGGCAAAGTCAGAATTCACTTCCCAGGAACGGTTTTGTGGTGAGATGCTTCGTACTGTGAAGATGGGACCAAAACTGAGGCAGTGATTTATTTCAAAGTATGACAAGATAATCTCTTGGAGCCACGGGGTCTCCTAAATTGTCTGGAAGATGAGCCATAGTATTTCTCGTGGCTTTTTTTACTTGAAACGCTGCAGCAGCGGAAGAGGGAAAAAAAGGAAGCCAAACCTGGTGGTCATTTTGGGCGATGCGGATGCCACGTTTCCCTGCGCGTGTCGCGTTTGCTGTGAAAAAAGGGGAGGGTGGCGTTCTTCTGTCTCAAGTACCACGTGCAGCTTAATTCACACACATGACACTCGGAAGTTTTAGGTTACGGTGGGAAGAGTTTTCCCAGCTGTTTAAAATCCGCCCGGCACCAAGATGCTGCTGGGGAGGACCTGACAGAGGAAAAGGGGAGTTTCTTTCTTGCAGAGCTGCAGATTTGAAGGGGCTGTTTCATACACGTTTCTCACAGTTGCTGTGAATGTCCCAGCGCATCTCAGGTCTGGACCGGGATGGCTTTCTCCTAAATGGAAATATATTTTCAAGTTTGGCCTTATTTTTTTTTATTTTTGGCTGTATTGTCAGTTTGTATTGCATCGTTCACTTGAGGTGTTACCTCTTTAATAATATCTAATTTGGGCTGGAGACAGAGCTGTGCAGTATTGTTTATCAGCATGCTTCTGAGAAAAAGCAAAGGGACAAAAAAATGCTATCAAAATTTGGTGGAGACCTTTTTTCTTCCGGCCAGTGTCCCAAATACTCAAACAAGTGAAGTTACTGATGTCGGCTATGGAAGAGCGTTCCAAGTGCTTTGGCAGATCTTTTGGCATGGCCGTATCTAAAGGATTCTGTTACAGTTCCGTGACAGAGCATTTGCCTTAGAATTACGTAATGGAAATTCGAGTGAAAGAAATCTCTTGATGAGAAAAGGCGAGCCATTATGAAGGAGAAATCATGGGTTGTTTTACCCAGGGAAATAAAGCACCAGAAAATTTACTTTGTCATTGGAAGTGTGACAAGAAAAGAGTGCAAACCTGCTGTTTGGGATGCAGGAGATGATATAAACCAGCCCCTTCGTAGCTCATCGGCAGACAGCCTAGGTCCGCCTCCGCTGCTGAGTCACTGGCAGTCCCAGGGCGAGGTTTTTTCCATCCATCTGGATTCTCATTTCCCTCCCGCCCCAGTGGAGGTCACAGTTAGGTAGGGATGGAGAGCCGATCGCCCTTCCTGCGCCCGCCAGACAGGAGCAGAGCTGGGCATCCCGGCTGGCGTGCCAAGAACAGCCTGGTTGGGTCACCCGAAACTTTTTGTTTAAAATGTGAAAACAGTCGATTACATTTCAGCTCTTGGAGGTTTGGTGGGTTTTGCCCGAATTTGAGATGGGCAGTCGATTTATACAAAAGGAAATGACAAAATGAGCCTGGAGTTCTGCATTTTGCAACTTCCGAAACAGACCGTTTTGAAAATTTCCTTCTTCCCCAGGTTTTTGAAATACTGTGTAAGAATCAACACGCATTTCCTCACAGCAAAATCGCCAGGCAGCTCTGTCGGCGTAGGGGTAATCTTTCTTTTTGAAAGTTGACCCAAACTAGCCTGTTCTGCCTCTTTCTTGGAAAGAGATAACCCTGATTTTTTTGTGATAACACTGTACGTGTAGCTGTTACGTGTACGTTCTACATGTTCCCCTATTGCTGTAGTTAAATCAGTATTGCTTTCCAGGGTGGACGTATCCCCTGTGTCCAAGGGGAATTTTGCGTGGGAGGCAGTTCACCTGACCTCCTCTTTTTCTGCTCTTTCGCTCTCTTTCAGGATTCCTCGTCCCTCTGCTCCCAGAAGGGGGGGGTGATAAAGCAAGGCTGGCTGCACAAGGCAAATGTCAACAGCACCATCACCGTTACCATGAAGGTGAGTTTCATCCGGCGTGATGCTAACGGCGAACGAGGCACGAGGTTTAAGTTCAGGCCACGTCTCTAAAGCTAGTGGGAGTGCAGCGGGTGGCTTTGGGTTTGGATGGGCATCTGTTCCTCGTGGAGAGTATCCCAAGGTGGGCTGGAAAACCCAGTCCGGCGACAGCCTTTGACCCTTCCCTCCCCAGAATATAAGACCGATGCGCTCCAAATCCTGCCGGGCAAGGTGGACAAAAAGGGGAAGCGTGTTCTAGTAAACCAAGATTGTTTTCTGGATGAGCAGCTGAGGCCCAGAAGAGGAAGGCAATCTAAATAACTGAAACACCTGCCCTGCAAAGACAACTTTCTGAATCGATAGTTTCCTTGCTGGTAGGAAATATGTACGGAGGCGAGATTTAAATCATAGAATCATAGAATGGTTTAGGTTGGAAAGGACCTTGAAGATCATCGAGTTCCAACCCCCCTGCCATAGGCAGGGACACCTCCCACCAGCCCAGGTTGCCCAAGGCCACGTCCAGCCTGGCCTTGAACACCTCCAGGGATGGGGCCTCAACAACCTCTCTGGGCAACCTGTTCCAAATGGAAAAGTCTTTGCTTTAAGAGCAGGGGTGATATCCCTGAGGAGATGGAGCATTACTGACCAAGAAGCAGCAGCTGCATTGTCTCCTGTTCTCCACTGGACGTAATCCGGTGTGACATTGCTTAGATTTTGCGATGGAGGTTTTTAACAGTTCCACCACAGGTTTTTGCTGTGGCGATGAGCCTGTCTGTTGTTCGACCACGCAGCTGCCTCGGTACAGCATAGAGAGACTTTTTGGGAGTTACGCCCCACTGCGCAGCTGAAGGATGGCTGCAGCGATATTAGCAAATCTCAAAAAGCTCCGTTGTTCGGAGGCTCGATTCAACAAGAAGTGGGACAGGACAGTTCATAGGGCTAATTTTAATTTGATTTTTAAAATGACTCCTCATGAGCTTGAAGGCAGTAGACAGGACGGGGTTTTCTGATCCTCCGCTTTTCCGAGCAGCAAGGTTGAAGCCATTTTTGCTCCTGTAGCTTCTGGAGGAGGTATCATACGTGCTCAAAGCAGTTAGTTGGGTCCATTCTTGACTGAGCCTCTTGTGGTATTGTCGGCCTCGGTGCCCAGCACCACAGACCCACCTTTCAGAGATGTTTTCTGAACTGCACTGGCTTCAGTTCTGTTAATAAGATACACAGAGTCTCTCGTGAAACTCAGAAATTAAAGTACTGAAAGCCAGTAGCCACTTTCTGAGCTGGTCCTGGTCACTTCTGTGTCTTACGAAACCCCTCCTAAGGCACGTGCGAGAAACGCGAGGACTTTGGACGTCTTCAGCCTTACCACCGCTTGGAGAGGCGGCTGTGCCGTCGCAGAAGCCGCCGTGTCCGTCTTTTGAGCGCCGGTTCTTTCGTCGCCGTGACATGTTGAGCTGTCGGTACCTCACGCTGTTGCTAAGCGTGTGCAGAGTGTATTTTGTGGAGAACCAGCCCACGAGCAGGCTGTCGTTAGGGTACAGCTGCCAACCTTTATTTGAGAGTAGCCCATCCTTTGCAGAGAACTCCCCTGGTTTGGGAAGTTCTTGCTCTCTGCTTTGCAGCGTGTGGGTGTGCTGCGTTACCACCACGGTGTCAGGATTTTTCTCGCTTTCTTTCTTTTATCTGTGCCCAAATGGACTTCCCCCGTTCTGTAGCCATCCCTCGGCCATTGCTGTGCTCACCGACGGCGTCCGTAGCCTGCTCCGAGGGGATGGTCCCTCTGCTCCCGCGTTTATTCATTTCAAAGGATCGTAGTCTTCTGCTAATTATTTCTGACAGCAGTGCTTACAAGGGGGGCAGATCATAGGAACAGTGTTTGCTTCTGCATTTTCTTTTGAACAGAGCTCAGAAGATGCAAATGGCTTAGCATGAAATCCCATACCCACCAGGGATATCAACCCTGTAATATCTAGAGAGAGATCTGTCATGGGTTTCTGTAGCATCCACTGCCAAAGCTTCTGAGATTGAGTCAGCGCAGCGCTAACTCAGTGTTTCAACTGGCTTAACGCTCAGCGTGCTGAGATTGCCATGTGCTTTTATGCTTTGTTGAACTAAAGGTTTAGTTAAATCTTACGAAACTTAAAGCTCGACAACCCTTGGAGTATCTCTCCATCTAACGACTCATCTAAATGGTGCCAGAGGTTCCCTTGCGGAGGGCTTGGGTTACTGCTCGGAGCACGATGCTCCCTTCCAGTTTTGTGCGAGTAAGCGAGTGGGTTTATTGAACGTTTGCTAGGGTCAGAAATGATGGGAGCGGGAGATTAGTAGTAGTCTTCCATCTGGGATGAAAAATCCTGTGTTTATTCGCAGATCTTCCAGATATGCAGAACAGGGGAAATACTGACAGTGCCGCTTGCCCTGGCTTCCTTCGTGATTCTCCTAACACGGATATCTAGCGACCGTGAAACGCGCCCTGCTCCTTACAGACCTGTCAGCATATGGTGCTGCCGTCATTGCTGCCAAAATGTTCTCCTGAGTTATAGTCCAGTGCTTATTGGCAGACAAGCACGAAGGAAGGTGTTCTGAGATACTGGAGAGCTGGTGTTTTTTTCTATTTAATTAATACACAGGCTTCATAAAAAAACAGTAGCTCAAACACAGGAACAGTTTTCCCAAACTTACTGCTTTCTGAGGTGAGAAATGAACACTAAGCCAAAGCCAGTTCATGAAAATAGGTTTATACAAAAAACAACAAAACCAAAACCCACACAAAATATGAAGCAGTTGAATGGATTACAGTGTCCCTTGGCTTACATTTGAGTACTAGGAATTTCCACATGTCTGTTCCAAAGTCTTCTGGAGAATTGCTTTGTAATTCTAACTGAGGGCTTCATAAAAAAGGCTGTGGAAATACCTGCTCTAGGGTGGGGTGAATCCTCAAGTGATGTGCTGAGCCGAATGTACCGTGCAGCATTACTTTGTAAAGATAAATGAGGCTGGAGCCAGCTGAGAGATGAGCTGGGAGCCCTGGGGCTTCGCTTTAGATGGGCAAACTCAGAATAACAACAAGGACATTAAAATTAAAGAAGGTGACGAAATCTCTCTTTACAAAACCAAGTTATACTCAAAAGGGTGAGTCTGCAACACTCTCGGGTCATCGGTGTTTCTTGTTACGGTGTTTTCTCAACATCAGGAGGGCAGATACTGAAACTGAGACTGTGGTTTGTGATACACGACAGAGTGAACACTTACGAGCAAGACTTCGTTCTTTTGCAGGTGTTCAAGAGGAGGTATTTCTACTTGTCGCAACTCACAGATGGCTCCTATATTCTTAATTCCTACAAAGATGAGAAAATTTCAAAAGAATCCAAAGGCTGTATTTTCTTGGACGCTTGCAATGACGTTGTTCAGGTAGGTGTGCTTTCTGCACGGCTGTACCCCAGCTTGGGCACTGCCGGCTCCTCTCTCAAGGGCTGTGCCATCGAGGGGTGAAGGCATGGATTTCCAAGCTAGCCCGGAGCTGCTTTGCTCTGCCAGCCAGTCTGATTAAAAGGCAGGCGAGAAGTTTCCGAAAGGTGCCCTACTTTTGGCCAGGAAGACAGCAAGCGGAAGAGCTGCTGTCAGAGTAACGCGGAAGTGTTTCATCATTACCTCATCTGCTGTCTCCCTGCTCTGTTCATCTCCTTTACCCGGTTATTGTAGGGCAGGTGCTTTCCAAGACACCGTGAGGGCTGGAGCCAGTGAGTAATTGAGGTGACTTAGTCTTGGACACCTTCCTCCTCTGGTCGCTGCTCACACCAGCTTCTTGTTTCTTAAGTTATGTCCCAATAGGTCCGTGCAAACATGCAGCCCTTTGGGACTTATGACTTGCAGAGAGCTCGTAAGGTTTTAGGACAGGTATTTGTACAGGGCTTAAGCCCGGGTTTGCTTTGTTACGCCGAGAGCGGATTGGTGCTGTGCCTTCTGCCGTCGCTGTCTCTGCAGAAGCTTCAAGCACCGCCTGTGGTGGAGCTGGTACAGGGCAGCTTAAATTACTCTGGCGGTTTGCTTCAGCGTGGATGAGTCAGAGCTGTGTGTTTCCGCTGATCTGTCTGAACGCAGTAAAAGCAGCGCACACGCCTCGGTGATGTACAGGAGGTGCTTCCCAAGTTGCACCAGATGTGCCTTGGCTTCGCGTTGGAAAATGCTGTTTAAAGGCCGGCAGAGCTCAGAAAAGTTGTGTTGAACCATTTGCTTTTAAGATAGATGCCTGTAAGCGTCCTGGAGCGCAGCATCACTTACTGCATCAGACTAATCCAGTTCCTGGCTTCTGTGGGTAGACCTTCAAGGTGTAATGACACCAGAAGGAGCTCGCTCCTGCTCCTCAGTGCAGTGCCCGTGGTCCAGGCTGCCTTTCGTCCGCTCTCAGAGAAGCTGGCACCGTGTTGGTGACTCCGGCTGAGAAGCCTTGCGTTGTCTCACGTATCACAAAGGGAACCTGAAAAACATGTATTTCGTTTTGCTTCTGTTTTCTAAATAACAAATGTTTGCCTCTGTGTGGCCAGATCACAACCTGATCACAGCCGTGACGCCCTTTGTGATGGCTGCAGGAGAGGCACTGGGGCAGGGAGGGTGCTTGCATTGTTATGTGATTTATTTTCTTTTTTTCCCCTCTGTCATGATATTTCACGGAATCACGGAATTTTCAGAGTTGGAAGGGACCTCTAGAGATCACCCAGCCCAACTCCCCTGCCAAAGCAGGATTGCCCAGAGCACAGCACTCAGGACTGCATCCAGGCGGGGCTTGAAAGTCTCCAGAGAAGGGGACTCCCCCACCCCCCTGGGCAGCCTGTGCCACTGCTCTGCCACCCCAACCGGAAAGGAGTTTTTCCGTGTATTTGAACGGAACCTCCTATGTTCCAACTTGTGCCCATTGCCCCTCGTCCTGTCACTGGGAACCACTGAAAAGAGTCTGGCTCCATCCTCCTTCAACCCACCCTTTAGATACTTGTACGCAAAAGTTTCAGTTCAGGATGCTTTCACAGAGAGGACCCTTATGGCAGGTACTGTGCCGGGTCCTCGGGGAAAATGTAATACAAATCTTGGTCTTTCTTGTTTGTTTGTCAGTGCCCTAAAATGCGCCGTTACGCATTTGAACTCAAGACGATAGACAAGTACAGCCACTACCTGGCGGCCGAAACCGAGCAGGAGATGGAAGAGTGGCTGGTAACTCTGAGAAAGATCATACAGAGCAATACTGAGAGTTTGGTGCACGAGAAGAAAGAGACGGTGGAATCTGCGCAAGGTCAGTTTATTAATAAACGCCTCCCTTCACCCTTCTCCAGCAGGATGCAAGCGGTGTGCCTGGAGAAGTGTGTGCTTTTCTTTCTGGATAAATAGCAAGAACTGTGGCTGACACATGATATCATGCAAAAGGGCTTAGTATAATGCAGACAATAGTCTGCGGAATAAAAGTGGAGGGAAACATGACCCTTCCTCTGGATGGGAAATCCATGGCAAAATTTCAAGACTCCTGGAAAATTGGCTCTGTGCTGAAGTTCTGCTTTGGAAAGACCTAGCGGGGTGTAATAGTACATTCTGGTGCTGGTAACGTATGGAAAAATCTTCCTCCTGAGGAATGGAAAAGTCTCCGTAAACTGTTTCTCTGCTGTTGTAAGCAAATACTGCAGGATGCTTTCTGGCAGAGCAGCGCTCCTGCGGTCGTTTTGAACATCTGGTTTTTGTGTCCTTGCAGATGATGAATCGAGCACGCAGGGAAAATCGGAGAACATCCTGGAGAGCCTGGAGAGAAGCATGCACCCGGAGCTGATGAAGGTATCGTGGTTGCAGAGATGGCTCTCCCAGCCCGTAGCTAGTTCTCTCCACCGTGACTTCAAAAGGGATTT
Source organism: Anarhynchus alexandrinus (assembly GCA_008711295.1). Lineage (NCBI taxonomy): Eukaryota > Metazoa > Chordata > Aves > Charadriiformes > Charadriidae > Anarhynchus > Anarhynchus alexandrinus. The sequence goes on along the minus strand of VUYV01000006.1, from coordinate 10,561,076 downwards.
GGCACATTCCATGTCTTCAGTTCTGGGGGCTCTGGGCAGGCATCCGGAGCTGGTGAAGGTATCGTGGTTGCAGAGATGGCTCTCCCAGCCCGTAGCTAGTTCTCTCCACCGTGACTTCAAAAGGGATTTGGCACATTCCATGTCTTCAGTTCTGGGGGCTCTGGGCAGGCATCCGGCACTGCTGGGGGCTCTGTGGTCTCCTCTGCCTGTCTCACGGATGGAGCTCCATGGTTTAAGGCTCCTCACCTCCAAGTGTGGGGCACTTAAGGAAGAACCAGACTTCGAGCGAACGAAGGGTCGTCATGGTCGGTACTGCTCATTCCTGCTCGGTAGGAGTGACCAGAGAGGGTGTTCGTGCAGTTCGGTGGCAGCCGCCTCCTATTTACGATCCAAAGCGTGGCTGCCTGCTTCTGTCCGCTTTCTCGTTTGGCAGAGCCACACGGCTTTACTGTCATCGCACCGGGTTGGTGACCCCGGCTGAGAAGCCGTGTAGCGTCTCATGTATCACAAAGGGAACCTGAAAAAAATATGTATTTTGTTTTGCATCCGTTCTTTCCAAATACCGAATGTTTGCCTCTGTGTGGCCAGGCGGTAATACCACTGCTTTCCTTTGTCCTAGTACGGAAGAGAAACAGATCAGCTGAACAAACTGAGCAGAAATGATGGAAGGCAAAACCTCTTTTCTTTCGACCCAGAAGTCCAGGTAAACATCCCCATGTTTGCAAACACGAGGTTTTGGTCCCTGTGAGAGCTCCCTGGGTGTTGGGCCTCCCCGGTTCCCCTGTGTGGCCACAGCGTTCGCCTGCGGAGAGAGCGTGTTTTTCCGTGGATTGGAGAATAAAAGTGCCACTTGTGTCCCTGTCAGTGAGAGCCGAACAAGTTGTCAATGCTCAGGTGATAACTCGAAGGGAGGACTCGCAGCAGCCCCACACGTGGCCTCCCTCCGGCTTTGCTGGCTTCTGCGTGACGCACCTTGATGTTGGTGGCTTTCAAACCCACCATCCGGGCTTCTGGGAGGTTCTGATGGTGGGAGAAGCGGCCAAAGTGGTGTCGCAAGGACACCTGTGATGCTGCATGGGCTCAGCACGCCTGGAGTAGGGAGCGGTGATGTTGAAGACCACCACGGGGGTTTACAGGGCGAGCCTCAGCTTTCAGGCAGTTTTCAAATACAGAGAACATACAAAGAGAAAAAACACCCCATGCTGTTCGCATCCACTGGCGTAGGGGTTCATTGGCTATTGACTTGTTTTCTTCTCGGCTTTGACGTCTTCGCTGAGCTCTCTGCCAGGGTCCGGGTGCGGGATTTCAGTGGAACGCGCTGCAATTGTTAACACGGTTTTAGAGGATTGTTCCAAGTTACTGCATAGTTTCTAGTTGTCCTTCTGGCATGCTTTGGCTTGTTCACACCTGTGAAAAAGAATATTCTGCTTTAACAAGGAAATGTAATTAGTCTTTAAAAGGTTTAAGTGTACAAAATGAGCTTTTCTCTTGGCATTTCTTTAAGGTCTTTAGCAGGAAGAAGATAAGCATCCAGGAGGCTTTTTTTTTTTTTTTTAATAAAGAGAAGCTTTGAGAAGTTTCCTATATTCTAGTCAGATCATAAAAACGGAAATATTATTCAGTGTGGAGCACCTAAGATATTTTTTTTTATCTAACCAAATGGTTAGGCCGAATTCAGTGCCCTCCCTCTATACCCAGAGCTCTTCGTTCTGCTGTGGGTCAGTCGGACACTGGGCATTCAGAGTCACTGCCCTGTTCGGTACTGGGGTGTACGCGCACGCTTGTATGCCTGGTGCTAAGGAAACTGGGAGCTGGAATATCTACCCGCAACGTACTTTCCTCATCGAAAGGAAACAGGGGAAAGAATGGGAAGAGTTGCCCAGAATCGGATTAACAATTGCAGCCTATTTTCCTGAATTTGATTGTGAGCTATCAGCGCCCTAAGTTTGGCATGCAGGTTCCTGCAGGATTTGAGGGGGGAAAAGATGAATAGGAGTGTGCCAGATTGTCACTGAGAGATGTGCTGGTATTTAGGGGTGTTTGGTAGCTCAGTGACCAGTACGATGGGTATGGTGAGCGCTGAGGGTCTTTATGTGGCTGATGGTACTTTGGTCACGTACGTGTCTGCTCTCTGGGGAGGGCAGATGTTGAGGCACAGCGCAGGCACGGGTGTTCTGGATTAGGGAGGAGATAATTATAATCAAGGCTGTTTGGATTCCCAGCCGGCTCCGCAGACAGTCTTTGTTGTATCTAACCACGCCGGTTATTGCTGTGCATCTAGAAATGCCTTCCACTTCGAGATGTCGTTCACGATCCCAACGGCGTGTGCCTTCTCTCTATTTCAGGCACAGGGACCATCTCTTAAACTAGTCACATCTTCAAAGTGGAAGATACTTTTCTGAGTGTAACGACGGCTTATGTTCCGCTTTCCTTCCCCAAGCTCTAAGTGGTGTTTGGGAAGATCCCCAGGGTTACAGCAAAGCAGGAAGGAACTGAAATCATAACTGAGGTTTAGTTTTCTGTGCTCCACAAACCAGATTGCTAAAAATTGATACATCCCCATGAACTCATGTCTTGAACGCATTTGTGTAACATCACCAAATGGCACTCATTTGTGAATGTCCTGTACCTTTTGTACCACTTCTAAAAAAAAAAAAATTGATTAAGATAGTATTGGCTGTAATGTGATCCCTTAACATTATTCAGGGGTTTATTTTCTTCTTTTAATGAGACCAGATTTGTTTGTTTGCTGTCTAGAGGCTAGACTTCTCGGGGATCGAGCCAGACGTGAAGCCATTTGAGGAAAAGTGCAGCAGGCGCTTCGTGGTGTGCTGCCAGGACTTCTCCCTCAACCTCCTGGCTCAGCTCGGCGACAGGTCGGAAGGAGGACCCACCAATGTAAGGGGAGCTCTGGCGTGTCCTGCTTTGTCTTCTTTCTCCTCACCAGCAAGAAAAGCCCTCGGCAGATTAATCGGGGGGGATTAAAACATCCCAGTTTGCCATGAGCTCCGACGGGACCTGGGCAGGCAGTGGCTGCTGGCCCCAGGTCGTCACAGGATTTGTCTGCCTTGGCATTTTGGTGTTCCAAAAATGTGTCTGGGGACAGGGTCTGTCCTGACGTGCCTCAGCCTGCCTGGAACTGGGACTGCTGGGAAACCAGCCGTTCAGAGGCACAGGGAATGGAGAGCGTGTGTCTGCCGCGTTCTGGGCCCCTGTGAAAGTCCTGTTGGTAAATGATTAAGCTCCGTCTCCAGACCACTCACTGCTGTGTTTTATTTCATTTCCCCTAATGGCGAGGGATTTCCCTCTTCTGAAACCTTCTTCTGACTCCCAGCCTAACTGTATTCACAGCTGCTTTATTATACGCATTTGCTGTTGTGCCAAAGTTGTGCTTTAGCCTAAAAAGCTCCTCCTTGTATTTTCTGCCGCTCCGATGTCTGTAGACAGCTACTACCTCTCTCCGCAGCCTTTGTTCTGCCAGGCGGAACGGACCAGGCTCCTCCAGCCTTTCCTCCCAGAACACGCTCCCCGTTATCGTGTCCTGCGCTTGCTCTGCCCGGGGTCAGCCCTTCATGCAGAGGTGCCAGCGCAGGAGACAGCGTCACCGGGGAGGCAGCGGCACGGGCAGTGGCCGGGCTCTGCTGGTGGTGCTTTGTCTGATGGCCATTAGAATTGCAAAGGCTTCTTTGCCATGGTTTCACGTTGGCAGCTCACAGGTAGTACACAGGGCTCGTTCTCCTGGGTAAATCCCAGCGGATGAACGCGTCGCTGATGGCGGAGATTCTTGTTATTCACCCTTAATCAGGCCCAGAGTCAGACCTGATCGGCGCATTTTTAGTATTGATGTAACGCCTCCAAGTTGTGTTGTAGCATCTCGGACGCACTACACTCTTATCTTCAGGCCTTCACTTTTATCTTTCCACGGCCTCGTGCCTGCTAGGATCTTCGAATTAAAAATACGTGGAATTGTTGCCACTTGCCTTGCCTTGCCTTGTGCTGTCAAGGCCAAAAGCTACAAACGAGTTGGCAGATTTTGCACACGCGGTTCCTCAGCGGCGTTTGTGTTTGAGCTCTCCTGGCTGGGAGAGCCACCTTTGCTCCAGTGCCGCCCGGCACGCAGCAGCTGAGGAACATCTTGAGCGTCTTGCAGTTGGGCCATCCAGAGCTGATGATTGACTTTGGACAATAAGTGAAGTGGTCCTTAGCATGTGAACATAAACACTCTTAAGTTGATTTCTTTCTCGTTGCAAAGGGTAAACAGCTCTAACTGATGGATTGGGGTCATCTTTTCTTCCCAACGTCACAGTTTATCGTTAATATAAAAAACCCCTGTGGATTTCAGTCTTTATACTTTATTGATGGTTTTGAAGTAGCTTTGGTCAAATTGACTGGAGCAATATGCAAGAAGATGCAGGAAAAAAGAAAGTATTATTTATAAAGAAAGTGTATTTATAAAGCAAATAAGCCTGGATTGTCTGTAAGAACTCTGTAAAGTGCTGGTGTACAAAACTAAAGGAACAAACCTAGCAGGGAAGGCAATGCGTGTTGATACTTGAATGCCTGTGCCTCGCATTTTTTTTTACACTTATATTCTATCAAATTTCCAGGTTGAGCCCTTTTTCCTAAGCTTGGCGTTATTTGACCTGAAAAATAATTGCAAGATTTCAGCTGACTTCCACGTGGACTTGAACCCTCCGCCTGTCCGTGACATGCTGCTGGATAACTCCGCGGCCGGAGCGGAGGGCACCAAGGGACGTTCGCCGGGCGAGAGCCTTGTGCACGGGGTCCCCGAGTCTTGCCTGCGCTACATAAAACGGGTGAAGAACTGTTTTTCTCCTCGTTCTGTATCTCTGTTGAGGCTGTGGCCGTTCAGTAGCGTTGCGGTGTGTTGTTATCCACTGCGCGGAGAAGCAGAAGTCAGCTTTTCTCTTGAGCAGAGGGGTTTTGGTCAGTGTCTCAAGCCAATTAATCGTCACTTTGGGCTCAGTGGCAGCGACAGGCAAAGCACAAGGTAGAGTTTTTCAAGACCTGACCATGCTCAAGTCTTGTGAGCCCCCGTGGCCCATCCACAGCAGCACCCAGAGCAGGGTCTGTGCGGGTTGTGGGAAGGGACAGCGAGACGATCAGGGCCAAATGCAGTGGTGGGTAGGGTGTCCTGCTCTCTGACCGGTTACTGTCTATCTATTTCAGGGGGTTTTCTCCGTGACCGACCCACATGTGGAGATCTTCCTGGTGGCCCGTGTGGAGAAGGTGCTGCAGGGCAGCATTACGCACTGCGCAGAGCCATACATGAAAAACTCAGACCCGGGGAAGGTATTGGATGGGGCCATGGGCCATGAGGTTATCTGCTTAGTGATGCTGTCTGCTGCTGCAGGGAGTAGTGTGCTCTGAAACACGGGTTGTTTCTGCTGCTTTTTAGCTCCTTTCTGGCAAATACTGTTCTTCATCCATTCCGCTACTTGTTCTGTTCCCAGGCTGGCTTCAGCTGGGCTGTCCCAGGAGATTCAGTTCCTTCCCCTGGAAAGAGGCAGAGGATTTTTAGAAAGAGCCAAGCCCTTGGGGCAGGGGGACCTTGCCCCGTTGCACCTCAACAAGGCAACACCTGGGCTGGCAGCTTTGTCCCCAGAGAAACGGGCTGCACTGCTACACGGTGTCTTGGACTGGTCCCGGCTCACTCCTGCTGGGAACAGCGATGTTTTGGTAGCAGCAGAACGTGGGCTTCACCCATTATTCTGCTCGCCCTGCTTCTGTCTTGCTCCATGCGGCGTGCCGTGATCATATGGGAGAACTTATGCCAAAGGGTGGTCAGAGGGGGCCCTGGTGCTGTCGGCATCAGTCTGTACTTGCCAGTAAGAGCTGATGCTGCCTTGCTGCAGCCAGTCACAATTAGTCCCTGGAAAATCAATGTATGGATCACCTGTGTCTCATCATGTGCTGGCATTCCCTCAGCACACTTCGTAAGTCTGTATAGGATGAGGCAATTACAGCCAGTTTTGGAAAATAAACTAAAATACTAGTAAAACTAAAATACTAGTACCCTGACAGTTTAATGCAGCATCAAGAGGAGACTTAATATGGCCATGCCCACAATATGTTCACTATTGCTTTGCAAAAGTAATAGATGTGCACAGTGTGAAGGGGCAGACAGGGATGTCTATCAGCTGCTTCGGCGGCGGTTTCGCCGTGTGCCGGGGGAGCCGTGCGTGGCGGAGGACGGAGAGTTTCTTCTCCCTGGAGAGTGGAGCTCTCTTTGCTCCTTTTCCAGGGCAGCGCGGGAGCCGCGGCGGGCGCTAACCTTTCTTGTGTTTTGCAGACTGCCCAGAAGGTCCATAAGGTGGCCAAGCAGGTGTGCAGCCGTCTGGGGCAGTACAGGATGCCCTTCGGCTGGGCTGCCAGGTTAGTCACCCCGGGGTGCCCCTCGGCCGCGGCGGGAGCTGCCGCTGCTGCCGCCGGTTATCCGGGACGCGGTGCGGCCGAGGGCCGAGCGGCTGAAGCCAGTGAAGTTGCAGCCGAGGGCAGAATCTGGCTCCAATTCCCAAGACAGAACGGGGATTGGCCTGAGATGGCTCTGTCTAAAATTAGAAACGAAATATTAAAAAGTAAACAGTGCTGGGAAGGCAGTAACCTTCCTGCTGACCCGTAGCTACGGCTATCAGGGCAGAACACTGCCGGGGATGAATTATCCCATCCCCTGCTACCGCGGGAATCGGCGCAGAAATTCCCTCCTGGCACCGGCCATTGCCAGGGACGGGATGGGAGCGGAGGACCTCTGGGCCTGGCGGGAGCAATCAGCTGGGGTTTGTCTCCCATCTTCGACTCTGCTTTCATTAATATTTTTGGGAATGGCTGGAGATAGCGATCCCATTCCCTCTTCTACTGTTCTTTTACTGGGACTGATAGAGCGCATCAGCGCTAACTCCCCTAAATCTCACGTGAGAGGAAGGCCTGAAGGCGAGCTCGTCCCTCTGCCGCTGCCTCCTGTTGCTAAACTGCTGTTTGGTGCTGCCGAAAGGGATGGTAATGACATGGGAACACCAGCTGGCTGTGGCAGTGGGCTGGGATTTGGTGGCATACGGCTTGCAATGTGTATTCTGGAGCTGGAATTTGCTGTGACGCTTTCAAGATGGCGTTTCTGGGGTGCAGCTCGCTCCCAGGAGCCACCCCACCGCCTCAGCCCTCGCGCAAGTGGTGCCTCAGCCTAACGGCGGGCCCTCTGTGGGCATTGACTTTGACGGGCTTCAGATTGGTTCCTGCTGGGTAAAAAGCAGCATTTGGAGACCAAGGAGTTGGGTGGCCGACAGCCTGGCATGGGGACCTGTGCTGCTCTGCATCCCTGGAACAGTTTTCTTCCAGGCTTCAGAGGAAACTTCGCGCAGAAAGGGAGTACGGATGCTTTAATGTTCCTGCAGAACAGAACTCACAGCCTTTGTATTCAAGGGCAAAGATGTCGGTGTTCATCCAGGGCAGAGTCCAGCCTGCTGCTCTGGGGTCGGGGGGGGGGCTCATGGGGCACTGGTGAGGCCCCACCTCAAATACTGTGTTCAGTTTTGGGCCCCTCTCCACAAGACAGGCACTGAGGGGCTGGAGCGTGTCCAGAGAAGGGCAACAGAGCTGGTGAGGGGTCTGGAGCACACGTCTCATGAGGAGCAGCTGAGGGACCTGGGGGTGTTCAGCCTGGAGAAAAGGAGGCTGAGGGGAGACCTTCTCGCTCTCTACAGCTCCCTGAAAGGAGGGGG
>VUYV01000006.1:10535010-10547499 GCA_008711295.1 Anarhynchus alexandrinus | reverse complement strand
GTGGGGTCTCCCCAGAGTGGAGCAGAGGGGCAGAATCCCCCCCCTCGCCCTGCTGGCCACACTTCTTCTGATGCAGCCCAGGATATGGTTGGCCTTCTGGGCTGTGATCGCACATTGCCGGCTTGTGTTGAGCTTCTCATCAATCAGCACCCCCAGGTCCTTCTCCTCAGGGCTGCTCTCCAGCCATTCCCCCCACAACCTGGATTTGTGCTCGGGATTGCCCCAACCCTAATGTAGGACCTTGCCCTTGGCCTTGTTGTTGTACTTCCTGAGGTTGGCATGGGCCCACCTCTCCAGCCTGTCCAGGTCTCTCTGGATGGCATTCATACTCTCTGGATGCTTTTCAGGGTTAAATAACCAAGGTAATTAAATTTAACCTTGGAGAAGGAGGCAGAGCAATGGGCAGGAGAGTGCCTCAGATGGAGAGCAGTCGGTCGGTGAGGCAGATGGTGAGGCAGCCTCGCAGAGTCGCAGGTGGGACAGAAGGACTCCCACTTCTCCAGGCCAGTGTTGGACGGGGATTGGGGCTCAGGGTGGTGCGATCACAGGAGAAATTTAATGCTGCTGGCAGTTTTGTGCTTAATCATAGAATCATAGAATGGTTTAGGTTGGAAAGGACCTTGAAGATCATCGAGTTCCAACCCCCCTGCCATAGGCAGGGACACCTCCCACCAGCCCAGGCTGCCCAAGGCCACGTCCAGCCTGGCCTTGAACACCTCCAGGGATGGGGCCTCAACAACCTCTCTGGGCAACCTGTGCCAGTGCCTCACCACCCTCACAGTGAAAAACTTCTTCCTAATGTTCAATCTAAACCTGCCCTCTTCCAGTTTGAAGCCATTCCCCCTCGTCCTATCACTATATGCCCCAGTAAACAGTCCTTCCCCAGCTCTCCTGTAGGCCCCCTTTAGGTACTGAAAGGCCGCAATAAGATCTCCCCGGAGCCTTCTCTTCCCCAGGCTGAACCCCCCCAACTCTTTCAGCCTCTCCTCATAGGAGAGGTGCTCCAGCCCTTGGATCATCCTCGTGGCCCTCCTCTGGACACGCTCCAGCAGGTCCATGTCCTTCTTATGTTGGGGACTCCAGAGCTGGATGCAGTACTCCAGGTGGGGTCTCACGAGAGTGGAGTAGAGGGGCAGAAACCCCCCCTCGCCCTGCTGGCCACACTTCTTCTGATGCAGCCCAGGATGCGGTTGGCCTTCTGGGCTGCGATCGCACATTGCTTAATCTTGAGATTAGCTGGGAGGCAGTGGCTGGGTACGTTGGAAGAGGCAGGGAGCAGCAGTCTACTCCTGGGAGATGGCAGCTGGGGACCAAAAGCGCCACTGGTACTGACATGGGGCTTGCTAGGCACAGGGCCCGCTGCTGCGGGGAAGTCGGCAGATTTTTGGGTGTGCGCTGCAGAGTAGGCGTTGGCGAATGCTGAGGCTGCTGCGTTGAACTTGTTTTTCTTCTCTTCCAGGACATGCACTTGCACAAATTCTTCCAGTACTGCCAGCTGGTTCAGGCGGGAGCTAAGGAAGTCCCGGGAGAGCTTGTGAAATACCTAAAGGTGAACGGTGCCTGTCGGTGGGCTTCGCTTGTGATTTTGCAGACCGTCAGTAAATACCTCCAGCCCTGCCCTGTAGGAACACGCGCTCGCTGCGGTGCTGGGACCGGTGCAGCGGGCGGTACCTTTACCTTTGCTTACTGACACGACGGTCTGCTCTCTGCGTGCTGCTTCCCACTGCCTTTCGCAGGAGGTATAACAAGCAGGCAGCATCGCTCTGCCGCGCTGGTGGCAAACCCTCCTCCTGGCAGGCTCGCGCACTCTTCCCCCTAGATCTGATCCAAACCTTTAAACTGTAGCACAATTCCTAGTTTCCAGGGCTTTCCATTCAAAACAGGGATCTATTTTCAGGCTGAAAAAGGTCTGTCTGATTTAACTGATTGTCAGTCAAATATGACCACAGATGACCTGTGACCCAGCCCTGACTTTTCGGCAATCGCTGCGGCATGAGTAAGGGCCTCGGAGCAGGTCCAGCGAAGGCTTCTGCAGGGAATATATTTCTCGGCTGTTTACTGTCCTTGTTTCCTTCCATAACTGCCTGTTTTTGAGAGCGCTGCCGTAGCAACAGCCCCGCTTCCAGCGGTGGGGAATTATCATCGCAAAGTTACTGGGTGCGTTTCAGATAATGTATAAATATTTTAAGAAATAGAAATAAGGGCAGGTTTTGAAGCCAGGCGCTAGAAGAACGGTTGCTTTCTTGCGAGCATTCCGTCCCGGCGACCTCGCTGCAGCCTGCAGACAGGGGGACGTCTACATGCCAACCATCAGCAAGGGCTTCATAACACCAATACCTCAGTAATTTCAGTAATTTAAATAACTAGATACAGATTTAAGATCCTTCCGTTAGATTTGCAGGTTTGAAAATTGAAAATGAAACACACTGCCTTTCCTAGACCCATATTGTGAGAGTCAGGCAAAAGAGGTTTATGTGGGTGGAGAGCGTACCCACCAGATGATCTTGACCTTCACCAAGTCCCTTTAATCCCTTTTCCGACAGCAAGCTACGCTCTTTGGGGAAAAACCTCCCTGCGAGTCATCGGGCGTCAGGTTTCCACGCTGAAAATGGGACTTAGTGACTTCCAAAAACTGTCTTAAGCGATGGGGAGAGTTGGGAGAAAAACTTCAGCCTTAAATTCTGGGTTATTGGGGTCAAATCAGAGCCTGTGACCTCTCATGAAGTCGCAGCTGCCTGGGCGCATCTGAGGGGAGGATTAATACCTGCCATGAGTGATTCATGCTGCTCCCCGGAGGCGTGCAGCTGGGATCTGTCAGCGGGAAGGCAGGCAGTAAGCGCTGCTACGGGGTCCAACTCCTCCTGTCCTGAAGCCCAAACCCTGAAGCATTCGCTCACGCCTGTCCTTTTGCCACAGAAATGTCTGTGCACTATAAATACTTCACATCTGCAACATGTTGAACTAAAAGTGTCTGTGTTTTGAACATTTGTTTTAGTGTTTGCACGCCATGGAGATCCAAGTAATGATTCAGTTTCTACCTGTAATTCTTATGCAACTATTTAGAGTCCTTACAAATGTGACCCAGGAAGACGAAGTAGCTGTCAACTGCACCATGTGAGTGTCTGGTAAATCATCTGCTTTTCTTTGGTTACGAAGGCAAAGCCACAAAGTGCAGTGCAAAGCTGCGTGTGGTTTCCCAGTACAAGGTGCTAAGTGGCAGCACTGGTTGTCCCCTGCCGCTTGCTCCCATGCTGCGAGACACCAGCCGCTGGCTGGGTGGCACGGGACAGTGTGGGGACCTTGTCCTGGGAGCTGCGTGGTGAAAAATGTGGTATTTTAAAGATTACTTCCACTTTGTTTTTCAAAAGGAAGAGGGTTTGCTGGGGGGTTTGGCCCTGGTAGCTGAGTTATTGGGGTGTTAAAAGGCGCCAGAGCACCCGGGCACATCCCAGCTGCAGGCAGCAGATGAGGTTTCCTTGCAGGAGTGGTGCCCTGGTCCCATCCCTGCCCGCCAGTTCCCAGAGTCAGGGGTATCGCTAAAAATCCCCCGGAACTGGGCACGTTGGGCTGCAGAAGCCGCCGCTGCATCGGTGCAGGCTCGGCAGCGGTTTGCACAGTGATGCTCTAGCGAGCCTGCAGCCCCAAGAGGGCAGCACCGGCCCAGGCCACCTTCTGCTGCCTGCATCTTCTGCTTGGGCCCAAAAAGCAGCAAAAGCACCAAAAAGCAAAAGCAAAAGGTGCAGAAGCACCTTTCCTGCCTAGCTCCGGCCACCGCAACCCTACGCTGATGGATGCATTAAAACATCCATCTTCCTCCCGTGGTTGTCCCTCTGTGAAGTGCTGCGATGCAAAGGGGAACGCTGGATGCCGCTCCACGGAGATCTTCCTCTGACTCCAGGAGGTACCATGCGTCCACGTACCCAAAGCATCTCGCTCCCATGAAAGCGGAGGCCGAGTCCTTGTCCCCCCGGGATGCGGGGCCTGAGCTCTGGTCCCCTCGGGATGCGGGACCCATTGCAATCACAGTCCTTGCGCCATGCGGTGCAGGTTGTGGGGACTCCCCCGGTGTGCAGCACTGTAATCCCACTCTGCTTCAACCTCCAGAGGGCAAGGACAGGGGAAGAAGTGACCCCAGCTATCTGCTGGTTGACCAGCTCCCACCCTCACTTCCAGAGATTTGTTTTTCAAAGCTTGGCCCGGTGCTTTCCCGTTTGTCAATAGCTTTCTCTTTAATGACAACTTTTTTTCTCATCCAGACTTTCAGAGTGGATTTTAAAACCCGCTTTATCTGATAAATGGCTTGTAAACTCCTCCCTGTGGTTTGGCCTGTGGGGTCTGTGACAATGTGCAATAGTTTGTTGTTCCCTCTGGCTGGGACTGGAATGTAAATCCCCAGTGTTGGCCGGGGAAACCAGGCGCTCGCTGCCTTCACCGGCCGCCTGGAGCTCTTCCAGAGGGCTGGCATGTTTTCCAAGGTCTGCCTGTCCCCAGTGAACTGTAAGGCAACAGCCCGAAAATAATCCAGTGCATGTAACGAGGAGCAGACGATGTAAATTCAGTAAAAAAGAGCCTTCCAGAATTAATAAATTCCGGGGATGCAGGAAGGTATCGGAGTATAAAAACGATGGAGAATTTTTTGCCCCGCTTCTCGTCAGAGATTCTGTGGGGGTTTTGTGTTCGTTTTGCAGACTTGATGTAGCAGTAGAGCTGTTCGTTGTCGCTTGCGTTATCGTTAGGAAAGGGCTTCCAGTGAGGACAGACTCAACACGTGGATGAATCTGTAGCGTGTGCAGGAGGGGCGATGGGGCTTGCGCTCCCTATTCCACGTCCATAGATACACCCAGAGGCAACTGGGTGCAGAGCAGATTAACTTAATATTTTTGTTTCTAACTTATCTAACACCTGAGCGTTGCTCAGGTGCCTAACGCTCGCTGCAACGTGACCTTAAGTAGCGGCAGGCTCTAATCCTGGCATGTATGGAGGCCAAAGAATGGGATACATCCCCTGCAGAGAGATCCCACGCCTCACCTCCTCGTGCAGGGAGCCTCGAGCAGTGAAGGCGGTGGGTCTGGGCGACCTGGACCAGCACCAAAGTGGAGAAGAAGCTTTGGCCACCTGGGCTCTGAGTGCTCTCTCAGGGGGCCGTGCTGCGGCGCAGCCGTGGGAGCTGTGAGGGGTGCCAGCCTGCCGGTACGGGCTCTCTGCAGATCTGGCCGTGCCAGCAGTGAGGCTTTGGGGGTTGAGCAGGATAGGACACAGCCGGTGTCTGCTTTCAGGAGCTGGAGGAACTTGCCCTCGCGTTGCGTGCTGAACACAAACCACGTTTCTCCCCAGGGTTCTTCTGCACATCGTGTCCAAGTGCCATGAAGAAGGTCTAGACCACTACTTGCGCTCCTTTATAAAGGTCAGTCCTGACACAGCGCCCTGCAAAACTCCCTGCTGGGAGCAGGCGCGCTGCTGACGCTGTTCCTCTTGCCTCAGTACGTCTTTAGAGCTGAGAAACCCAGCGTCACGCAGGCGAAGATGACCCATGAAATCCTGGTCCTTTCCATGGTCACCATCCTGAAGCAGTCGGCAGATTTTCTAGCCATCAATAAGCTCCTCAAGGTGAAGTACCGGCGGTACTTGGCTGCCAGGGGTGGAGGGGAGGAAGAGGAGGTCTGGTGTAAAGCCCAACACTTTCACCCACCCAAACCCACCGCAGGAGCAAAGCTACCAGGGCAGCTCCTCGCATCCATGTCCTTGAGGTTCTCCCCTTACAAGAGAGTTGGATTCTTGCAGGGAACCTGTCTGTCTTAAGGCTCGTGGCAGGACACAGCAAAGGGCTTTTCCATTTGCCCAGTTTTCTCTGTTTTCTTCAAGCCACGCGTGGGGGATGGCACCCCAAACTCTGGGCGCGTTGGGGTGCGAAGGGGACGGAGCTGTTCCCACCCCGAGACTGGCCGGACTCCTCCCGGTAGCAGAGGTCCCCCGTGCCAAGCCGGCTGTGCGAGCGCGGCCGTGCTTACGAAATGCCACTCGAACGCGAGCTCTCCCTCCCACACTGCTGCTTCCCCACATAGCCAAACATGTTCAATCCTGCTGGGAAAAATAACTATTCTTTCTTCGTTCTAGTACTCGTGGTTTTTCTTTGAAGCACTGGCGAAGTCAATGGCAATGTACTTACTGGAAGAAAACAAAATCAAGGTAAAAATAAATTTGTTCGATGCTGCGTTACAGAGCCGTCACAAACAAACTCTCCTCCCACAGCTTTTCTGAAAAACTATCTAACTCTTTATTTAAAAGAAGCCTGCCAAGCTGAACAGCTAGCCAGAGCTTTCCTTTGGGTGGTTTTTTTTTCCACTTCACTTTTCCCTTCTTCCCCTTTTCAGTCTCAATTGTAACTTAAAAAATCCAGATCTCCTTATGGCTCCTGCAGCCGCCTCCTCCGCGGTTTCAGCCAGTGCTTTCTTTGTGCCGGTGTTTTATTAAGAAGCAACATAAACAAATGCTAAAGGGGATTTGTGCCTGCGCTGGGCTCTCCCCAGCGGCCGGCTCGCAGCGCTGAGCGCGGGATGTGCTTTTGGTTGCAGCTGCCCAGAGGCCAGCGGTTCCCCGACTCCTACCAGCACGCCCTGCATTCGCTGCTGCTCGCCATCATCCCTCACGTCACCATTCGCTATAACGAAATCCCCGAAGAGTCCAGGAATGTCAACTTTAGCTTGGCTAACTTCCTGAAGGTCAGCGGTTTCTTTCCTTCTCCCAGGCTTTTATCAGAGAGAGAACAACAAAAAAAAATTAGAAATAAGCAGCAAGCAAACAAGTGTGTTTGTACTTTATCACCTCTTTGGTTTCTTCAATGATGAGAGCTCTGGAGGGGATTCTCTTTCCTAGGAAAGAAACTTTCTCTTTCCCAGAGAAAGTCTGTGATACGCTGTATGTTATCTGGGGTTCTGGGTCATGCCTAGCAACTGGTCAGAACCTGAGAGGAAATACGTGTGTTCTCATTTTAAATGTTGCTGTTGTCCGCCGAAGACTTGAGTGAGGTCATCCAAACAATTCCAGAGAAACAGGATCAAGTAGGTTTTGGAAAGGCAGCAGCAGCCTTGAGGATCAAATCTGGCTGCTGGCGGGACGGTGGGATGGAGGTGATTTAGGATGAATGCTTTTATTTTTAATGATTGGTCACACGTTGCTATTTTTTCCTCCAGCGTTGTTTGACCTTTATGGACAGAGGATTTGTTTTTAACTTGATAAACGATTACATTTCTGGATTCAGCCCAAAAGACCCTAAGGTAAGGGGTATGTTTCTTGAGAGATGGTTTGCAGTTGTGTCAGTCAAAGCTCTGCAGTGATCGTTTCATACAACTCTTGGAGGCCTTTTAGCCACAGTTCCTGCAGAATCTTCTGGACCCCTTTGGGCCGAGCACCTGTACGCAGCTAAGCTTTAAAACAAAGAGTCAGAACTAAAGGAGAGGTTGGTTAATGGTCTGGGTGAAAAAGGTAAAGAGGTCCCAAGTGGCAGTTGCACACAGTGACACTTTGGCGGAACAATGCCAAAATTTGCCAGTTATTACGGAGCTTCCCCAAATGCTATTTAGCTTCCCCAATCCTTGTGCAACAAACACGGTGAACTGTAAGCAGATGAATCAAGCTGAAAACGTAGTTTATGTGTTTATGTTTGTCTTTTTTTTTTTTTCTCAGCTGCTGGTTGAATACAAGTTTGAATTTCTTCAAACCATTTGCAATCACGAGCACTACATTCCTCTGAACTTACCAATGACCTTTTCCAAACCCAAGCTGCAAAGAGTTCAAGGTATGTCCTTTCTCAAGAGACTGGCTGGATAGCTATAATTTGTTAGTCTTGATGGCTTCTGACCAGATGGAGTTTGGCTTAGTGTCAAGAACATTTATGTCCTGGTTAGCCTGATCTACACTAACCTCAGGAAAGGATGCTGTTCTGGCAGGTTTACATCATTCTGCTCCAGAATGGTATGCAATCAGTCTTTTCAGTATTTCCTATATTTAAGTTTGCGTGGGACTAACAATATCTGAAAGAAACTGTTCCTATTTCAGTAAATACCTAAATTGTGCAAGCGTGGTCCTTTGTTTCCACGCATGTCAGCATCCCCCGAGCAGCAGGGTGTCTCACCGACCGGTGCTGTAGAGGATGGAGATACAGGTTTGAATTCACTGCTCTGTTGCCGCCTCTCTTTGTGGCCACAAGAAGGTGATTTAGGTTACCTCCTTCTTTCATTTTGAACAAGAGTACGGCGGCGCACAGCGCGTTCAAGCTCGTCCTCAAACCTGGGCTGAAGGCAGCCAGCGGAGAACTTGAGCCCAACGCGCATACCGAGGGCGTACGTGCTGTGGCACCACCACCGAGCCAGCCTGCTCTCGCTGTCACACCGTGGCCCCTTTGGTCCCGGCGCTGCTCACCGCGGGGCAGATGGGGTCCGCAAGGGGCACTGTGCGAGTGTGGGTGGCTGCGGCTCTGCTACCGGTGACGGCGCGGGCCACAGCGCTGGGCACAGCCGCGTGCCTCGCCGGCCACCTAGGACTGCTGTAGGCATAGCCTTATTCTCTCTGGGTCCCGATTTCTCATCCGTGCTAGATAAATACAGTAAAGATTGGCGGGTTTGGATGCTGATAGCCTGGCTGAGATAAGTACTGGAGAGGAGAGTGAGGTTTGGGATTACCCTATGTGAAAGCCCAGTGGATTTATGATTCTATGATTTATTCTGATGGAGGCAAGGGGATGTTTGGTTGTGCCTCAGGGTGCAGCTGGAGTGGTTCCTCACATATCCAGGTGGCAGAAGCAGCAGTAACTGTGATTTATTTTTTTTTTCCCCCCTTATTTTGGTATGTTTGTCACCGCTCAGAGCTTTCTGGACCAGCTGCTAATCTCTTACGCTTACATCAGTTTGGCTACTTGCCTGGCACAGTTTAACAGAGCGCGCTGCTAGGAATGGCCGAGAAAGAGAAAAACGCAGCCACGATGCCTCCCCGTTGCTCATCAGTGGCACGATAACATAAGGATGCTCTTTCTTGGTTAACATTCACCTTTGCATTTGCGATGGTTCCACTGAAAAGCCGTAAGAGCGGCTCATCTTTCCTCCGCTGTTTTACTCGGACCAGGACCTACCAGCTGAGGTTTTCTTTTTAAATATATATATATTTTAAAATAGCGGTAGCAATTGTCATCCACGCGCATCTCTTAAGAGTAGAGCAGCCCATCCTCAGGTAGCAGAAGCACCCTTGCAGCGGTGCCTGTGCTCTGCCTGCCGTGGCAGAGATGCGTAGGGATGCGTCTCCGTTGCAAACTTGTGTTTTTATGGACAGACCTGTGATTACAGGGGACGGCGGGCGCGGAGATGGGGAGGTACGATGTGCACGTCACCGAGGAGGTGTCCTGCCGGCGTGCCTCACCTCTTTATCAGCTTATTGGGCTGAAGAGAGGGGACGTGCTCAGCCCTCTCTGTTTCTGGGAAAAGAAGGAATACCCCCCAGGGAAGGGGGACAAAGAGGGCTTCTGCAGCAGAAGCGGGTGCGGATGGGCCGGCAGGCAGAGCACGTCCCTGGGACCGCGTCCTGTTGAGCGGGAGCGTTGCAGCTCGGAGCGGTTTCTCTGAAACGTCTCAGCTACTAAGGCTGGACGCCGCTCTGCGTCCCTGCGGCCTCGCCTGGGGGACGGGTGGGTTCCATCAGGCAGAGCGAAGCCCCGAGCCTGTCCCCGAGCCTGTCCTCGCAACCCGCAGCACAGGATTGGTTTTGCAATCTTGTGATAGCAAAGAACCCAAGAGACTGACAGAAGCCGGGAGTTAAGCAATAGCCTTACAAATAATATTAAAACACAACATACTGTCCTGTTTCTCCAAGATTGAGAGCATTACTTATTCCTGTTTATTTTTGCCGTCTTTTTATTTGTCCCTTTTCTTTTTACACACGAATTAGATTTTTTTTCATTTGCTGTGGAGCGGTTCACTTCAGTAGGTAGGTCCAACTGGGATCACTGCATCCTCTAATGTCAAATTAAATACGCAGCTTCCAATCAATTAGCTTGCAGCCAACTAATGAAATAACCACGATGTGTGACACTTAGGTATTTGCTAACATGATTAACACTGAAAGCTCGATAATGCTCCAGAATGCTTTCTCTTTCCTCTGAATCAGACTTTCACAAACCAGTAAATGCTACGTATGAATCAACGACCTTAAAAATATCTTTTGCAGCCGCAGAGCTGTTGGAACCCTTTGGCTGGGATTTTCAAAGCTGCCTGCGTGCCCCCTGCCTTACCACAGAAAAACTTTCACACCTGTGGGATTTAAAAAACAAAAGAAAAAAAAAAGAAAAAGAAAAAAAAAAAGGCTGAGCTGAGCCCACAGCATTTGTACCCTCTGGGGGAAGAACGCACAGCTTTGGGGTTATCCCTCTGGGAGGCTTAGTGCCAAAATGCAACAGTGATTAGGGACCGAGCTGCCTTTCTCCTGGCAGTCAGTGCGGCTTTTAAGGAGCGGTGTTCAATATCCGCCGGTGGGGAGCGAAGGAGGTCTCACACCTTCTGGCACGCAGCTGCCTGGAAGCCTGCCCTGGCTCCCCGCTCCTTGCGGCGGGGCTGGGGAGCCCGGCCGGGTGAAGTGCTGGAGGATGCAGCGGTGGTCGCAGGGCACCGCGTCCTTGTTTGCACCCCTCATGCCAGCAGGAGTCTTTGCCTTTGCTCTGCTCTCTGCCCTGGCAAGAAGGAACGCGGGTGTCATGGAGGATGTGGAAGAAGCTGCAGGGGTGGCACTGCTCGGGCTGGCCGACCGTGACAAACGCACTGTCTCCCCTGCCCGATGCCACCTGCACCGTGGAGGTCGGCTCCTCCGCTGCCTGGGCAGTTTGGGGATTTACAGGATAACCCCCGGTCAGGAGCAGAGCACCCCCCAGGCAGTACCTGGCGCTGCCTTTCCCCATTTCATCCATCTCTGACTTTACTCTGCCCAGGGAGGTTGTGGAGTCCCCTTCTCTGGAGATTTTCAAGCCCCGCCTGGATGCAGTCCTGAGTAATGTGCTCTGGGCAATCCTGCTTTGGCAGGGGAGTTGGACTAGATGATCACTAGAGGTCCCTTCCAACTCTGAAAATTCTGTGATTCTGTGATTCTTTGGAGCGCTAAGCTTTGTCAAGCATCACACTGCAGAAGTCCTTCTTCTAGCTGCTGCTGAAACGCTGAGGACTGAAATGGATGATTAGCCTGAACTGGACGATGCCGAGCTCTTTGATATGACTTAACTCGGTGGTGGAGAAAACTGTAGTCAGTTCAGGCTTCATTGAAAGATCAACGCGGCGTAGGAGAGCGCGATGATCCGGACTCACGGACTGTTGCGGCTTACGCGACCGTTATGTCTTGCTCTGAACAGATCCTCGGAACAGTTCCCTTAACCATTGCCTTGTTGTTTCTTTCAGATGTAAATCTTGAATACAGTTTAACTGATGAGTATTGCAGGCATCATTTCCTGGTGGGGATGCTTCTCAGAGAAGCCTCTGTTGCCTTGCAGGACAACTACGATATCAGATATACGGCCATCTCAGTCTTAAAAAATCTCTTGATAAAGCACGCCTTCGACAACAGATACCAGCACAAGGTCAGGCATGTTTTGTTGGCTTTTAAACATAATGTTCTTGAATTTAAAAAAAAAACCAAACCAAACATGCACATCAGAGTTTTAGATCTTGCATGGCGCACCGAGAGTATTCTCATTACTTTTTAGGGAACTGTTGTAAGTAACTGATAGTTATGGCATAACAGTAATAGCTCTGAGAAATGATCTAGGAACACAAACAATGCAGTCAGATAACTGCAGTGCTCTTTCTCGTGCTCAGTATTTAGATAATAAAGCCCTGAGCCATTAAGGAACTTGAGAGTGTCGTTAGCCAAGAGGCTATTCAACAAAATTAAGCAACGTCAATGTTCTTCTGGTCTCGGGCTTAAACTAATATCCTGCATTAATATACTATAATTAGGAAACAGGACTGATCTCTGTTACAAGTCAGCGGTGTGTTTTACTAATTAGTGACTCAGAGGAGAGGATCTGGGGATTCTCATGGGATGCTGGATTTCCGCTGGGTCGCTCTCAGCTTTCCTTGGTCAGAGGCTCAGGGTGTGCTGCTGCTGAAAGAACCCGGAGATGTTTTCTTGTTTTCTTGTTTTCCTGTGCTCCTGTTTTCTTTCTTGGTGCTGCTCCCTGCTGACCCTTATGTCCTTGAACACGCTGCGCTACCTGCGCAGGGGCTACCTGTCCTTGCTCTGGCCTGAAAACACCCCTCTGTTTAGAGTTTAGCTCCTCACATTGCTCCTAGGGTGCTGCGTTCCTGAGTTTTCTCTGGGAACGTGGACAGCCTCCTGGGCACGAAGGGTGGGAGAAGTGACCTGAATGTTCCCAGGGGCTCCTCTCCCTCTCTCCCTCTCTCCCTCTCTCCCTCTCTCCCTCTCTCCCTCTCTCCCTCTCTCCCTCTCTCCCCCTCTCCC
>VUYV01000006.1:10466692-10534013 GCA_008711295.1 Anarhynchus alexandrinus | reverse complement strand
AAATATATATATGTGTGTGTCTATGTGCTTTAGCTCAAGAGTTTCCCTTTTTCGCTCCGTTGCAAGCCTGGGTTCTTACCTACGTTTTTCTCCCTGCCTTTTTTCAGAACCAGCAGGCAAAGATAGCCCAGCTCTACCTGCCGCTCTTCGGGCTGCTGCTGGAGAACCTCCAGCGGGTGGCCAGCCGCGAGGCACTCTACTCCTGCGCGGCCGCCTCCAGCCCCGTGAGTAAAGCCCAGCGATGCCTCTTTGCCCTCCTCCTCCGTCCTCCTCTCCCCCCACACCCCCTCTGCGACTCCCGCTGCCTGCAGCCAGGCTCAGCTTTAGAAATAAGGGTGGTTTTCTTCTCCCTAAAGGGCTCGTTTCTTTTAATTTGGCCTTTCCTATGATTTTGTTCTGTCTGCAGCGGTGGCTACAATCATAGAATGGTTTAGGTTGGAAAGGACCTTGAAGATCATTGAGGTCCAACCCCCCTGCCCTTTTGCTTGCTATTGTTTAATGTTTCCCTTTACGGTAAGCGTAGTGCCATGTGAGTCCCTCCAAGCGCAATGAGTTGCAACAGGACTCAGCCTCAGACTCCAGCCGCTGTTCTGGGGAGTTGCCCACCTGCCTGAGGGCTGTGTGTGGTTCCCGGGTGGGCTCAGCCTTGTGGACTAGACTTTCCTCCTTGTTCGGGGCAAAACAACAACAAAAAAAAAGATATTTGAAAAAAGGGCTGGAGCCCCTCTGCTGGGAGGACAGGCTGAGAGAGTTGGGGCTGTTCAGCCTGGAGAAGAGAAGGCTCCGGGGAGACCTTATTGTGGCCTTCCAGTCCCTAAAGGGGCTCCAGGAGAGCTGGGGAGGGACTTTTTACAAGGGCATGGAGTGATAGGACAAGGGGGAATGGCTTCAAACTGGAAGAAGGGAGATTTAGATGAGATATGAGGAAGAAATTCTTCCCTGTGAGGGTGGTGAGCCCCTGGCGCAGGTTGCCCCGAGAAGCTGTGGCTGCCCCATCCCTGGAGGTGTTCAAGGCCAGGTTGGACGGGGCTTGGAGCAACCTGGGCTGGTGGGAGGTGTCCCTGCCCAGGGCAGGGGGGTGGGACTGGATGGTCTTCAAGGTCCCTTCCAACCTAAACCCTTCTATGATTCTCTGAAAACAATTCAAAATTTCAACTCAGGGAAAAAACCGCTATGACTTACTTTAATATGTTCTGCTATTCTTTGCGCTCCTCCCCAAGTCAGTTGTCTCCTTGTTATGGAAGGAAGGAAACAGATTTTTATTTTTTTAATCTGTGTTTTAAAAGCTGCTCCAAATTGCTTTTCTTTATTTCATTATTCTTTTCCATAAGAGAATCGGTGTTATCTTCCATTGCTCACTAAAACCTCGTATTGCTTTACAGGCATCCCGGGATGAATTCATGTGCAGTTTTGCATCCCCCTCAAATAGGTCCAGCCTGATTGCAGACAAAGATCCAGGTAAATTGGTTTTTCTAAACTTTAACTTTCCCGTTTATTTTGAATGTAACTGTTAGCAGTACCAAAAAGCCAAACCCCATTACCCAAAACCTGAAATAGCCCTCTGCCAAAGGGGCCTCTCAGAGTTTGCATGCTTTTGCCTGGACGTGGTGTCACACCAACTGTCCTTTGCAGATTAATCAGCTTTCAATGTGGGGTTTTGGCCATCGGTGCTATGTGAATCGCATCCTCCCCTCCCTGGCAGTGATGTGCTGAGGAGTGCCGGTGCAAAGGGGTTAATTGCGGGATTTGGTTTTTTTCCAGCACTTCCAAATGGCCATGTGATAAAGCGAGAGGACTCGAAAGGATCCCTGAACTCAGAAGGGGCAACCAGTTCCCCGGATCAGAGTGAAAATGTAACGTATCTGGGGTTAGAAGGGCCGGTGCTCACTGCGCCAGTCTGTGGGCTGGGTTAAATACAGGGGAGGGAAAAGGACTTCCCCATGGTAATGCGCTCAAAAGTCGACTTATAAATATCTCTGTTTGGAAACAAATAGATTAGTGTTTAACAGAGGAGGTCAGACTCACTGGTCTGGTATGCTTTGCCTCTTCAAACATCTCTGAGCCAAAAATATAACTGTTGACAAATTACTTATCGAAGACAAAAGGCAAAATCTATAGGGAAAATCTCCGCTCCTGTGGAGCGTTTGTCCCTCCTCAGACGTGCTCCCTGTGCACGGATGGGTCTCAGCCTGGCCAGTGCCCAGCGCCGTGCTGGGAACTGGTTTCCACACACAGCCGAGAGGCAGAGCACCGGCATGTGAGATTGCTGGTGACCGGTGACTTCAGAGAATCTGGTGAGGGTTGGAAGGGCCCTCTGGAGCTCCCCCAGTGCCACCCCCTGCCAGAGCAGGGGCACCTCCAGCAGTGGCACAGGACGGCGTCCAGGCGGGTTTGGAATGGCTCCAGAGGGGGAGACTCCCCCACCTCTCTGGGCAGCCTCTGACAGTGCTCTGCCACCCGCACAGGAGAGAAGGCCCTCCTCAGGTTCAGATGGAACTTCCTCTGCTCAAGTTTGTGCCCGTTCCCTCTTGTCCTGTCACTGGGCACCACTGAACAAAGACTGTTCCCATCCCCCTGGCACCCTCCCTTGAAGGATTGATAAGCGTTGATAAGATCCCCCCTCAGTCTTCTCTTCTCCAGACTGAAAAGCCCCAAGTCCCTCAGCCTTTCCTTATGAGGGAAATGCTCCAGTGCACTCATCATCTTTGTAGCCCTTTGCTGGACCCTCTCCAGCAGTTCCCTGTCCCTCTTGCCCTGGGGAGCCCAGAACTGGGCACAGTGCTCCAGATGTGGCCTCCCCAGGGCAAAGCAGAGGGGGAAGATGCCGTCCCTCGACCTGCTGGCCATGTTCATTTTAATGGGGTATTTGCAGGAAAATTGGCACAGGCTAAAAATCACTGCCCCATACTTGCCGAAGGTGACGGCGGTCACACCACAAGGAGCTCTGACTTTTGTGTGCTCTCCTGGTTGGCAGATTGCACGCATGGGAATCAGGTATTTGTGCAAACCAGCCCCTGGTTTTCCTCAGGGCGCTTTCCAGATGTCTTGGGTTGACGTGAATCATTGATGCATCTGTAAAAACTTTGGCCCTTACAACAAGCAAGGCACAGATTATCTGGGCTCCTGCTGGCTGTGTCCTGACATGCTTAGGAGAGGTGGGGCCTTTCACCCTCTCTCACATGAATCATGAAGCTGCAAGACCAAGTATAGCCAAACACTCGACTATCGAACCCTTCACGTGGCGGAGCGCAGCTTAAACACCGCTCTGCAGAGGTAGACACGTTCCTTATTGCCTGTTCCCCTGGAGTGAGTTGTGTGCTGACTTGATAGTTTGGCATGGTCAACGGCGAAGTTCTGGCTGTAGCACTGTATCTGCAACTCCAAACTCAATGTTTAATTCTCTTTTATTATGACTCACATCCACAGCCTGTCCCAGCATAAACAACAAATAAGATCTGTGGATCGCTCTCCAAACATGTGAGGCGCAGCTTTAAGAGAAGCATCCTGCTTAGGGCTTAATCGTGTCCATTTGTCAGAGGATACGGCTAGGGCGAGCACGGAGAATGCAAAAAAAAAAACTTGGTGAAGCTTTAAAAGTTGTGTTTCCCACCACACAATATCCAGGCCTTTCCCACAGAGATTGTCTCACCCGCAGAACTTCACTTATCTTTGCTTAAGTCAATAAGTAGGAGGAAAAACAAGAGACACTTCCAAAAATCGGGGGAAGATAAATTTATTTTCTTAAGCTGAAATTTCCTGGTTTTTTAGTAAATGATGTTTTGTTTTGAAGTGTATATCTTTACCAGAAAGTTAGATTGTTGCTTTAAACTGTGGCAGCTAATGAACTATTTTGCTTGATAAGAACTGGCTTCAGAAATGTCAAGGGCCTTAGACGCTGCGGAGAGCAGGGGAAGCGAAAGCAGGGCTGCCCCGCGTTTTGCTGGAAAAGCCGTCATTCTCTGCCCAGACACCTATTTTTTGGGCAGAGAAGTGTCTGGCCATGTGTCCAGGATTTCCAGACTGCCCATAACTGGGTGGGCAGCAGCCCTGAAGGACGAGATGTCTCCAAAACGTGTCACAGATGGTGCTGGGGGGGTGTGGATGGAGGGGGACAGGAGGAAGGTTGGCACAGCTGGTACGTGCTGGATTTGCTGTGCCCACGCTGCACGGGGTCTCGCCCTGTGCTCCGCTGGGTGCAGCCCAGGCACCCGCGGCCGCTGGCCTCTGTGTCACATCCGTGTCCCGTTAGATCCGCAGAAGCTCCACGAGGAGCAGCGTGTCGCACTGCAGCCGCCTGGACCAGTTTGAGATCCGGACGCTCCTGATGTGCTACCTCTACATTGTGAAGATGATCTCTGAAGGTTGGTGGGTCTTGCTCACTGCAAGGCAGCCAGAAAGACAAGAGACCATCACCGGTGGTTTTGGTCTGTTAGAGCCTCCTTTTATGTTTTTGGGTTTTTTTTTAAATCTCAGTGCACTGTTTTTTCCTTTCTTTCAGATACTCTTTTAGCTTACTGGAACAAATTCTCCCCCCAAGAGCTGATCAATGTCCTTGTGCTTCTGGAGTGAGTATCATGAGGCTGCAATTCCAACACTGCACCTTTGCGCGGGCAGCATCGGCCAAGAAGAAGAGATGAGTGCGGTGCACCTCATTGGGTGCCCGTGGCGCTGGGCAGCAATAGACATGTCTGGCTGGGGTGTCACGAAATGCTCTTCCTCCCTCTGAGGAGAAACGCGTGTATGTCGAGGGAGCACGGTGGAGTGACGGCGCCCTGTGCTGGGTCTGGGCTCTGCAGAGGGTGTCCCCCACCCACGGCTCATGGCACAGCCTCCCACCATAACCAGCACAACCTCTGCTTTGCGGTGGGTTTGGTGGAACAGATGGGTGAGGTGATAGGGATGTGCTACAGGGTTTGGAAACTGAGGGTGTGAGGTCAAGTAACTTGTAAATGCAAACCCCCAAACCCTCATGCACAGAGGAGTGTGGCTGCAGACAAGGACAGGGTAGATTTTAAATCACAGAATCACAGAATGGTAGGGGTTGGCAGGGTCATCTGGAGCATCCCCAATGCCACCCCCTGCCAGAGCAGGGGCACCTCCAGCAGTGGCACAGGACGGCGTCCAGGCGGGTTTGGAATGGCTCCAGAGTGGGAGACTCCCCCAACTCTCTGGGCAGCCTGTGCCAGTGCTCTGCCACCCTCACAGGAGAGAAGGCCCTCCTCAGGTGGAGATGGAACTTCCTATGGTCAAGTTTGTGCCCATTCCCTCTTGTCCTGTCACTGGGCACCACTGAACAAAGACTGTTCCCATCCCCCTGGCACCCTCGCTTGAAGGATTGATAAGCGTTGATAAGATCCCCCCTCAGTCTTCTCTTCTCCAGACTGAAAAGCCCCAAGTCCCTCAGCCTTTCCTCATCAGAGAAATGCTCCAGTCCCCTCATCATCTTTGTAGCCCTTTGCTGGACCCTCTCCAGCCGTTCCCTGTCCTTCTTGACCCGGGGAGCCCCGAACTGGACACAGTGCTCCAGATGTGGCCTCCCCCTCCCCCCACCTGCTGGCCACACTCTGCTTGATGCCCCCCAGGAGGCCATTGGCCTTCTTGGCCACCAGAGCACATTGCTGTCTCACAGTCAACTTGTTTTCCACCAGGACTCCCAGGTCCCTCTCTGCAGAGCTGCTTTCCAGCAGGTCAGCCCCTAGCCTCTACTGGTGCATGGGGTTATTCATCCCCTAGTGCCGGACCCTACACTTGCCCTTGTTGAACTCATTAGGTTCCTCTCCACCCAACGCTCTAACGTGTCCAGGTCTCGCTGGATGGTGGCACAGCCTTCTGGTGTGTCAGCCACTCCTCCCAATTTTGTGTCACCAGCAAACTTGCTGAGGGTATGCTCTGTCCCCTCAGCCAGGTCGTTGATGAATATGTTGAACAAGACTGGACCCAGTACTGACCCCTGGGGAACACCGCTAGCTACAGGCCTCCAGCTGCACTCTGTGCTGCAGATCACAACCCTCTGAGCTCTGCCGTTCAGCCAGTTCTCCATCCACCTCTCTGTCCCCCCGTCTAACCCACACTGCCTAAGCTGGAACGATGTGCTGGGTCGTTCCTGATCTGCAGGATCTGTGACAGATACGTGTTTCGTTTCCTTTCTAGGGTGTGTTTATTTCACTTCAGATACGTGGGGAAGAGAAATATTGCCAGGTACTGTATTCTTCCATTGGGGGCCGGGGTGGGGGGGCCGTCCCCGTGCTCCCGGTGGCAGCCGAGGCAGGACGGGACCGTGCACACCCGCGCCGGGACAACCCAAGCCGGCAGGGAGCCTGCGGGGCCGGGACTCTGCTCAGCGCCACGCCGCGAGCAGAATCCCCTCCTCTTAGCACCCTGCCCCTTCCCTCCCCTCCAGCTCCTGCATGAGACCCCCAGGCCCAGGCGGTCCCGGCTGCCCGCCCAGGTCGGCGGTGTCCCCCACAGACGGCCGCAGGTGAGACACGAGTGGCATCTCTGCTCCCTGAGCAGCAGCGCTGCTCTTCCATTAGCTCTAGGGCCATCTGGTGCGGGTGAGAGCAGGGTAGCCCGGTCGGTCCCGCTGGGATTGTCCGGGATAAGCCAGATCAGTGTGTTGGAGGGAGGCCAGGTCTCCGTCCTGGTGCCTCGTGTAATCCTCGAGTGGCGTGGCCGCTCCTTGTCCAAACCCGCGGTCTTCGCTTCCCCTTGCAGGGTGCACGACGCCTGGTTGTCCAAGCACACGGGAGCCGATAGGAAATCCCAGACGATGCCGGCGCTCCGCAGCAGGGCTGGAGGGATGCAGGTGCGGCTCCAGCATCTGGGCAGCTTGGAGACCTCCTTCACGCTCAACCACAGTATGTACAGCCGAGCGAGATGGCACCGCGCAGTATTAGCCTGTTGAAGACAGCATGTAGCCATTGTTCACGGGTTGCTTGTTGCTTCAGGGTGCTCAAACTCTGCAGAATTACAGTGGTCACTGCTCCTCCCTGCAACATTCCTAGATTGGTGGGGGTGGCATTTAAGCCAGCCCCTTAAAAATCACCCCTGGGACTTAGGACTTGGGTGGCTTTTTCCTCTCGCCTGTCTTGGCTCAGCTCCTTGGCCGAGCGCGTGTGCGGGCGATGGAGCGGGACAGGCAGGGGAGCCCCCCTGGGGTGGCAGTTCAGCCCTACGCAGATCCTATGGGAGCCGGGATCTGCTCTAAATCCACCTGGGTGGGTTTTGCCCCATTGAAGCACCGTGCCGCTTCCCCTCTGTGGATGCAGCTTGGACATCTCGTTCTCTGTCTGGCTTTAAAGACAGTGAAATTAAGGGGAAATACCGACATTGGTTTTCTCGGTTGGCATCGGGCTGAGGCAGCTTCTCTGAATGGAGGTGGCTAATTCAGCATCTCGCTGTTCTTAGCTGCGTCTTCCAGACCCAGTGAAGAGTGAGGGGAAACCTTATCTGTATCAGCATTGCGATCTTGTGGGAGCCAGAGTGTTGAACACTGTTTCCTCCCGATTTGCTCTCCGTCCGCAGATGCAGGCACCTCGGAAGCAGATATCGTGCACCAGGCGTTACTGGAGGGCAATATTGCCACCGAAGTGTGCCTGACAGTCCTGGACACCATCTCCTTTTTCACTCAGAGTTTCAAGGTCAGCATTGAAATCAATGGTATTTTAGAAAAGCGTGATGGGTTTCTGCACGGGGGGTGATTTTTGGTGATCCTCTATCCTAGAGCAGCAGATTGTGGAAGGCTTTACAAAAGCAAATCGTTTGCAGCTTGTTTATTTTCCGCAACGCCGAGCACTTCACGAGGTCTCAGAGTAATTGTGCAGTTATGCAATCTTGCCATTTCTTCAAAACTGCAAGACCAGAGAAAATTACGTGGACGTTGTACCGTGAGTGTAGGCATTGCAAAAATAGAATAAGAGGAAATGTACATCATATAGAAAGGAGGGACTAGAGGAAAGGGAAATGAAGGTCTCGCATTCTTAGAACAGTCTGTTTTCTACCATAAATTGCCTAGAAGCGAGGCCCAGATTTCTTTGAACACGAATGTCTCTGGGGCTGAGGCATTCCAGCTGTGATTACCAGTTCAGAGAGGACCAGTAGCACTGGTAGAAGTCTTCTCCTCCATATAGTGATTCACACTCGCAGCAGTCATTGCCATCTACAAGAATCAAAACCTCTGTGGTGAAGAGAACCCCATGCTGGCAGCAAAATACCGAAATACTGTTCCAGAAAAGCTCTTCCTCGAAGTGTGGTTGGAGGAATCCTGCTCATGGCAGCGTGTCTTGCATGTCACAACCACAACTCTGGATTTTAGAGCAAGCATAGTGAAGATTTCCTTTTGAGATGCATGAAGAGAAAGTTCATTATATCTTCTACTTCATATCCTTTGCTCTGTTTTGTTACAGAGCAAAAAAGCCATCCCGGTGCATACGTTAAATTACTCCTGAATAGTTTGGCAACAGCAGAAGGATTTAGATGCAAGAGTTAAAACTTGCTTGACTTTCTCAGTTGCCTTTTTTTGAATATGGCTGAACCACAAAACAATGTGATTTTCAAACCACAGGATAGACTGGATTCCCTTCCGCTTTAATGGGCTTCTGCTTTGCTTTTATGGTCATGCAGCGTTGCCACACAGAAGTGTGTTCTGTACTGCAGTAAAAGTGCTGATGTTGTTCTTACTGACAGTTAAATGAGTTCAGTTAAAAAGTATGGATCCTAAACTTACCCTGCTACAAGATGTGTATAGCATGTCAGAAGAGTAATCTCATCCGGCCCAAGGATGGCAATGGACTGGCAATGAGATAGGAATTATTGATCTCCTTCGATATTGAATCACAGAATGGTTTAGGTTGGAAGGGACCTTGAAGACCATCCAGTTCCACCCCCCTGCCCTGGGCAGGGACACCTCCCACCAGCCCAGGTTGCTCCAAGCCCCGTCCAACCTGGCCTTGAACACCTCCAGGGATGGGGCAGCCACAGCTTCTCTGGGCAACCTGCGCCAGTGTCTTACCACCTGCACAGTCAAGAATTTCTTCCCAATATCTAATCTAAATCTCCCCTCTTCCATTTTAAAATCGTTCCCCCTCATCCCATCACTCCCGTCCCTGATCAAGAGTCCCTCCCCAGCTCTCCTGGAGCCCCTTTAGGCACTGGAAGGGGCTCTAAGGTCTCCCCGGAGCCTTCTCTTCTCCAGGCTGAACCCCCCCCAACTGTCCTCCCAGTGGAGGGGCTCCAGCCCTCGCAGCATCATCTTGGTCTCCTCTGGACTCACTCCAATGTGGATATGGGGCAGCCATGTCCTTGCTGGGTGG
The DNA here is from genome assembly GCA_008711295.1 of Anarhynchus alexandrinus. Taxonomy (NCBI): domain Eukaryota; kingdom Metazoa; phylum Chordata; class Aves; order Charadriiformes; family Charadriidae; genus Anarhynchus; species Anarhynchus alexandrinus. The sequence goes on along the minus strand of VUYV01000006.1, from coordinate 10,524,702 downwards.
CCATGATGTCCTGCGCAGCAGCTGCAAGGACGACACAGGCACAGGCAAGATAACTCTGACACCAAACTGTATTAATCCCCTCCAAGTAATTCCATTTTACCCTCTCTCTGCAGGGAAGGGGGAAAAGGGAGATAGGTTCCCAGGAGGTGCAAAATGTCAAAATTTTGCAGAAGACAAGGGAAGTGTAGTGACTTACTACAGCTATGATTCTGTCCAGTGAAAAGATGTGATAGTCTTTTTTTTCCTCTCTTTTGGGCTGCAAATAAAACACTTAAATAAAAAGAAATGGAAAAAACAGTGTGATAGTTATGTTGGTAACGGCCTGTTTTATTTAAAATAACTCTAAGCAACCAATGAAAGTTGTACAGATTGTTGAGTTAGGTTTTGGAATTAGTGATGCAAAAGTGATAAAATATTTTTTTGTTTATTCTCTGCTGTAAAAATAGCTTCTGACCAACTACTGTAAGTTTGTACTGGTTGTCACATTTATTGATTATATTTTTATCTTAATCCTCAAATCTGTTTTTATCTTAAACCTTATCTGGTTTAAGAATTTATGTGATTAATTATGCAGAGTTGCCCATGTCATTTCCAGCTTCGGGCACAACATTTCTGCAACACAAATTCTCATGTTGCTTTCCAGACCCAGCTTTTAAGCAACGATGGCCACAATCCGCTCATGAAGAAGGTTTTTGATATTCATCTTGCTTTTCTCAAAAACGGGCAGTCGGAAGCAGCTCTTAAGCACGTCTTCGCCTCTCTGAGAGGTTTCATTAGCAAGGTACGTAATACATGACGCCAGAGGTCCAGGAGAATCTATATAGGTGTGACGGAAGAGATCACAGAATCATAGAATGGTTTAGGTTGGAAAGGACCTTGAAGATCATCGAGTTCCAACCCCCCTGCCATAGGCAGGGACACCTCCCACCAGACCAGGCTGCCCAAGGCCACGTCCAGCCTGGCCTTGAACACCTCCAGGGATGGGGCCTCAACAACCTCTCTGGGCAACCTGTGCCAGTGCCTCACCACCCTCACAGTGAAAAACTTCTTCCTATGCTTAAACTCTTCTTAAACTGCTCTTTTGTGCTGTTTGGAGCACAATTTCTGAACTGCTTTGAAAAGCAGCCCAGGTCAAGTTACCTATTTCAAAAATTAATTGTTTTTTGTTGGATAGCAGGAAACAAAAGGAGAAATGGCGAGGCATTCCTTCACTTGCCTCGGTCACAAAACTGCTGTTTATGATCAACCAAAAGCTGGTGCTCCTTGACTCTTTGCCCCAAACCGTCAATATTGCTGACGATGCTATCGCTTGAGTAGGACTTGTACTGACAAGCTGCTCCTCTCCCACTGCATTTGAAAGACGAAATCATTGTACTCGCTGAACCTTTCTACGCTTTTCCGAGCCCTGCCACGCAGCGAGGCTGTTTAATCCCCTGAGCTCCAGCAGCATCAAAGCCGCGGCTCACCACAGAAGAGCAGTGACTGATGCTGTTGCTGACATTTCCCTCCATGCTTGTCAAAACCTGCCGCTTCTAAGTACCTTTTTGAGACCAGCTGCACATGCAAGCTCCATTCCTTCCGAGCCTGCGCGGTTACCAATGCCCTGCCTTGAGGTAAAGCAGAGCCAAACCATGATGATAGAAATTAAAAATGAATTCAAACCCCTCAAATCGCTTGAATTCCACCCTTCATTAATGAGGTGAATCCACGTGGCGTGGGATTGCAGCCAGGCAGAGCACAGCACGTGAATGATGCGCAGCGAAGCGTTACTTCCAAAGGAGGTCTTAACAGCAGTTGCCGAGCAAAGTTTTTGAATAAAGAAAGTGTTTTTCTCTCAAGTGTTAAACTTGAGAGAAACCAGAGTTAAACCCAAGTGTTTTTCAAAGGTGGAAAAGGTCTGTGCTGTGTACATTTTTTTTCCCCCGTAGCGAAGCTAAGAGCTAGTGTGGGTATGTCTAGGGCTGAATTTTGGGTTGTCCTAAGCAAAGCCATGAGAAGCAGAAAATGCAGAAGTCTCGCGAGCTACCTGTCTGGCTGCAGCCAGCGGGGTCTCCTGCGAGGTCTTTTTCCATGGGGCTTCTTAAAGCCTCCTAGATTGGCAACTGGCAGGAATCACTCCGTTTTTCTATGGGGTCCAATACACATTTATTGCTCTACCTTCCTTTTGAGTTATGTGCTTGAGCGTGATCTGCTGAGCCTGGAGATCCAGCCCGCCGCGGATCTGCGCGCACCCCGCTCTTCCCCTTCCTAGTCGAAAGTTTTGGTTAGCCGGAAATATTTGGTTTGTGCCTAAAGAGACCATCCTTGCCTCCCTGGCAATTTTGGCTGTGGTTGTTCAAATGCAGAGGCAAACCCGCCCGCCCACTCAATTGGATCTCACCCTCAGCCTTCCAAACCCAGAACCCTTCAGGGCTTCTTCCACGTTCCCTTTCCAAAACGCCGATGACAGCGATGCAGGCTGCGGGGTTTTTTGGGTTTTGGTTTTTTTTTTTTTTTCTTGTGGCTGCAAAGGACGGGCAGTGGGGTCGTTTCCTTGGATTTATGCCAGCCCGAATCCACGCCGGATTTGGCATCACGGGTCTTCAAAGATATGAAAGATTGGTTTCATATAATTTCTCGCATTTCCCCTATGGCAGGACACAGCGTTGCTTCTGTAAAAACAAGATACGAGCCCAGCAGATGGTATCTATAAGGAAGTGTTTTCTTTGCCAACTCCATAACCACATGAGTCCCAAACTTCCTTTTAAGTCCTCTGAAGGGCTTTTTGGAGGCCCTGAGTGACAATAAAATAAGCGGGCCAGGGTCGTTGGATTTCATATGTGCATGTTTTCCTGCAAGTTTGTCGTTGAATTTCATGACGAGCGCAAGGACGGCACGTTTGCCTGCAAGTTTATTTTGAAGTAGGAAAGCTGAACTGCTTTGTTTTGGGCTGCGTATCACCGTTACCTATAAATTAGTGTTAACTTCAAGGAAAACAAAAGTGAGTTATACCTTTGACGCAGTTAGAATGGATAATTTGTTATTTTTATGGCCTTCTGTGGCTAGTAATTACAATGAAAGGAATCCCCCTCTTATCTAGGGTCACAGTAAATGGTTGCTGGAGGGAAAAAAGCTCCTGAGACTTTTTCTGCATCCCCAAATCTGTCTTAGAAATAGCTTTCTTTCTGCATTAAATCTGGTTACTTGATAGGCAAAAGACTTAAAAACCGAGAAATGTCGTAAGAAAGCAAAGAGCAAACAAGCTCTATAATTGTTTGCATGTTTGCTTTTTTTCTTAGAGTGAATGCTGCTTGCATGCATGTGTGCCGGGAATTTGGGTAGCAAGCTGTTTTACTGGCTGGGAGGAAGCAACAAAAGCTAGATTGCTCTTATTTTATACTCCAGCTTTTCTTAACAACTAAATTCTTCTTTTCAGAGCATCGCTTACAGATGGATACGTATATACCTGCTTGGGAATGGCCTTGAAATTAAAGGGTAGGGAGGAAAACACGGACAGAGGAGGGGGCTGAGATAGCCTGTCCTGCATAAAAGAGCAGCTCAGACACGGCGATGTGGGAGTGATGGAAACCCCATGTAGCTGCCATGTCGGTGCGTTGACGCTAGCAGGGCACCTCAGAGGCATCCCAAATCCCAGGCTGTGGATCACAGAATGGTCAGGGCTGGAAGGGACCTCTGGAAGGAGCAGGTCAGCAGAGCTTTGCTCCTTGGGGAAGCTTTTCCCTGCCTGTTAGCAGTTCCCCCCTGGCCACATCAAGCTGTGCTTTCCCTCCCCATCAGTGCTCTCGGGGTGCAGCATCGTTACAGCCTCCCACGCAGTGGCGAAGGGCACTTGGCGTGTCCTGCCTGCTGCTGTGGCTCTGCCCTCACCTCCCGTTTGTGCCCGGGCCTCCCTGGGAGCTGCTCGCTGCGTTGTCTCCTGCCCTTTTGTATTCGAGCTGACTCAGCAATGTGCTCCCCCGGCGCACGCAGAGGCTTCGCCACTTGCTCTTCCCAGCTCGTGTTCTCCTACCAGCACCTGGCGTATCTCCAGCAGGCATACGCTGGGTCTGCTGCCCCAAACCTGGTGCCAGCAGTGGTTGCATCTGCCTGGGGGCGGTCTCTAGAAGGCAGCTGCCTGGGGATGTGGGTTCCCCATGAACCGGGCAAAGGTTTTCCTCCAGAGCTGCCGCAGTGTAGAGGGGAGCGCACAGGGAGGGATCTTGGGCTTCCTCTGCAGCAGATTCCCAGGCAAAGTGTTTCTCCCTGGCATTGGGTTGGAAATGTCTGAAAAGCCTCTGCAGGCAAGCAGCAGTCCCTGCCGAGAGCGGGTGCCAGCCGTAGCCTCTCGCGTGCCCGTGCCTGTGCATGCCCCATCGCACATCACTGCGGCCAACTCTGGGCTAATCCCAGTTCTGAGCGTGACCCCATCTGGCTATGGGAGCGGGATTGCGTTACAACAGGCAGCAATTACTTTCCCAAGCGCACACGTGATCCTCTTGGCCCTGAGTTACTATGATGTTTATTTGCTTCTTTTCTTTCTCCCATTCTTTTTTCTGAAAATATTGTTGGCCAGACACAGCGAACACCACGTATGTGGCCAGAGTCTTCATGCTGCCATGTAACCTGTGTGGCTCGGTGTAATCCCAACGGTGTAGTCTTGCTAGCCACAGCTCCTAGAGGCTTGTTTTGAGACCCTTTCACCAGCATGCCGTGGCGGTGGCCACAGCACTACCTACAAGCTTTTCTGAATCGTATATACTTAATACAAGGACTACAGTAACAGCTCCTCGCTCTGACTTGGAGGGTGTGAGTGAATACTCTGACGGTATTTACTGTCATCTCCCACGGGGAGAAGGTAGTGGGGCAGCTAGAAGTGACCATGCCCCAGGAGAACCGTCGGGTCTTGAATTAACACATTGAATGAGCGCATCTTTCCTCTGAACAGACGAAAAAGCACGGTTGCCCCCGTTGCCTCTTGGCGCCGGGAAATTCCCTGGGGCCGGTCCCCAGCTGCGGCGGAGGGAGCAGAGTGCCGCTGTGCGATGCTCCAACAGCCTCCGCTCCCTCCGGGAGGTGTTGGCGTCACCCTTCTCCAGCCAGGTCCCTGCGGTGGCTGCGGGAGGCGGCTGCGTGCCAGCACCAAACCCTTCCTCCTTCTGCTTCCCTGTGCTCAGCCCGCTGCGGCCGGGGTGGAAGGAAGCCATGTGTGGTGCTCTCCTCCCCGCCAGCCACCGCCGGTGCCCGTGGCCAGACGGCCGCACGCTGGCGGTCCCTGCGCTGGTGAGCCACGCGTGGGGCAGGGCACGGCTCAGCCCTCTGCTTGCCGGGCATGGCTGAGCTTGTCCCTGCAGGCGGGCTCAGAAATGGGTGTTTGGTGAGGTGGTAGACGTGCTACGGCAGTCCGGGGTGCTGGTCTTCCCCTTCTGCTTTTCTTCACCCCGCTGCAAATCTCTGAGCCCCCGTTGCTAACCGAGGTTGCTCACGCTGCGGTTTGGCTCCATCCTGCCGTCCCCAGGGGCTCTGTCGGGGGGGGCCAGGGTAGGCCACTCTGTATTTTAGGCTCTCTGGGACAAGCAAATCTCTTGTTTGCATTCCTGAATGAAGGCCGTCATGATTTTAGGGGTTTTTTTGAGGGGAACGTGTAGAAGTAGCTGTGAGAGCATCTCAGGTCGCTTTTCCCAGCGGGGTCAGACTTCTTGGGTGGGCTCCGGCGAATTTTCTGATGTCCCAGATTGGCAGCCTTTGGTGGGAATGTCCGTGGGTCCTCTCCTCTCTGCCCCGCTGCTGGTGTTTATGGCTTTTGTAAGAACATAAATCTTCTGTCTGTCCGATTTGGTGAGAATTTGCCAATGAACCCAAAAGTTGTTGGGGGAGAGGACAGATGGACATACACGAGCACATCCCTCAAAAGTGTGACAGCAAAGTTCACATTGCTGTAGGAAACACGGTTTAAAATAGGCTTCGGATTCAGTCCCACAAATACTTTCAGGCTCAAAACTCTGGCAGAAGTTTTATTGAGGCTGTCCGGGCTGGAGCCCACTGTGTTGCCCCACACCTCTGCCCGTCTGAGCTCCGGGGGTGTAATTTAATGGTGTATTTTCTCATATTTGCATGCCTCTTGTGAAGTTTCCCTCAGCGTTTTTCAAGGGAAGGGTGAACATGTGCGCTGCCCTCTGCTACGAGATCCTGAAGTGCTGCACTTCCAAGGTGTCCTCCACGAGGAACGAAGCCTCCGCTCTTCTTTATCTCCTGATGAGAAATAACTTTGAGTTCACCAAAAGGAGAACATTTCTGAGAACGCATCTTCAGGTCAGTGACCGGGGGAGAGGTAGAGAGCACGACGCCGTAGACTTAATGAACAGATATTCCAATGTAATTATGTCACCTCATATCTGCAGAGGGTCTTGCTGTTGTTATATGGACTAAAATCCTCTTGATTTCCGGGCTTTGCCTAATTCCTGTTTCCAGTGATTGCCCTTTGGGTAAAATACACTGCCATCGAGTACTCCAAGCTGTTGAGTTTTTGGAAAGACAAAGACACAAGGCACATCTCCGCCCTGGAGACTGGCCGGGCTGGGGTGGAAGGGATGGTGAGAAGAGCTGCCTTTGAGGCAGGAGGAGGGATTTTTCTGGAGCATTGTGGGTTCTTTGAAGCAAATTTAGATACCTAAGGGCACAGATGAATACCGCCTGGGTTGTAATGAATTGCAGAAGAAGGTAACTAATGTACAAACGGGGATTTGTGTTATGATTGTCATATTGTTAATTGTGTGAACATGCTGTTCAGTTTGATCCTCGGGAGAGCATTGGTCCTTGGGAGATGTGACAGCAAAGCCACAGCAACAACCATTGCTTATGTTGTGGGAAAGAGCCGATGTTGTCCCATGAGCACCTTATGTGACTGTGACGGTGAAACTATAAGGGCTCGTTTAAATAAAGCGCCTGCTCTGTCCCAACAGATAATAATTGCGGTGAGCCAATTAATAGCAGACGTGGCGCTCAGCGGTGGGACGAGGTTTCAGGACTCCTTGCTCATCATTAACAACTTCGCCAACAGTGACAGGCCTATGAAGGTAAGTCGGAGACGTTAAATCCCATCACGTGCTATCAGCCATTAACGCCAGACTGGGGACGCCAGGGAACCGTGTTTAAGGGTACGGGTAATGCTCGGAGCTACGATTTACAAGCTCGTACTGGGCTGCGTTTGCTCAGTAAACAAGTATTATGCCACCAGCCACAGGGCCAGCGGCACAGGCAGGTCAGGCTCCATCCGTGAGGCCTCACGCCAAGAGGAGGGAGCTCTGCAGTTCAGGTTACGCTTTGCCAAGCGTTCTGCCTGCAAGGGTGTCCAAAGAGCTTTCCAAGAACTTCCAGCCTTGAGAGGAATGACGAGGGAGGGTCTGGTGCTTCTGTTGCCTGAAGGTAATAATTAGCAGGAATTAATTTTAATTAATTGAGTGTCAGTAATGTTAGGAAAGCACTCTTTCGTGGAGATTAATGGTTGTATTTCTTTGGAAAATAATTGTCTAGAATTAACAGCTTCTACCCAGCCCATTGAACAATATATCATCACCGCAGCTTGCTCTGTTGCACACAGTGTAGCTGCCAAGGTAGAGGAAAGCGGGAAGCGCTTTTACAGTCCTGTGATTATCCTGTGACCTAAAGGTGGAATGGGAACCTCAGTTAGTTGTTGAATTGTGCTACGACAAAGTTGTAGTTGGGATATACCTGGCAAAAACCTCTGTTCCTTTCCGTACACGGGTGTTTATAAGGGTTTCGCTGAGCCGTGCCTTGCGGGTTGTATTTTACACCAGGAGACCATCATTATATTCAGTTTATGTATTTATATAAGTGCAAGAGAGATTTCGATACGCTGGGGAGGACGCCGTGCACAGCCACAGTGCCGGCTGGGGAGCTGGAGCCCGAGGAGAGGGGACGTGGGAGCCAGGCTCATCGTGGAGGAGGCAAAGCTGAGGGGGGACCTAAGAGCTGCTGCCCACTGCCCAAAGGGAGATTACAGAGACGAGGAGGTCAGGCTCTTCTCAGAGCTGTGCCGTGGCAGGACAAGAGGCAACGGGCACGAGTTGCTGCAAGGGAAATTGCAACTCTACTTAAAGAAAGAATTTATTTCCCATGATGCAGCCCTGGGGCAAGGCCCAGAAAGGAGGTGGGATTTCTGTCCTTGGAGATTATAAAATTTGACCGGACAAGCCCTGCTCTAACTCGATGATGGCCCTCCTCTGAGCAGGGGATCAGACTGGAGCCTGTGGGTTGTTTTTTTTTTCCTCTATTTATTACATTCCTGTGGCGGGAAGCTCTACAAATGCCTTCGGTTCTTTAGGAATTAAAGAGTGACCACATCAGAGACCAACAAGCCGGATGTTGAATGACATGAAAAATACGTCAGGCGTGGTTTATGGTCCCGTCCTGGGACATTCGCATGCACGGAGCACTTCTCTCTCGCTCTCACACCGGCTCCTCGGCATGGCCAAGGACCGGCCTCGCTGTAGCACGGGAACAGCCAACCTGGCACCCTGCGCGTGGCCGGGAGAGGTTGGCCCTGTGCACACCAGACTGAAATGCCTCTAATGGCATCGGAAACACTGTACACTTTGTGAGTTCAATCAGTAAAAGCTACCGTTAATCTTATCTCCTGGGTTCTCGGCGTTTTCACACTGGCAGTAAGTGGAGCGTTGGCGGAAAGGGCAGCAACAGTCTTTCTTTGGCAAAGCCTGGCTCACCATGTATTTGCTTCTAATTAGTTTTGTTCTCTATCAGGCAACTGCTTTTCCTTCCGAAGTCAAAGATTTGACAAAGAGAATCCGTACAGTGCTTATGGCTACCGCTCAGATGAAAGAACACGAGAAGGATCCAGAAATGTTGATAGATCTCCAATACAGTTTAGCCAAATCTTATGCGAGCACCCCAGAGCTCCGGAAAACGTGGCTGGACAGCATGGCGAAGATACATGTCAAAAACGGAGACTTTTCAGAGGTAATTCATGTAATGAAAAACGCAGTGCGCAACAAGACAGCTGGAGAGATGACATTTTAATTTTCCCTTTGTACTTTGCAGGCAGCCATGTGTTACGTCCACGTAGCAGCCCTCGTCGCGGAGTTTCTGCACAGGAAAAGTGAGTGTGCGCTGTTTGGGAGGCACAAGGAAGACGATGCACTGTTGGGCTTTGGGGGGGATCAGAATATTTTAAGAGAGAAGTTTCTCTTGATTTGGTAAATGATTTTTTTTCCTTTTTAGCTTGTTTCTAAAATAAAATAACGCGGTGGATAAAGCTAGAAGATGAGTATTTTTTGAGAAAGGAATCCAAGAGGTCAAACACAGGCATGGCCAGGTCTGCTTAGCCAGTCATGTTCGCACTTTGCTGAGTAAAATAAGAACTGACACTTCATGTCTCAGTTTAAATGTTCAGTTGTATTTTACATTAGGAAATGTGCTCGCAGGGGAAGCCCACGTTAAAAACTGGCTGTCAGTGTGTTCATCAGAAGTATCGCTATAGGCAGTACAGAAAACTATAGAATAAAGCAGTCAACATTTTGTCCAAAAAATGCGCTTACAGCCTCACTATACAAATATGTAAAGAAAAATCAGAAGCAACACATCAGAGTGTTGCGGTTTAATGCAAAACAGGAAGGAAGGACAGACTTGTGTGTTCTCAAATAACACCACCTTGCTGGTTTTCTTTTAAATATCTGTTCCACAGTTGATATATCAACCCCATTTCTTATTTCCATGTAAGGGACTAATTGTTGGAATGGACACTTAACATTTCAGAAAGCTAAGGCCACGTAAAAGCTGATTACATGCACTGCCTTGGCTGGAAAGGTCTTAAGTGCCTCGCGGAGGGAGGTTGGAGTCCCTCCAAATTCTGTACTTTCTGTTGGCTGAGTGGGAAAAAACAGGACTTGTTTTTCTGATTTGTATACACATTTCACGTGGCTGCGGAGGGGAGAGTATTGAAAGTTGGCAATTCTTTTTTTGTAACCTGAAGGCTTCTCGCCACAACCAGGGGTAAAGGAGAACTTCTAAAAAAGAAGAGGGAACGAATCTAAAGGGATATCAAGTGAATGCATTGAGTTATCTCTGTCACTGGCACTCTTTACATATACATAGGCTGGAAAAGGTTCAGTAAAGGCTGAACTACTCAAAGTTTTGGGGTACATAAAGAACTGTGCTTTCTGCTAAGAGTGTACAATCCTGTTTGCCTACTACCTAGTTCTCCAGCATCCAGCAGTAGCTTTCACCTTGCATCTTCTGGGCAAAAATACACCCTTGTCTTTCTCTCCTGACTTACAGTTGGCTGCAGCCCATTGGGTTGGTCAAAGGCGACTTCCAGGCAGCACGCTGGGAAATCTGTTGTGCTTGGTGTTAATTAGTCGTTAGTTAGATGGTAGTACTAGGAATGACTCCCATGGCAAACAGCCGGGGAGGTTCTGATGTGTTCAGTCTCATATAGCAAATCAGTAGCAAAAATAGGAGACAGGTCTCCTGCTACATGTAGGACTTTGCTGTCAGCTAGACTGCTTCCCTGGCCATCGAAGCATGACGCATTTGAGATGGGTTATTCCACTAATCCATTTGCTTTTGCCTGCTACAGAACTCTTCCCCAGCGGGTGCACTGCCTTCAGGAAANCCAGCAGTAGCTTTCACCTTGCATCTTCTGGGCAAAAATACACCCTTGTCTTTCTCTCCTGACTTACAGTTGGCTGCAGCCCATTGGGTTGGTCAAAGGCGACTTCCAGGCAGCACGCTGGGAAATCTGTTGTGCTTGGTGTTAATTAGTCGTTAGTTAGATGGTAGTACTAGGAATGACTCCCATGGCAAACAGCCGGGGAGGTTCTGATGTGTTCAGTCTCATATAGCAAATCAGTAGCAAAAATAGGAGACAGGTCTCCTGCTACATGTAGGACTTTGCTGTCAGCTGGACTGCTTCCCTGGCCATCAAAGCGTGACGCATTTGAGATGGTTATTCCACTAATCCATTTGCTTTTGCCTGCTACAGAACTCTTCCCCAGCGGGTGCACTGCCTTCAGGAAAATCACTCCCAACATAGATGAAGAAGGTGCAATGAAAGAAGATGGTGGGATGATGGACGTACATTACAGTGAGGTGAGGTCCTCTAATACAGACTGCAGGATATTTGATCGCTGATTAGGATTTAGTTTTAGAGTTTGTTCACATGAGCTCTAACAAATTAGACTTGTGAACTGACATCTGTAAGGAAGACTGTTCCACGGCAGTGTCCCAAGGGAAATCGGCATTGAAGGATTTTCTGTGTACAATTCAGATAGGTAAAACCGGCGTAATTTCTTGGTTCCTTTGAAAGGCTTTTCTAGCACTGAGACTGAAAAAGCTACACCACAATCTTTGCCTACCCCGTTATGCAAATGCTAATTCTGCCAGCACAGGGCAGCGCAGCATGATATTTCCCAGGAGGGACAGAATGCAAGTCAAGCTCTGCCAAGCGAGGTCAGCTTACGTTCCCCTTGAGTTAGGGCTGTGCTGCAGGACACCACGGTAAGCAGAACCATCCAGAAACCATAGCAGGGCACTGGGGAAGTGGGGAGATCCTCCCGTGAGTCATGAAGTCTCACAATTACTTCTGCACCGGCCCTGTACAGCTGCGTTGGGTGGGCCGTGTGGCTGAGCGAGGTGGCCCTGCAGCCCAGCTGCCCAATTGCCCGTTCATCCAGACTAGGCTTGGGGATCCTGAGCATCACATCCCGCTGCTACAGCACACATGTTCCTTGCACATGTTTCTTAGACACGTATCTCTGACCTCCAGTGCTGTCACCTCCATACCCTCCAAGAGTTTTGGCGTTCTCCTGGGGAGGTAGCTAAATAACCGAGACATACGTGCTGGCTGTTGTGCTAATGATTTATTAAGAATGAATGAACTTTTAAAAATAACTTGTTCTCTTTCAACAAGGGCAGGTGCCGGGTCCTGCACTTGGGTCACAACAACCCCATGCAGTGCTACAGGCTTGGGGAAGTGTGGCTGGAAAGCTGCCTGGCAGAAAGAGACCTGGGGGTTCTAACTGACAAGTGGCTGAATATGAGCCGGCAGTGTGCCCGGGTGGCCAAGGAAGCCAACGGCATCCTGGCTTGTATTAGAAATAGCGTGGCCAGCAGAAGTAGGGAGGTGATCATGCCCCCGTACTCAGCACTGGTGAGGCCACACCTCGAGTATTGTGTCCAGATTTGGGCACCTCAATACAAGAGAGAGATGGAGGCGCTGGAGCGAGTGCAGAGGAGGGCAACGAAGGTGGTGAAGGGCCTGGAAAACAAATCCTATGAAGAGCGGTTGAAGGAGCTGGGACTGTTTCGTTTGAGGAGGAGGAGGCTGAGGGGAGACCTCATCACTCTCTACAACTATTTGAAAGGACACTGTAGAGAGGTCGGTGCTGGTCTCTTCTCACAGGTAATTAATGACAGAACAAGAGGGAATGGCTTCAAGCTCCAACAGGGTAGATTTAGACTGAACATTAGGAAAGAATTTTTCCCAGAAAGAGTGGTCGGGCATTGGAATAGGCTGCCCAGGGAGGGGGTTGAGTCACCATCCCTGGATGTGTTTAAGAGCCGTTTAGATGTGGTGTTGGGGGATATGGTGTAGGGGAGAACTTTGTAGAGTAGGGTAGATGGTTGGACTCGATGATCCCAAGGGTCTCTTCCAACCTAGACAGTTCTATGACTCTATGATTCTATTTCCACCCAAAAAAAAAGATTTAGAATACCTTTGGAAAGGTCAGGAACACACAGGGTTTAAACTTATGTCACTGTGGCTACTTATACTGGGACCTGTTAGAGCGCCTGAAGTTAAAATGGTTTTCTCTTCTCACTTGAACTGTTATTAACAGCACTCATTTGGTTGCTCTCGTAGGAAGTCCTGGTGGAGCTGCTGGAGCAATGCATAGATGGCCTGTGGAAAGCAGAGCGTTATGAAACAATTTCTGAAGTTTCCAAACTGATCATTCCCATTTATGAAAAGCGGCGTGAATTTGAGGTGGGCTTTTTGAACTAGTTGGCGTCTATCAGGTAATTTCCTAGATCGCTAAGAAAAAAGCAGGAGGCTTTTGTTATTTTTTGAGGTTATGAGTTAATGAATTGGGGTGTCAGTAAAGAACACACTGTGCTTCATTGCTGGTCATTAAACAAATTAGTGATAGCAATGGTCCGGGGGGTAATTATTAAAGGTAAAGACATGGAAGACTCATATTTAGTAAATTCCCACCTTCCTCTAAAATAAAGCTTTCATCATCCCATATTTCACCATCGCATCATCATCCCATCAAAGCCAGGTTCTTTTTGAGACTTGAGGATTTTAAGGGTTAAAAACAGAGTGAGAACTGTTCAAAGAAAGGACCGGGTCTGCAGGTAATTCAGTGGGAAGTGGAGAGGGAGGCAGGAGGCTGTTACCAACCCTCGCCTCGCTCCTTCCCCACCTCTGCCGTGACCTGTGCTTCAGGTTGCGCTCCTCCTCCCCTCCCTCTCCTATGACCCCCTCCACATCAGGACAGCACCCAACTCCCTAACTGAAGCTAGGGGAAGCCTTGGTCTATTTTTTTTTTTCATCGCAAAGCTGTTATTAATCAAAAAAGAATTTCTGGGTAAAATACTTCAAGCTGCTCTACCCTTACAGTCTTGGTCAGGGAACACGCTGAGGCAGAAGGCTCAGCCTTCTCTCGAAGGATAGTGACCTTTTCGCAGTCTGCTGTACCTTTCAGACCTGAAGCTAAGCATGTGCTTAAAACTGAGGTTTTTCCAAAGAAAACAGCATGGGTTCAACCTCTTTAGAAACTCGAGTTTGAATTCTCCAAAGGACTGTGTTCAGATATCTCAGTAGCTTCCAGCGTTAGCGAGAATTTCCTGCTTGCAAAATCCTGCTTTAATGATGTCAGGATTTGATTTCCAGAAACTTACTCAGCTGTACAGAACGCTTCACGGAGCGTACGCTAAGATATTGGAGGTCATGCACACGAGGAAGAGGCTTCTTGGAACCTTTTTCAGAGTGGCCTTTTATGGACAAGTAAGTACATACATCGGTTCGCCCGCTACCCCTCACCTTGGCCCCAGAAGTTGCTGCTGTGTCAGACCTGAGGCTGAGAAGCCTGCTGCCTCCTCTGGTGCAGCCCCGGCACCTCTCCGTGAGCCTTTGGGTATTGCACCCGAGAGGTGAGGGTTTGTGTCCCTCTCCGGGAGCACTGGATCGATTATAGAGTTTATGATTCTGCCGGTGGGATTTTCATAAAACAGCTCAGCAGGCAGGGAACGGCTTAGTGGGTTCGGAAAACAGCGGGGGGCTCTGCAATTCTAGTTATTCTGAGTTGCACAAACACAATTTAGTGTGTATAGTATATAACCAGTCACAGTATATAACCATAGGATATAAACAGTAGTAGTAACAGACGTTTTCTTCCACAGACAATTGCTGCTCCCTTCTAGATTTTAGTAGAGTAAAAGGTTATCGGAGAAGCCGGAGGCAAAATATGTATCAGTGTTGGTTACATACTTGTAGAGATAGATGGTATTTTTTGGAAAACGGACAAGATCTGGAGCTCAGAATCCCAAGAAGGAGCATGATCTTATCATATCTGATGACGTCTGAGCCTGAAAGCAGTTGCACTTTACTATTATTTTTTTTTTCTAATAAAGCATGTTAGCACTCATCTCCCTCGTGTCTCTGAACTATCTGCTTCTGCCTGTGGACCCACAACCGTGGGGGAGATGCAGGACCACTCTTTAGGAAATGCTATGTAAATGATACTAGCCCTGCCTTTCCTGGTTCCTTCTTTCAGAGATGATGAGTAGCCCTGAAACTATCCTGGGTTTGTACCTTTGCAGACCACAGTCGTTACACACACAGAACATATCTAAGGGATATGTTCTTTTGCAGCAGCAAACATACGCTTTATTTTTGTCCCCATCTTCAGCTTTGGATATGTAAAAAGTAAATAAGGTTAGCAATAGATAAAAGGAAACAACTGCTGTTTGGTTTTCTACAAGCTGTAGAAATAACTGGATCGGCTCCTAAATTAAGTGATGTAACACATCATCCTGACAACCTGCACTTGATCCAGTTATGCACTTTAAAGCTTTGCCGGCTTTATATGCCAGCGACGCGGAGATAGTTTTAACGCTCTGTCCCAACTTCTGACTGGAAGAGCTCGCCAAAGCATGAAGCTTTCATGCTGTTTCCATTACCGGGAGGACTGGTGATGCAGGCACAACCTTTAATGCGATTTTTGTCTCTATTTACAGCAAATACACCAAGTTCCACTTCCCTGAATACAAGAGGAATCAAAGCGGAGGAAACACATTTCTTTTTTTATTGCTTGAAGTCCCTCTCAGCCTACAGAAAATCCTTCTCTATAGGCTTTTCTTGGGGCTCTGCTGTCAGGGCTTCTTCGATATATGTGTCTTTCTGCTCCTTCTCTGTGCCTTGTTTTCGCGGTTTTCCTCCTGCTTGCCTCTTTCCAGCCTTCCTAAAAGTCAGCTGCTGGCCAGACCCCTCTTCCACATTGTTTACATGTCTCACCGGTCATACTCAAGGCTTTGTGCTCTGCAGTGATGTGTTTGTGTTGGTTGTGGAATGTTATGATTTTTTACACAATTTTTGAAGCGAACCTATGAAACAGGCCAAGTTCAGGCTTTATGCAAGCCATAGCCTTCTCAACCTTCTTGACTTCCTGAGATGTTAGTAGAAAGTTGCTTTCCAAGTAGCAAAGCTAAAATCAAGTTCTCCAAGCGAAGAAACCCAGCTACTCCTCACTGCTTGTTTGTGATTCTTGCTAGACGTTCTTCGAAGAAGAAGATGGGAAGGAATACATCTATAAGGAACCCAAGCTGACAGGCCTCTCGGAGATCTCCTTCAGACTTCTTAAACTCTATGGAGAAAAATTTGGGTCGGAGACTGTAAAAATTATCCAGGATTCTAACAAGGTAGAGTGAAACTGCACGAAGAAGCTAACGAAATGCTGTTAGCGGCGAACGCCGGGGCCACATACTAGCGAGTGCACGGATGAGTGTGACAAAAGTACCGATTGCAGTCCAATACTGTTCAGGGCCTGAGACGGCGCTGCTCTGAGCACTGTGCCAAGGGAGCGCGGAAGGATGAGCTTTGCCCCGTGGAGCTGGAGACGGGAGGTGACAGAGCATCCTTATCTCCTGCCAGTAGGAATGGAGGAGCGAGCCCTGTCCTCTGCCCTCTTCACGAGTTTTGGCGCTGATCTGGCTCCCGGGTGGAAATCAATGAGTTGGGAGTTACGAGTGGGCAACTGCAATCCACATCTCGCCGAGCCCTGTTGTTGGCAGGCGTTAGGAGCCAGCACAGAGCAGCAGACGATCAATCGGCAGCGGAGTTACCTCTTGTTGCTTTGACGCTGCGAGTCTAAAAGGAAATCTTGTGTGGCCCTGTAGCCGTAGTGCCTTCCTTTTCCTAGGGAATACCCATTTATGTGCCCTGCAAGGGCTGTTCGCACCCTTAGGTTGCAACCACGGGTTGCTGAAGGCAATGCTGGCCATCCCAAAGCTTGCGTTGTGCGAGCCCACAGATTTGCACGCGGCAGAGCAGTACTGCATGACCGCGAGCGCGTGGCCTGGGGACAATATGGTCGTATTAGAAGGACTAAGTGGCTGCATTGATGGGTTGGGTGATGTGGATACCTGTTCCAAGTGGAGCTTGTTTGGCCCCAGACGAGGTGTCTCTTGTGCCACACCTCATTGTCCTGTGCGGCTGCTCGGGGACGGTATAGACATTGCAGCGGAGGTCAAAGTGTGTCATTCATTGTGTGTCATTCACCCGCATGCCACCGAGCTCGGTCAGCAGGGAATCAGTTTAAATCAGATCCCAGTAGATAAATTAACCAATTATCAGTTATTAACCTTTGTCCTTCTAGTGACTTACCCTCTTATTTCACAGGTCAACATTAAAGACCTTGATCCTAAGTATGCCCATATTCAAGTGACTTACGTGAAGCCCTATTTCGAAGACAAAGAAATCTCTGAAAGAAAGACTGAATTTGAAAGAAATCATAACATCAACAGATTTGTATTTGAAACGCCGTACACTTTATCTGGAAAAAAGCACGGCAGTGTGGAAGAACAGTGTAAAAAAAGGACCATTCTAACTAGTAAGTACAAGCACCTGGACATGAGACTGTATGTATCGGCAACTATTTTAGCTCATAAAAATATCCCAAAAGAGCCAGAAATTCTCTCAGCTCCTTAATCAGAATTGTGATAGAATAGTCTGTTTGGTGGGGGGAATTTGCCTTGTATTTCTGTGTGCAGATTTTTGCAGATTAACAAATCGTGCTGGTAAATTATAGCCTTGTTTGGGATTTCGCACACGCACGGAGTACAACGCTGAGGGCGAGGATCTGCCTGCATGCGTTCGTGAAGAGTACTCCGATTTGCTGCGTGGCTTTTCACTCGAGAAACTTTCCTTTGCTCTTCCTCCTAGCTTTGAACTCCTTTCCGTACGTAAAGAAGAGAATCCCGGTCAATTATGAACATCAGGTCAATTTAAAGCCAATTGACGTTGCTACCGATGAAATAAAAGACAAGACGGCAGAGCTGCAGAAACTCTGCTCCGCCGGTGACGTTGACATGATCCAGCTGCAGCTCAAATTGCAAGGCTGCGTCTCTGTGCAGGTAAGGCTTGCTGTCCCTCCAAAGGCACGTCTCGGGGTGACCTCGGGGTGAGTCATATTTCCACGATGCAACACCTTTACTTTCCAGAAATCATTAACCGCCTCGTTTGCAGCGCTGCAGCCGTGGCCCTGCCCCGTACCGGGGTACGATAACGGGTGCCTCACGCTCATTAGTGTTTGGTCCAGGGGTGTTTGCAGTGTCAAGTCCCCGTGTAATTGTGCACCGGCTGACCATGGGTGACTGGTGAAATTTACTTAATTCTTGAAGATTGTACGGTAAATATCAGGCACAAATAGCCTTTTTGTGGGCCCGACTTCTTAACCTGGATAAATGACCTTAAGACTCAGAGCGTACTGCCTTTCCAAACAGCAACGAGAGGAAAGTATGAGGAAACAGTCTGCATTTCTCTTTTTTTATCTCCGTTTATCTTTTGGTCTTAAAAGAACTAGATGGAAAAACTAATACTCAAGTTTGGAAACTTCAGGTGCCTCCGGTGACGTTTGTAATGCAGAGTTGGTGGCATTCAAATAATATGCTAATGGATTTTGTAAAAAAAAAATAAATAATAAATTGTTATTCCCTTCATAAGTGCCTTTAGCAACTCAACAGAAGTTCTAGCATAAATGATTTCTTACTTCTTTGGTTCTAGGTTAATGCTGGCCCCTTGGCCTACGCCAGAGCTTTCCTCAGCGACAGCCAGTCCAGCAAATATCCCGCTAAGAAGGTGAACGAGTTAAAAGAAATGTTCAGGTAGGATTTCTGATGTAGTAAAACCGAGCCAGCTGGCTGGAACACGATACTTGCTTCTCTTATTGTTTGGTCTCTAAGACCAGCCGATGCTGAATGCTCAGATGCGCCTTACAGAAATCCAGGTCTGACAGGGTTGTGGGTTCTCAGACGTATGAACAAAGCCAATGTAACGGTGTATGTCAAGAGTTCCTAAGCTCAGGGCTGTGATCTCCATGGGGAGATGGACCTGAATGCCTGCTTCAGCGGTTTCTGTGGGTATTTGAGGTTATAGTGTGAAGAAAGTACGTTTGAAAACCAGGGGTCTGACAGTGTTGTGTTCAGGGATCTTTCATATTGTGCGTTGTTTCCCAATCTTTCCAAAGGGATTTTTTTCCTACGTAATGATGAACTTGCAATATTTTAAAGCAACTGCCTTTCCAGTTTATGGGGGACAGTCATTCTTGTTTCTGTTGCTAATCATTGAAACAATATGACTCGATATGATGATTAGGGGATTAGAACATCTCTCATATGAGGAAAGGCTTAGAGACTTGGGTCTCTTTAGTCTGGAGAAAAGAAGATTGAGGGGGGATCTTATTAACGCTTATAGATACTTAAAGGGAGGATGCCAGGGGGATGGGAGCAGTCTTTTTTCAGTGGTGCCCATTGATAGGACGAGGGGTAATGGGCACAAGCTTGAACATAGGAAGTTCCATCTTAACATGAGGAGGAACTTCTTTACCTTGAGGGTAGTGGAGCACTGGCACAGGCTGCCCAGAGAGGTTGTGGAGTCTCCCACTCTGGAGACATTCAAAACCCGCCTGGACTCTGTCCTGTGCAACCTGTTGTAGGTGACCCTGCTCTGGCAGGGGGGTTGGACTAGATCATCTCCAGAGGTCCCTTCCAACCCTGACGATTCTGTGATTCTGTGACTCACACAGGCGTTTTTCTAATTCCTGTCCCTTAGGGTAGGTTTTACCTCCCACTTGAAAGCGCCCCTCAGGATATAATCAGGCAGCTCCTGCTTCGCCTCAGGATGATGTGCCTTTGCCACACTATTTCCTGGACCTCTTGGGAGCAACCAGTTGCCCACCAGCTCTTGCATTCATTTCTGGGTGCTGGTGACTCCCATATTGCCCATGGATTACTGTATGGAGAAGGCAGCACTTGGGCCAATCCTGGTTTCCTTCAGTGTATTAACTGACCTAGCAAACCACGGAACAAATGAGGGAACGATCTCTAAAAACCTGCCACGCATGGATGCAGAACAGAGGGAAGGTGGTTTTACTTTCCAGCCTCGCGGTGCAGCCGGAAGGACAAACGCAATCTCTATTTCATGCAAAAAATCTCGGAAAATTCCAGTCGTGCTTCTTATAGTCTACTAAAAAGGAGAAATACGTGCATGAAGTGAAGCGAAGAAAATGAGTAACAGTAACCAAGAAAATAATATTACAGCTCCCGGTGATCTAAATTTCTTTCTGGAGGGTGTGCCTGCTGTTCACAACTCGACCTCGAGCGCATGTGCGGCATCACCTCCATCCAGATCTGCGCGGCCCTGAGCGATGGGTGTCTGCCCTGTGCCGGAGCGTGGCCTCCCTCTGTTCTGTGCCCCCGTGTGCAGCTGGTTGGGCTTAGGTGGGATCCGCAAGCTCTGTGTGGTCCTACCGGGTGGGGTGAAGGTGCAAGACCACCGTGCTGCAGTGCCGGTGTGTGTCCCCCATCTACTGAGGACCCAGGCTTGAAGGACCTCCAGCAGAAAGCCCGCTGCCTGTGTTGCAGTCCCTCCCCGTTCCCTCATCCACCGTGCCAGGGATGCTCCTAGAACCTGACTTGGCTCAAACATTGGAAAAAAGGACGGGGTGGGGGGAGAAGAGATTTGCCTATCTGTTGGGTTGTTTGCTTTGGTAGAAGACTGGGCTATTGTAATGCCCAAAGTTCATTCCTTTCCTCCCCAGGAAGTTTATACAAGCCTGTGGAATAGCTCTGGAGCTCAACGAGCGACTCATTAAGGAGGATCAAGTGGAGTACCACGAGGGGCTAAAATCCAACTTTCGGGATATGGTGAAAGAGCTTTCTGACATCATCCACGAACAGGCACGTACTGCATGGCAGGAGCCCACCGAGGTGGTTCTCCGGGCTTGAAACTACCTAACGCTGAAAACTGACTCAAAACTCCATCACTCTTCCTGTTATTTAGCTAGATATAAATAAAAAGGCGAGTAACTGAATGTGAAAAGTAAACAATACACTCGGTGGATTCCTAAAACCGGTTTCTGCTGATGGAAAGCCTCAGCCTGGTGTTGGTATACAGCGTGCTTCAGGGTGGAGTCTTCGCTGACACATGCCATTAGTTTCCCGGCTGCCGCGGTCATCAGAAAGCCTGTGCCGGGTTTTGCCTCATGTTTTCTACATCGTAAGAATCCTGTGATAAGTCACAGCTCGAAATTCTCTGGCAAAATTTCCATTTCCTCAGTTACGTGCCGCTTAAGTGTTGGGGTTTGGGGTTTTTTTTAATTTTTTCATTAAAGGATGTTTTCTTTTAACTTTGGCCTAGTGCCAACACACTATTCACATGCACTGCCAAAACATAATATGAAATATATAAAATAATTTGAAATATAAAATAATTTGAAATATAAAATAATAATTCATCTGACCTATGTTTTAATGTTTTCCTGGACCTTTCTAGGAAAATACATTTGAATAGTGGCATCAGAGAAGTGAGAGACTCAAAGAACAGTTGCAAGTCTACCTAATATCATGCTGTGAAATCAGCTGAAAAATGACTTTCTGAAGGAACCTCCAGACTTCTGCTCTTTAAAAAAAAAAAAAAGCCCATTGTGGATTTATATTATCAAGCACATAAGATGAACAGTACAGACTGCATTTCGATTCACAGTACTTGACATTTAGAAGAACACTTTCAAAATCTCCCTGTTACTCTACATACAGTCCATGTGTGGCTTAATTAAAACTGCAGCATTTTAAGTTGCTAAAAATATATAGAGGCAAATCCCACAATAAATTGAGCAGTTGTTCAAACTCATGCAAAAACGGGCAAGTGGCAAAATAATACAACTACACCAGGCTGCTGTTTGTAAGTTGGGGGTTTTTACAGTAAAATAATGCTTGTAGGAATCAAATGGAGTCTTGTCATGGATGAGTAGGATATCATTTCAGGGAAACAGTCTCATGATGGGGCTGAATTTTGTTGTAGGAGTGTAAGGGAGGATCCTTTTGAGAATAAGTCACATCCCCCCCCTTGCTTTTGTGAGATTTCCCGGCTATTCTGCTCACGACCACCATTTTCTTAGTGTGCAAACTACTAATTTTGCACACCCGGCACACTCCTTTTTGTCCTTACACATTACCTACCGTGTGTACTCCGCTGGTGGATTTTGGTCAGAGACGGTCGTTCATGGGAGTTGCCACCTGCTTATTGTAAGCTGTTTGCAAGTAAACCTTTCCAAGACATTTAATTTGCATGCAGCTGCTGGAACTTTTGTGGTTTCTGAATTCTGCAATAGTCAAATGAAAAACAAAGCGCTCAGTTCTGCACCGTCGCAGTACAACAGTTGTGATTATCGTAGAACAAAGCAGCATTGTAAAAGCGCGCTCCCCATTATCTTGATAGGTTTACAAATGCGCTGTCGTGTTGTCTTTGGTTAATGGGCAAAATATTAGAGCAGCTGAAATGTCAAAGCGAAGGGCTCGCTGGGAAGGGTACGCTTCTCATTTTCTCCCTGTATTAGATCAAAAGGCAGCTTAAAAGATCATGTTTACGAGCACTCTTCTTTATGGTTGTACAACATCATGTAGATAACTGCTGGCTTGAACTTTGTATTGCCATCAAATTGCCCGAGTATCTCACAAATTAACCTTGATGGAACATGTTTTCCTCTTCTGCAAAATTACTCAGTTAAACAGATAAAGTACGTTGCATTAATTTAGGGCTCTCGTTGCAAATAACATACTGTCTTCTAAATATTGTCGGTGCCCCAAAACAACGCTTAGTTTGGGATGGTGGGGCAGATGGGTAACTCACCGGCTCAGCCTATCTACAGATCTTTTAAGTTAGGGAAATGTAAACACAACAACAAAAAAAAAAATTATAAACTGCAGCTGAACAGGTACAGGGAGCTTTGGAGCGTGGCAGAAAAGTAGATGGCCAGTTTCACTAACGTAAATTCAGGTTAACTAACTTGTTGACTGGGCAACCATAGCGTGAAAAGCAAATAGAGAGTCAGCTCGAGAGTAGCTCTACCAGTCCGGGTAGATGGTGGGCTGGAAGACCGTCCTTTGGGTGATAAAGCACCAAAGGAACTCCCTGTGCTTACCAAAACAACTCGNGGGTAGATGGTGGGCTGGAAGACCGTCCTTCGGGTGATAAAGCACCAAAGCTTGCGGCATGGCACGCATGTAGTGAGCGTTTGCTGGGTTTAGCTGCAGGTACTCCCTGTGCTTACCAAAACAACTCATAGAATTCCATTACTGCTAAGATATAATAAAAAAATTGCTATATAATTGTTTCTTTGCCATACTGGATAATCGTAACTAAAAATGATCCAGTAATACGCAGAACAGTGTAGACATGAATGCTCCAGAAATTGCTAAATTACTCTTCTTTCTCATTTCTTTGTTACGCTGCCTTTGCGAACCAGCTTTGAAGACAAGGTTGGCTATCTCTTTTGCATACCTTTTTAAACAGCTTAATTGTAATACCGAACTGAAACTTTTACTGAATTTGTGATTATTTTGTTTTGTCTAGATCTACCACGAAGACACGATGCATTCGCCGTGGATGCATGACTCCCTCCACGTCTTCTGTGCCATCAGCGGAACATCTGGTGATGGAAGTTACTGTTCACTCAGACCCACTGCTGAAATATAAACATATCGGTCGCGTTTTACAGAGCTTTCTCAGGAATACTTGGAACCATATGGAGGATGTTTAAAGAAATCCAGGATGAGCAAAGATTCAATTTTTATTTCTTTTATTTTTCCCCCCCCAAAAAAAGTTGCCATGCTTTCAAACAGGGTGCTTGCTTATTTTGCTGAGCAACGTGGAAAGTGCCTGGACATTGCACCACTGTGCTTCTTTTCTACTAATTTTTCCCTTTTTTTTTTTAAGCTAAATGTATACCAGGACACGGAAAGGCTGTTACCTGAATGTGGATTGAATTGCTGAACGATGACTTGAACTGGGTAACGGTACTATGTAAAGTTGTACAATGGAATATAATAAAATGTAAAGCTACTTTGTAAATAGAAGGAGCATAGAGTATATAGAAATTAGCGTTATATCACATTTGCTGCTAAAAGCTTTGTGGGACAGGGAGCGTGAAGGAGAAATTGTAGTCGCTGGTGAGAGTGACTCTCCTCTTCTAAAATGTGACTGGGGGTCCGGGTGCCCCCGTTCCACTCAGACGATGAGATTAAACTTGCCCTCGTCCGGAATAACTAAAACCTAAGTCGGAATTGATAGTTTTCATACATCCTCTGAGCAGATAATTCTAAAGTAGCCTCCACGAGAGCTGAGCTTGCTCTAGCTGATGTCAGTTTTGGCTCGCCTTGGGCGGCTGCGGGAGGATGGATTGTACTCACTGAGGACAACGTAAGAGATTTGTCGTTTGACACAAGTTTTTCTGTTTACCACTCATGGTCTCACGCAAATACAAACTCTGAGGACACCTTAAATTGAGTTGGGAATTATAAAGTGTTTGAACACCTTCCAGAAAAATTCTAACAATCTGAGAGATGTGCTTTAAAAAAAAAAAAAAAATAAATGCAGCACATCAAAATAACTCATACAAAATTGAGGGGGGGGGTTTATCATCATGTAACATTCGTGTTCCCTCCTGTGAAACAGATCTGTTTTCTGAAAGCCTGGTATTTTTGTCTTGGTGGTTGGAGAAAATTTTCCAAAATTCTATTATTCCTTATTCCCCTCCCCAAAGCTTTAATGCGTTATCTCTGTCTCTTTTTAATAAGACACTTTCCGATGCAGGAAGAAGAAAACGGATCAGTAATTCTTTTATCCAGCAACATTTTTAACATCCCTGTTTTTTTCAAAATGGGGGGAATTGTAAATATGGTTCCCGTAGTTCCAGTAGGGTGGGGTTTTTTTAAGGATATGTAACAAAATGCCATAATAAAAGGACTCCAGCTGGGTATTTAGCTTGACTATAGCGTCTATAAAACGTTGAGCTCCTAATTTCTGTAACAAAAAGTATCTTCAAATAGTAACCGGACCACATTTCCAAATGTTTATTGTGCATGATTCCAAATTCATTGTCTTCTGAGAAAAATAACGTTGTGATTTGTAAATTCACCCATTGGCTGTTGCAAGCGAAATACAGATGTGCCTACCAAACAAAGAGACCCCGTTTCTGCTCCTGTGTGCTTTTATGCCAGGCGGGCTCTAAATTTAGCTTAAGAGAAAGAGGAAGAGAGACTCGCATGTTTAAATACGGTTACTACCTTACTGATTTTCGTCTTTCAACAAATAATATTTAAAGGCAGACAGTGAGAGTTTTCCAAATTACTTTACTGAAAGGTGCTGAAGCTGTTTAAGAGTGGATATGTTACAAGATTTTTTTTTGGAGCTAGTTAAACTCCCACCAGCAGAACTAAAGGCGTAGCTCGGATACAGTCGGCAACGATGACGTGGACATCCAAAAGCTCCTGCACTACGACTCTCTTAAATGCTACAGTAACCTAATAGTTTTCTGGGAATTGCAGTGAAATTCTTATTCGTGTTTTTTTCATGTCTTTATGTTCTGAAAGAACATTACTGGCTGATTTTTTTTTTTTTTTTCAATTGCTATTCCTTATTTTTACTGGAATTCCAGTGAAATTCTTACTCATCTCTTCGGATGTCTTCAGTGGTCCAAGATGATTTTTTTATCTGAACTTCTCAATTTATTGTTGGTATTGGAGTTGTCCCATCATTTCTATTTAATATACTGGAAAGCTGTCTCAGTAATTCAGCCAAAAAAAGTATTTAATCCAGTCCAATTAAAATATATACAGTCAGTACTGCTCAGAATATATGCTTTTATGCGGTTTTGATGAATAACAAAAACGATCACGCCCTAAGGATTTGCCTTCTGTCCTGCAAGTAAATAATTCAACTGGATTTTTAACAGAAAAATCTCAAAGGAAAATTTGTCCTTTTTAGATGGGTTATAAAAAGACTGCTAAAAAACAGCTTGGTTTTTCTTTAAATTTTCACCGCTCTAGAAATGATAGGGACTGGTCATTAGATATTTTACAGCTCTATCTGGACAATGGTACCAAGAAGGCATTGACATTTTCTCTTCCTATTTTTTTCCTACATAATTGTCCCAGTTTAAAGATGTCCTCCAGATTTTTGCTTATTTCTGGCTGAAATAGGTTAATTCCCAGATATATCTGGGGGGTGTACTGTGTACGTGCCTGTTTTATGTAGCTGGTACTCACACTGGGTACTTCCTATTTGCTGCCTTTTTTGGGGAAGAATATAAATGTTGATTGTTCATTAGCACTTTTGTTTTTCTTATACCGCCGAAGGAACGGCGGGAGATTTTTGGTCTGCAAAAATCAGCGGATGTATTTCAAATTACAGCTCTTTCTATATACCAGTAGAGCTCCACATGGATATTTTATATGAACGCCTCTACTTTTGCTGCAAAACTGCAGTATGACACATCGAGTCTTCAGAAGGGACCACATTGGTAATTTGGCATAAAAGGAGAAAAAAATAGGATAAAGTATCTGTCCATAGGGATTAAGAGCACTTGGCTCCTCTCGGTGTCAGGACTGGTTTGGACACAGCGGTGTGTGTTAGAGCCAGATTGTTTGCAAATGGGGCGTACAGAGCCACAACAGGGGCTGCCAGCACTTCACGTACAAGAACATGCTGTTGGAGATGTATACACCTAGACAGAGTAAGCGGAGTGGAAACGTGTACTCCCTTCTTTGACTGACTGCTTTTCTCCCTGCAGAGAGATTAGGAAGTAGTCTTTTCAGACAAATCATTTCGGAGTTACGTGTCTTTCCCACAAAAAAAAAAAAAAAAAATCTGGAACGCAGAATTTACCGCAGCCAAGGATCTATTTCTACGTATTACTTAAT
The DNA here is from genome assembly GCA_008711295.1 of Anarhynchus alexandrinus. Taxonomy (NCBI): domain Eukaryota; kingdom Metazoa; phylum Chordata; class Aves; order Charadriiformes; family Charadriidae; genus Anarhynchus; species Anarhynchus alexandrinus. Next base: position 10,498,212 of record VUYV01000006.1, on the reverse strand, counting down.
GTTCTAAATTTCTTCTGGTAACAGACATTTTCATGGGGTAGGCCAACAAATGGAAAATCGTGGGTGTGAGAATACCTGTAAATGTGTAACGTGTTTATTTTGTTCCAGAATCCTTTTGAACATATGCCACGTGGTATATTGGTATAGAATAAGAGTTTACATAAACGTAACACCTTTTGTCTCAAAGTAGAGAAAATATGTTTGTTTTCCCTCCCTGTAGAGACAAGAGTCCCCCGGACCTCCCAGCAGGAGGCTTCAGAATAACCCTACAATTTGACGTAACACCGCCCAAAAGAATGGGAGGAAAACATAAGTGGAGCTCACGGGCTCAAAAGTCTCATTCGAATCAAACCCCGTCTTACTCACTTTACCCACTCGAGGAGAGTAACACGTGTTCATTTGATGAGCTGAGTTCTAATTAATCAAGGGGTTCTTACTGGATCGAGGAATACTGTGTACAGCTAATTATTATGCAACAGACTGTAGTACTTAACCTTTAAAATCATGCTTGTGTCAAGCAACGGTGAACTAATTATGATATACACATACTATTTCTTCTATTCTGGATGTAATTTACTCTCTTTTCATGTAAATTTAACACGGGCTACTACATATTCATAACAAGTGCTTTTATCGTGCGTCTTGTATGTACGTGTGTTGAACAAGCTCTGCTCCACCTCCCGCGTGCGACGACACAACGGAGAGATCCCGTTTGCCTCAGCTGTTAACCCATGTACCCGTGACACCGAGGAATACACAACGCTGCTCCAGAGCTTGCCGAGACCAGCGATCCCACATTGCTCTTATTATTGTTTTCAATAGTTTTGATAAGAAGCCAGGGCAAAACCACATTTCAGACGATGCAGATAAAGGAGAGTTTATTCCAGGTCAAAAAAAAAAAGACTACAAAACCAGGAAAAATAAGTGTTGCAATAAATGTGTTTTGCGTAGGGTTTTTTTTTTCCCCTTCACAGAACAGGATGAGTGATCTGAAGTTAACACCGGTGTAAGATTCATGGGACTAAAACCCATGAGCTGTCGCGTACGCTGCCTCTAAAGAAGGTTATTGTAATAAATCTTCAAATGCATAAGTAAACCAAATATATTGTTAGCACTAAATTATTCAGCGGCAAATAGAAGGCGTTGATTCAGAAATCCTGAAGGACCACAGATGCCTCACAACCAGCTCGGAGAATCCCCAAAACCCTGTTCATCAGGGAACTGGAGATGGCCATAGAGACGCACACAAATTTATAAATAGAAACAAGAAGTGAATCCGCAGTGAGGAAACGGCCCGGCAAATCACCTTACTTTCCTAAAATAAGTTTGTGATCAGGTTTTTGGTCTGTTTTGTAGTTCCAGTCTTCAGACCCAGACTTCTGCTCTTTGGGAATGTATTTATTGTTGCTCTTCCCCAACTAACTCAACTTAAAAGTTATATATATATACATACACTAATATATATGCCAAGCTCAGGCAGTTGTACTGGCTGTTACATGATGCAATGGAAATCAGGTACAACTATGGTTATTTACCTCCCCGGTGGATAAAGGACAAACTTCTTTTTCCCCTGGCTTCTACGGCTGAGTGTCCCCGCATGGGGCTGTCCCCAGCCTTGGCCAGACATCTGCAGGACCAGGTCCATGCCTTGCTGCCTCCGTTGACGGGTAAAGTAGTTACTCCCTTGCTGGATAAACAGATGAATTAAATAGCCCTGGGTATTTAGGGAACTGTGAGCAGAAAAGTTGATGCACGGACTTGCCATAGCCGTTTACTGGGGAGGGATGCAATTTTTGCACAAGCGCGCTTGGTTCCACGTCTACCCAAAAGGGCTCTTCAAAGGCCGTAGTTTTTATTCCGCGTCATTTCCGGTGGTGCTTGGGCAGCAGCTCAGAGAGAGCTTGCAAAGTTCAGGGCTGTTTTGCACACACGTATCACAAAACTCTAGACGGCCCCCAAAGAACACTGAGGTTGAAAAGGGAGAGGCCCCGTGAGTCAGACCGGGGTTTTTCAGCTCACAATTTTGGATTTTTGTGCCTCAGATCCAGCTGTATTCTAATTGAATGAGCCCTTTTTCGAACTGACCGCAGCCACCTTCTGAAGAGCCCATGATTATCTCAGTCGAGACCTAAAATATTGACAGAAGCCGCTGCAAAATCGGAAATGATAAAGGAGGAATCTCACCAGCAGTAGAGGGCAACTAAGGACTCTTCTGCTCCCAAAAGGGGCAATTCCCCACTGCTGCTAATTACTGCTGCCTCTTGTTGGACCGAGTAACCATGCAGCCACACCACACAGCAGTGTCATTCGTTAGTATGATTTAGAGAACAAGTATAGAAAAAAATATATATATTTTTTTTAAATACATCAGCAAACTCACTGCACGGCCCCAGAATCACTTTGGGTGCGTGGGTGGGAACAGGAGGAACGCACGGCCGAGGGCAGATCACCAACACGACCGTAAATCAGTTTGCACCACGCATGAAGCCATCCCCCAAGTATTTATTTAACAGATCGTTTTAAAGATAGCTCAGGTGTGTCTGCGCGAATTCCAGTCACTGCAGCGCAGGTGTCTTTTCTAAGAACATGAGCGAGCATGAGATTCGCACCGGCGAGATGCGGGACGGGACTCGATGGGATTGAGAAACGGGGAAGTCTCGGGGAGGTGGCAGGGATCAAAGGCTTTGGCAGGAGCTGTGATTGCCGTGCGCCGGGACGGGAATGCGAGGACAAGGCGAGCGCTGGGGGAGGAGGGAGACAGCCGGGGAAAAAACATTTCCACGCCGGGCAGGCAGCCAAAAGCACGCGAACCCTCGGGTGTCTGCTTGGCACTGGCTCTCCCGGGAGAAAGGGTGGACAAAACAGAAAGGAGGAAGGGAAGAAAACACCAGCAAGGAAACCGAAAGCAAGAGAGAGAGGGAGAGGTCGCTGTGCCGCGCATCGGCTTTTCTCGACAAAGGTCATCGCCAGCAGGCAGAGTCCATGCCGGCTCCAGGGAGTTGTACAGTCGGAGCACGGTCGGGCAGCTTCAACGTTCCGCAGCCCGCAACTTTAAGCCATAATTTTTATTTGATTGTAATTGCAGGCCCCTGGCCACTCGCTAACAGCAATTAGGAAATTTGCTAAATCCTCTTCTTTTCCCAGAAATACAAAAAACAAACAGGCAGAAAAGCAAAAAAAAAAAAAAAATCAACATTAACACAGGATATTCCCCACCCTATCATAAAAAGATCCGCTTCCCTTTTTCTAAAAGGAGTATCTAAAAAGCAGATAAACTCTTGCAAAACTCCTTGAAGAGCTGAGTAAGTATTGAAATGTTCTGTTGGCTTAGGAAGAAGTCGTTTTCACTAATGAATTTCGGTTTGCCCTGAAACTTAGCCAAAGTTTCCTCTCTGCTGGATCCGTATCATTTTTATAATACCTGTATTTGGGTGGCAACTAGGAACAAGCTCGCCAGCTGCCACAAAAAATGTAGTTCAGCAGAAAAAGCCTTAGCCCAAATGTTTTCTTATCCCGAAATGTGTCAAAACATCGCTCGAGTGATATTCCCACTTCCGTGAAAATTCGGGAAAGCCGCGTCACACCCACAAAAGCGAGAGCAGAACCGCGAGCGACCATCGCTCGCGTGTGGAAGGGGCTGAAGCGGAGGGCGTTGGGGGGAAGTTTGTGGAATCTGTAGGAAGCGGATCGGGGATAGAACAAGGGGGTTTTAGGACGGGTGAGAACTATAGAAAGGGCCCGGTTTTGGGGGGGGGATTTTGAAAAGAGGAGTTCTGCCGGGGGGTGGGGGGTGAATAACCGGGTTTAACGCGAAGAGAACTATTCGGGGATGAGCTTTGGGGCTGAGAGGACATGGACATCTTGGGCACAGCTCGGTAGCAGCAGGAGCCGAGTGTCCATCTGGTTGTAAAAGGAGGATGACTCCGAGTCCCCAAAGCAGATGTCGGCGGAGGGGGGGGGCGACGACGGACGGACGGACGGACAGCGGGCGGTCCCCGGCGGGGGGTGTGGGGGCAGCACGGCGGGGGGGGGACCCCGGGAAGCGTGTGCGTGGCGTGGGNGGCCGGGGCGTCGCGCTTCCCGTCCGGCCCGGCCCCCGCCGCGGCAAGGGGCAGCCGGCGGCGGCGCGGGGACGGCCGGAGGGAGCCATGGATGCGGCCGCAGCCCCGCCGCCGCCCCTCCGCTTCTTCCACCTCCTCCTCGCCGTCTGCTGGGTGGTCGCCGCGGGGACGGCGGCAGGTACGGAGCGGGTGAAGGGGGGAGGTGGGGGGGAGCGGTACCGGGGGTCTCGCCTCCCCCCCGCCGCGGGTGGGTCGGGCGGTTGGGGGCTCGGTGCGCCTGCGGACGCGTGGTTTCAGCCGAATTGCTTTCGGTTTGCGGTTAGAAAGGGCTGGAAGGGCGGCAGGCGGCTGCGGGAGCAGCGCCGGGATCACGCCGGGAAGGCGGGGGGGGACCGGGATGCTCTGACCCCCGCCCGTCTCTCTGCCGGTACGGCGGAGGCGGCGGGAGCTTTTCCAGCTCTGCCGTCGGTCCCCGCGGCTCAAATAAACCCAAAGAGGAGCCCACCGACCCCCGGTGCCCGTCCGTGGGGCCGGGGCGGGGGCTCGGGCGGGCAGCGGGGGTCGCGCAGGGACCGCCGCCCCCATCGGCTGTGCCGGGAACCGGCGTCTCCCGGCGGTTGGGAACACGAACGCTTCCCCGCAGGAAAGGTCCGTGTGTGTGTGTTTCTGTGTGTGTGTGTGTGCGTGTGGCTCGCAGAGAGCCGGGCTCGAAGCATTCCTAGTTCTGTCTTTGCTGATGTTCCCCAAAAATGCCGTTGCCAACGTTGGAGAATTGTTATTTTTCAGTTGGCTGCGATTCCGTTCACAACTGCGAAACCAACCTTAAGAAAATGCAGGGCAAAATACAAACGCGAAGTCTTTTGCGCTACTCGACAGCACTTTTGTCGCACTCGAAGTGTTTGTTGGTGTTTCCACGTCACGGCTTTTTTCGAAATAAAACTTTTCCTATGCAGGATTGCCCCAGCTCATCTCTGCTGGGGACTGCTCCGCGTTATTTCCTCGGAAGCATCACCGTGGGTTTGGTTTTTAAGAGCGAAATAGGGTCTCGCCTGTGTTTCGTAGTTGGTCTTTGAGCTGTTCTGCTAAATTGCTGCAGCTATGAGATTTTAATACCAAAAGTATTAGACTGTATGTATATTTTATACAACAAAACTACGAGAGTGGCCAAGCCTGTGAATAAAAGCAAATCTTCAGCTGAATGTGACATTAAAGCACGGGCTTCAGAATTGTATAGATTAATCTAAAACCTACCAGATTAAAACTTTTGATGTTAATTTATTGCTACAATTTATTGGTTTATTTATATTTTTTGAATATTCCCACTTCTTTCTTGTGCAAGCTTAAGCACAATTACTTCTAATCAAACCTATTAAAAGGAAATGTGTAGAACTTCAGAGCGGCAATCAGGGATGACACTGCGCACGTTTTTAATGGCTTATGGCTTTTGGAGGTACTAAAAAGTTTCATCAGAAAGAGACAGAATGCTTGCAGCTGTGTAGTCTTGTTGAATAAATTTTTTTTTTTTTTTAATGTGATCTAAAGGACTCAGTATTTGCAAACTTAAGGCCCTGGTGCTGTTCCCATAAACCTGTCGTAAGTTTTTGTTAGTGGAACAGGTGATAGGCAAAGCTGTTCTGGCTACGTTCAGTTTTCTCAGAGGAGACTGTAGTTTTTGTAAGAACAAAAATTGCTCTTGTCTGCTCTCGAGGTCAGCTGTAATACTGAACAAACAAACAAACAGAAATCCCAAAAGTTTCAAGTATGGAAAAAAGCTAAGCGTATTCAGACTAGAACTGTAAATCCCAGTAATTATTCTCATTTTCTGTGCGAGCATATGTTATCCGCACATATCCGCGGCTGGTAGCAATGCCCAATACCCACCATTGCCTCTCCTTTAACTGGGCAAAGGGCTGGGAAAGCTCCAGGAGGCTGATGAATTTTCTTCAAGCTTTGGCAGCTCTGGCTCTCGGGAGACGGAAGGCGATGGTGGCATGGACGCTGTGAGCAGAATTCGTCCTCAAATAAGCTGCTGTGCCATTCCATCTGCCCTCTTCCTCGCGCTGGCCGGAGGAAACGGGGCTGCCCCGCGTCCCGGATGGGAAAACTGATCTCGGTGGAATAATTCTGCCCTTTCCTTATGCGCTCCCCCCAAATGTTGGGGCGGGTTGAGCCGGGTTTCCTGGGATGAGCAACTTTCCTGGGATGAGCAAGACCTGCAGCGCTAGTTGATGCCAGTTGGAGGTGTTTGCAAAACTACTGCGTAGGAAGGGTACGGACTTGCCACAGCCAAATAGGTGGCGGTGCCTCAGTGATGATACCTGTAGATACCTTTGAGAAGCAGTCTCACCTTCTCATAGTACACAGCAGAGGAGCCCTTTAAAAAAAAAAAAATAATAATTTTCTTAGGGAATTACCAATGGGTATTTTTTTCTAGCATTGGAGTCTGACCCATACTTTCATTTTTCCCGGCAGTTTTCTGTTTTCTGCCATATTTCCCTTCTTTGTTTTCGGATACGACCTTCGAGCTGTGGGACTGGGGATTGAACGGGCTGTGACTCAGTGCGCCAGAGTAAGGAAGGGTCAGTGCGCAAAGGGATTTATCCCAGCAACTATCTCTGAGTCACGGCTCTTCCCCGGCTTCTCTCTTGCTTTTTGGGGAGGTGAAAAAATGCACCGCCGAATTGCGCCAGCAGCAAATTGCTGTTTGTCCCACACTGGTTTTGCTCACTGCGCCAGAGCATAGCATTAAAAGTTTAATAGGTGAGTAATTGAAAAAGCATTGTGGTTTCTTTGTTGTTTTTTAACATTCTCGGTTTTGCCTGGATTGGGCTAAACTGTGGTTCGAAGATACAGCTGTCGCTTGCAAGATGCAGTCGCTTGCCTTTTTAAAGTTGTCTCTCTAGAACTGCATTGGTGGATATTTTGGGGGTAGAATAAAGTATTAATTGCTCCGCAAAATGTGTATACTATTTTTACTACCAATTCAGCATGCGTGATGCAAACTTGCAGCAGAAAAGACCTGAAAAACGAGACTCATCTTCCCTCCAGGAGCAGCAGTTTCATTACCCCCTCCACGACGTTGTTGCTGCGAGTTCTTAAAAAATGACCTTTCAATGATTTTTTTTTTTTTGCGTGTGCGTTTCTTATAATTATTTAAATGGCTGATGGACTAAGATAACAGGAATAGTAGAAACAATTTAGTGGGCAGTAGCTTATCTGATAGGAAACGCGAGCTGACAAAGTTGAGAAGTCGTTTGTGTTCTTTTCTGTCGGAGAGTTAAAAATCTATCAATATTACTAAAGGTAAAATGCGGACCAACAGGATTGTTCCACTGGCAACTTCTTTCTTTTAGGAGCAAAAGTTCTTCCACCTCCATCCAACCTGGACTACTCGTTTATCCAAATCTGCACCCTGAACTGGACGTGGAACCCCCCAGAGAACGTCAGCAGTAGCTGTGACCTGGAGTATTCCAGCGACATCGTGGTCGATGAGGTCCCTCTGGGGAAAACAGTGAGTGCAGCACCTCTTTAAACTCTGCTCTGCTCCAGTAAATGTCTGATTGCGATAAAACTGTCTGTCCGTAAGCTTATATACGTATCTAAATACAGTTTTAATATAGCCTTTAATTCTTGTCGGGGGATGAAAACCTCAAAACTGAGTCAGACCAGCGTGTGGGATCTTCAGATCAGAAAAATCTGTCTGTCGCTCTCTGATAATTGAGCTGCTACCGATAACGCAGAAGCACCGGAATAATAATCACGTGAAAAGACTCGGTTCACTCTTTGCTCCTGCAGCTTTCTAGAAAAAATGAAATACGCACAGGGCAGTCTACATCCCTAAGACTTAAACAGGAATTTGCAGAGGCTGATCTCCTTCGCTTTGGGCTCACGTCAAGAAAGAGGGGTACACCTCTTGGTGGACCGCAGTGTAGCTGTCATTTGACAGCGTAGCGACTTTTGGAGGTCATGCCAAGTCTTACCATATTCCCGCATTTACCCTGTCCCTGCGCCCCCGGTTCTTCGTGGGGGTTGTGTTACGAAGACGACATGGAACGCGTTTGTTCCCTGGAACAGAAATTGTAAAACTTCTTTGGTTTGGGCTTTTTTTTTATTCCTGCGGTGGATGGTTTGCAGCCCAGATGTGACCCCTGGTGTGTGTTAACAGCTGTTGGGTCAGGACCGAGCGCGGCATTGCCATGGCACCGACGGGACTGTAGGACAAATATTTTCACAATTTTTGCCAGTAAGATAATATGCTATCAGGCCATGATTCCATACCGTCGGCGTTTGAAGCCTTGAATACGTACCAACTGTGGGGTCAGCGGCGCCGCTATTTTGGGTATGGTTAAAATCGATACGATGCCTCTTGAAACAGCCCTTTGTTGTTGAGCCCCGTTAGTTTTATGGCCTGGTGTTTACGATGGCCTCTTCACGGTGGCTGCCGTCTCCTTTCTGACAGCTCCAGGATATCCTGGACTTGAAGCAAGGCTGCTGTTTGGCAAAAGGCTGGGCTGATTTAATGGCTTAACGCTGCTAAAAGGGTGATGTTTCATTTTTTGACACCCCCCCCTTCTCTAATGTTCTTCGTCAGACCTTTAGGTGAGCCAGTCAGACTTGCTAACTCAGCAGTAACCAACCTGTTTACCTCTTTGATGGGTTCATTAAGGAATTAACAAGTTGAAGGTCTCCTCGGTTAACGAGCTGAATGAGTTTGTGGAAGGGTACCCCCCACGTTAAGCTCAGGGGCAGCGAAGGAGCTGCGGGAGAGCAGTTTCACGTGATGGGATGAACCAGACCGCGCAGCATCTCGCTGCGTCTTTTTTGCATTAGGGCTGGTAGAACCTAGTCTGTTCATTGGCTGTTTGATTTCCTTTCCCTTGATTTCATTAGTGCTAATTTTTATTTTATACATTTAAAAAATTTTTTTTATACATAAGCGGTTCCACCATTCTTTGAGCATAACAAAGATATTTATTTTTTTTTATCCTGTTTCCAGTTAAGTAAAAGGCATCCCCCCAGCCCAATAAGAGCAGCTCAAGAGAGCATGTGAGAAAAGCCTTTTATCTCACACAAACACATCATCTCTTCAGAAAATGGCAGCTCATGGACTGCTTGCGCCCGATGTGGTGTCACTGCGTTTAATAACCATTTGTGGAGTTGCGTTGATGATTTATTTCCCCCCCCCTTTCTGTTCGTCGCACGCTCGTGCGCGCGCACAGAAAGGTGAGGATTAGAGCTGTAAAGTCCTGTTTACGTGGCTGCTGTGCAAAGCTGCTGTTTTGCATTATCCCTGAAGACTCACAGCTGGACCGTCCTCCCCCACGTTACAGTCGTTCCTTCGTTTCTGTCGGGCCGTCTGCTCCCGTCTGCGGCCCGCTGGAGTAACCGCGGTTTTCCTTTGGTGGGTTCTGATGAGGAAAAAGAAAAGCTCAGTGATGCTGAGGCTTCCCGCGTTGCCAGACACTCATTTCATTTGGCTTCAAGTTGCAGTCTTTATTAGGGGCTCTAACATATCCTTACATTAACAGTAATTCCCACGTGTTTGGCGCAGTATTGCCAAATGTTCTGGTTTTCTCTGTTCCCCCCCCCCTCCCCGCCTCCCTTATCTAAACCCAGGAGTGGAGTAAGAGTCGCTTCCGTGTGACGGATACGTTCCCGAATGAGGAAATGCGTTTCAAAGTGAGAAGTGAATGCAAGTGCGATAACGCCAGCGAGCCCAGCCGATGGGTGGAGACCGCGTTCCTGCCAAAAGGTAACGCGCGCGCGCGCGGCGGCCGCGGCCCCGGGCAGACCCACCTCCCTCCACGCGGCCCTGCGTCCTCGCCGAGTCTGACACGATGTCATCGCCCTATATAATGGAGAAATGCGGAGAGATAGCGGGGGCGAGGGCTGGTTCGGTTGATAGAGTTGAAACGGAGCGGTTGTACTACGTTTGAGCGCAACCGGAGTCTTCTGACGTGCAAAACCTTACGGGCGAGCTTGTAAAATTTAACTGTGCTTCCGAGACGGCGGTGTCATTCCCGTCGTTCTCCTGGTCTCTGCCGTGGCCGTGAGATAAGAGAGAGCTTGGGTTGGGTCAAGGCTGCCACCTTCGCCACTAGTATCTAAGCCAGTTTATCTTATATGTTTCTTTCTGTATGAGCGATAGGCCTTAAAATAACCCTGCGCTTGTGAACGTTGGAGGGATGAATCTAGTGAATCAAACGACTTGTTCAATAAATAACTGACTTAATGAATTAATTATAGTCGGGCGTGCTCTTTTTCAAAGGAGGCGACTGGGGTGCACGAAGCTGCGCGTAGCAAACCGAATAGAGGAAAAAATCTTTTTTGTTTCCTGCCGTGCAGAAATAAGGGGTCCGTAGCGAAACTGTTAGGAAGCAGACTTTGAGGAATAACGTATTCCTGACACTCCAGAGGGCCGCGCTGCCATCCAGCGTGCCCTGGCCAGGCTGGAGAGCTGGGCAGAGAGGAACCTAATGAGGTTCAACAAGAGCAAGTGCAAGGTCCTGCACCTGGGGAGGAAGAATGCAAAGCACCAGTATAGGTTAGGGGTGGACCTGCTGGGAAGTAGTTCTGAGGAGAAGGATCTGGGGGCCCTGGTAGATAGTAAATGATCCATGACCCAGCAATGTGCCCTTGTCGCCAAAAAGGCCAATGGCATCCTGGGCTGCATAGGGAAGAGTGTGGCCAGTAGGTCGAGGGAGGTCATTCTCCCCCTCTACTCTGCCCTGGTGAGGCCACAACTGGAGTACTGTGTCCAGTTCTGGGCTCCCCAGTTCAAGAGGGACAGGGAACTGCTGGAGAGAGTCCAGCGAAGGGCAACTGAGATGATGGAGGGATTGGAGCATCTCCCTTATGAGGAGAGGCTGAGAGCACTGGGACTCTTTAGCCTGGAGAAGAGAAGGCTGAGGGGAGACCTTATGACTGCGTACAAGTATCTAAAGTGTGGGTGGAAGGAGGATGGAGCCAGACTCTTTTCAGTGGTTCCCCGTGACAGGACGAGGGGCAATGGGCACAAGTTGGAACATAGGAAGTTCCGTTCCAATACACGGCAAAACTCCTTTTGGGTTGGGGTGGCAGAGCAGTGGCACAGGCTGCCCAGGGGGGTGGGGGAGTCCCTTTCTCTGGAGACTTTCAGGCCCCGCCTGGATGCAGTCCTGAGTGATGTGCTCTGGGCAATGCTGCTTTGGCAGGGGAGTTGGGCTGGGTGATCTCTAGAGGTCCCTTCCAACTCTGAAAATTCCGTGATTCTGGCGGCTAGGAGGCACAGCAAGGAAATCGAGCCTCTTGCCCGGGGTGGTAGAAGTCTGTCTGACCCAGTAGCGTGACTCGTTGTGGATGATAAACCACATGTGGACAGGAGAATCGGAGACGTCGTGAGGACTGTGTGCGCCTGTCAGAAGGGGGTTCTGGAAAAGCAGGGAAGCAGGTCGTTAGGACAGCACGTGCTGAACAGGTTGGGGCTTTTCAAAGTCCGCTTGCAGATAAAATATTTTTAAATGCTTCTTGGAATGGGAAAACCAGTTTCATTTTCCTATACTCTTACGCACTTGCTACTCCAGGGAGAAAGCAAGTTCAGAAGTAGAAGGTAGTTTGGGGTTTGCTATCAATAAAAATCTGGACTGTTGATTAAAATTAACATGCATTTTTAGTTTGGGAAGATGTCGCTACTTGTTGCAAGGAAAAAATATCTAATATGTTGTAATACAATAATACAGTATAAAGAACTTGAACCATACAAAAATGCAAGATTGGATAGGAATCATAAAATCATAGAATGGTTTAGGTTGGAAGGGACCTTAACAGTCATCTAGTTCCACTGCCCTGGGCAGGGACACCTCCCACCAGACTTATTATATGAAAGACTTATTCTGTAATTGCTCTACCCAGGAAATACATTGACGTCTCTATTCACAATTACGATGTATTTATGTCCTGTAATTTGGGGTTTCAATACATTGAAGAAGTTGAATGTCGAGAGGTATATGAATCTCAATTAAAAATTCAACTTAACCAGTGTTGCTTTTGTCCATATTTACTATCTATGGGTATTTCCATATTCGGAGAAACTAATGTTGTATCTGGAGAAGATAACAAACGCTGACTATTTTTATCATTGATGGCTGTAATAACTGTAACAAAGCTAAGTACTATCCCTATAATTGCTCGTTACTTCAAATCCTCTTTAAAGTATCTGCAGTTTAGTAGGACGAAGTATTTTCCTGACTCGACACCTCGTCCTTAGCGTCAGGTAACTCTAAGGAGTAACTCAGACGTGGTGCAGAGTGAGATTCACTGTTGCGATCAGCTTGCATTTAGAAGTTACTAGAAGAAGATTTCGGCTACTGCAAGCGATAAACAGCCGGAATTCATCATTTGCTGTGCTGAGACAGGCGGTGCGGGCTGGGAGGTAACCCGGCTTTGCCTTCCAGACACTCGCAGTTATGTAAAAGGGGATGTTTTACTGCTGGAATTTGGGGAGAAGGCTTTGCTGGCAAAATAAACCTCAAGAGACCTTTCCAACTTGCCTCGCAGGTATTCCAGGTACTGCCGCTGTTGGTTTGAGCTGCGTTTGGCACAATCTGGAGTACATGGATTGTTCCTGGCGTCCCGGAGAGAACGCGAGCAGCGATACCAATTATACCTTGTTCTACTGGTTCGTATGAACTTTTTATTCCCAACTCTAAAGTGCTTTAGCGCTAATCTTTAGTTTTATGTGACATGTTTTACTTGTCTGCTTTCTGTTGCTTTGAACGCTCTCGGGGCATTGCGTACAAGTTAGCCTTGGGTCCCGTCCAACAGAGAGCTCGGCTGCTGGAGGGTCAAGAGGTTGTTGTTGCCGCCGAGTCTTTTTTGGGAAGTTGATAGAACCATTATGCGAAGCCCTGGCTGCTTCTGTAGCCCGTTTTAAAATAACTGCTATTGCTTTCTGATTTTTTTCTGATTGTGGCTTCAAAGAGGGAAGAATTAAGAACTGAGCTCGACCAATATATTAATTGCTTTCTTTGCAGCCCAGCAAACGTGGGCCGTTTAAGTCAGAATTACTCACTGATGTATGTGTCAGCTCTTAAATCATTGGAAAATGGTATGAGAGCATTAATAACATTTAGCAGTGGTTTTGTTTGTATCTTCAAGGTCATAAATAACGGGTTCACCTTGAAAGTTATGGAGAACATCTTTTTATCCTCATCCCTGCTTGCCAGCTGACTGCCATAAATAGCCTCTTCTTCCAAAGGAACAGAGTCGTGGTGCGAGCGAAAACTTGGCAGCGAGATCCGCGCGCGCTGATCTGTGCATACTTCTGCCCGGCGATGGGGCTTGTGAAATGCCAGATTGCATTAGCTTCTGTTAGAAATATTGAAGTTTGCTTTCTGAAAGCCCCTCGGTGTAGTTTTAAATCAGCTTTCTGTCTTATCTGCTCTGACTAAATAAACTTTTTCCTCTTCCTCTCCGGTGGCAGTCCCACAGGCGAACCGTTCCGACAGCAAACAGCAGAAAACTTGCTGCTTTAGTTAAATGCAGGGAGGACCCTTCTCTCCCGAAGTTGCTACTCAAAGAAGTTTTTCTTTATTACAAGAATAGCGCCAATGAGGCATTGAAGATCTGAATTTCTGGGTACATGGATACTTACTGGAATAACGCTTTGGGTTAGAGCTATATGTTTTCAACTTACCCCTTAGTTTTGGTGAAAGATGTAGAGGCAGCGACAGCAAAGTGCTTTGATTCGTGCTGCTTAGGAAGATAGAGACAGTAAAGTGTTTTGATTAATGCTGCTTAGAAAGAAAAAGACTTTTCTTTTTTTTTTTTTTAAACTTGAAAACTAAGGGAACACTTGACTTTTGGACTAAAGATACATTTTTCCGTAACGCGGGTGAGGTGGGGTTTTATGTTTTGTTTTTATTTTTCAGAAATGAGCGTGCAATTACCTGAAAAATTACAGTTCCATTTTATATTCTTCTTCATTGATATCTTCCTCTAAAACCCTCTCTTTTTTCATCCAAAGTGAACGTGAATACGAATCCGGTCAGCGCACGTAGTGGCTGAAAGGCGGGTTTACGGGAGCAGGTCGATGCATCGCGGGGCGCGGGCTGCTCTGGGCGCCCCCGTCTTCACCAGCCCCGGGGCGGGGAGGGGGGAAGGGGGGATCAAAAAGGGGTCTGGGCGCGAAAACAGGACAGACGGTTTTGGCTTCTCCAGCTGCTGTCCAGGGAGATGTGAAATAGGGGAGCGTCACTCTTATTGTGCTCCTAAACGAAGCTCTGATTTGCTCCGTATCATCTAAAAAAATTAATTAAAAAAAAAATAAAGAAAAGACAAAAACATTTCCCAGTTTTCTATGGGGGAAAAGCTACTGGCGTATTTTCATTGGAACTTGGAGAACAACGAGAAGCAAGGAAGAAGGTTGTCATAGCTTCTCTGTTACTGGAAGTGAGCACTGACATTTTGGAAAGCAAATGCAGGTGATGATAGGTGAAACTGGACCGTGTCGAGCAGGAGCTGCGGTACCTGAGGCGCTGCTGAAGGAGACTGATCAGCTCATCCTGTCACAGAAGTGAAATTCTTTAGATGAGGAGTGATCCAAATTAGTTTTCTTAATACGTGTGTTTGGTTTTTTTTCTTGAAATTGTTTTCCCATGCGGAAAATGTGAACCAAAGCTGAAAGCAGCCGTTGTCTTTGATGGCTGGGCATAAAGCAAACCTGCCTCTTTTTCTGCTACTTGGCGCTCTTTACACAAATAATACTCTCTCTAAAGCTTGAGATAAGTGAGAAGCTTCTTATTTTGCTTAGCTTCACTTTTATGTATGCTATAGCACAGCTTTAATGCAAGATCACTCTTGAGAATTGGTGACACAGGTTTAAGACCAAGCTTGCCTCTTGCCGTCCTGTTCTTTGGAAGTTTAGACAAATATATTTAATTCCTATAGGTTTGATGGTTTGAAAAACCATAAGAAGTGCAACAACTATTCTACGGACCGCGGAAGATGCGTTTTCAATCTCAGCTTCCCCAAGGTCACCAATACGTACCCGGCTATAAGTATTTTGATTCGAGATGATTCTGAAGAAATTCGGCCTGTGTGCGAGAGTAAAAATCCGACCACCCTTGGTAAGTTTAACACCACGCTACAAAAAATGTAAAGAAAGACGTTTGCTAGTATGTCATCGTGTTTGAGAAGCTTGCAGCTCATAAGCTGTGGATGAGACAACGTGGTTAGATGTTCTCTTCTTCTATTGATCTTTGATTTAGGAATTGTATAGACAGGGTTTGGTCTCCGAGGGGTGGATGTTTGGGTTTTGTTTGGTTGGTTTTTATTTTCCACTAAATTTTACTCTTATTCTTTCGTTGCTCTTATTCTCTCTTTACTTTTTGGTGCTTTTTCCTCTTTCTGTTCCTAAACTGGTATAAGTGTAAAATTCTGCAATAGAGGACTTCTAACCACTTTTGGAGTCAGTGAAGTATAATTTTTAATGAATTCTTCTGTTTTGCACTTCAGTGAGACCCGCTACGCCGAGAAGACTTACGCTGTCAAAGATTAATGATGAGATTTATGTAGAATGGAGTGAATCAGACACCTTTCCAGAAAATTGTTTATCTTACGAAGTTAAATATCACAATGGTGATTTGGACACCGCTCAGATAATTCAAGTAATTTTTCATTACTTACAGTTAACTGATTCTTTTTTTTTTTTTCCTATGTACCTTTTATTATTCGCGTCGATATTCACAGTAACTCAAATATTTGCTGTTTAAAGATGAAAAATTATATACGCTGCGTGTGAGCGGGTCTGGTGCGCTAGCTGGAAGCGTTGTGTGGACTTAAGATTATTCTCCCATACGGTAACAGTGTCTGTGCAACGCAACTCATACTGGTCTGCTGAATCCTTGCCATCGTGTGTTACTGCAAAGCAGTAACGTGGGAAAACGGTCTGATAAAGAAGTATGTACTAAACTAAACAACGCTTATCAGGAAATACACGGCAGTGCATGTACCTGTTTGCTTCTCGGTGATACGGGACTTTGGTCCGGTGGTGTCGGGTTTTCCTGCTGTTGGCCGGCGCTCGGTCAGATGATTGCCTTGTTATTGAACGGCATGATTTGATTACTGTCAAGCAAAATTAGTGGCCGGTGCGCACGAGAACAGGGAATGTTGTACAGAAAAGCAAGGGGATAAAAAGAGCGAGGATGCGGGGGAAGAAAAAGGCGTGCAGTCTTAGACGTGCTGATTTTAATGTACGGACAAAAAGCATTGACTTCAATGTCTGGATGTACTCACGCCTGCATCTGCGTAGCCAAACCGACCGCACCGTTTGATCAGAACGGTAAACAGTGTGATAAATTTAAGGGTGAGGTGGCACTCTTCTCCTATGGAGAAGCTCTTTGTCCTACCCCAGATTTAGCAAACTGGAATAATATCAACATACCTCAGAAAACTGGCATTTTGGATCAAGAATAAGTGAGGTGTGATCCCAGCTGGTGCGCTCACGGGCCTCTGTAGAGGCATCGCAGAAGACTTTTGCGCGGTCGAAGTTGGACCAGCGTTGCTGCCCTGACGGAGAGGGGAAGGCAGCGTAAATCACAGATGTTTCTCAAAAAGAAGAAAAAGAAAAGGCACTGTTCCAGACACTGAGCGTGGGTTTGATCGTTGATGCTAAACGCGGCATGATAGATGTAGCAGTGAATAAGATTAAATCTTAGCTTTGGAATCTCTATTTAGGCAGCCTTCGCTGGTTAAATGCTACCGCCTCCTATTTTCATGAGGTTTAGTATTCACAAAAAGATCTTCCGTCCAAACATTCAGAATATATTAACAGCACAATGAAAATGGGCTCGTAAATGACTGAGAATACGCCGGGAATTGAACAAATTACCTTTTCTTTTCACCTTAGGTTGAAAATAATTATACGTCAATTCCGAGCGTTGATCCTCATAGCAAGTACACCTTCCAAGTGAGAGCGAAACCAAAGCCCGAGTGTTACAGCAGCAAGCTCTTCAGCGACTGGAGCGAAGAGAAGAGTATTGGTGAGAGCAATTGTGCCTGCAATTTGCGGCGCTTTATTCTTCCTCTGTAAGACCCTCTCTGTCTGCTGAGTGAACGGGAGTTGAAGATTCTCTTCCTACGTGATCTTAGGCGAAAAGAGGGCAGGAGAGTTGTAGTCCTTCAGCAGTGCCCTCAATTACTGTAGTGTACGGCTGTATACGTTGGTGGGGTTACTGCTGGTGTAGCTGGGCAATAACCCCTCTCCAGGGCCGTCAGTTTTTCAGCCCTGAGCCTTCCTGGTGTTCATTTTCTTGCCAAATGTACCTACGTTATAATACCATGCTTTGGAAAATGACCCTCCAGAAGTGCTAGTGTATTTGAAAAAACGTTCAGTCTCTGAACAAACTAGAGAGTTAATTAATTTGTTTTCATTATTCCTTAAAAGCCTCGCAAAACATCCCTAAGTTTCTACAATTTTTGTTTTCCAGGTGAGAAAACGGACTCTACGTTCTATCTTGTTTTAATAGTCACCATTCCATTAATAGTAGCAGTATCTACGATAATCCTACTAGTTTATCTAAAAAGGTAATTAACGATCTCCCTTTATTTACAATCCACTAATTCCGATTGGTCTTTGGCTCGCGTTATAGTTCGTGTCTCCTCAGGTAACCATCCATGATGTGGCTGTTTTATCCCTCACACGCGCTGCGTGACAAAACCAGCAGCACCACTGTGCCCCAGTCCTTAGGATTCGGTTTATAGACCACATACACGCTCTGGCCACGCTTGGGTGGCATTGCCTACGTGTGCTTACTGACTCTTGTTGCACAGCTATTGCATCCCCTCTCTTTAAGCAGTAGAAGTCTCCCAATTCAAAATTAAGCTTATATTTGACCAGTTTTTTTAAAATGCCTCCTTTTGCTGCTGTCTTTGTCACCGGGGAAAGTTAGAAATCTGTCTGTGTGAATATTCCCATTTCCTTTTGGTTTGGGGTATAAAAATGAGAATTGGGCTACAGTTGCAGAGAGTGAAAGCTGGCCAGTGATGTCAAAGCTGACTCCACAAGTTTTCTTGACCCCATCCGAGTATGACATTGAAATGGTGATTTTTAAATGAATACGTCTTTCATCTAAAGCTTTTCTTTTTAATTTTCTGGAGGCTGAAGATACTAATTCTTCCACCAATTCCGGACCCTAGAGAAATTCTGAAGCGCATGTTTGGAGAGCAGAATGAGGATTCCCAGGTTAGTAAGAAGCTGTTGGGCCAGTGAATCTATTGGACCAGAATCTACAGGCTTCCAATTTTCTTTTTCCTAATACCTATGCCTATCTTAAAACTAAAAACTAACTGTATATAAGTAAGTATATCGTATGAAGATTAAGTATTTCCAATAGTAAGAGTTGTTCAGAAACGATTACCCAAAGCTGAGAGGGATTTTTTTCCCCCCTCAAATTGCATATACATTATCAATATATAATAAATATATATACATTGCATAAATACGCATAAATAAATGCATATACTTTTCTCAATACATTAGTAGAATTACCTTATTCTGTTATTTCCCCCACTGCTAGTCCCTTAAATGCGTTTTGGGTTGGTTTGGGGGTTGGGTTTGTTGGGTTTTGTTGAGGCTTTTTTGGGGTTGGGTTGGGTTTTTTGCAACTCCATTAAACTACTTCTCCTGACCTTTAGGTCTTTCTCTGCTCGTTGCTCATATTTATGGTGCTGGATAAAGCTATTCACATTTGACTTCCAGAAACTCATATTTGTGCCTCTTTCACATTTATCACAGTCAGCGAGCTATGCGATAAATCAGGACACTTAGCTTCTCACTGGCAAAAGGACAAAACAAACTAGAGCTGCTTCAAGCTTTGGTTGATGAAAGACTTGCTATGGGCCCTTATTTCAGGAAAAATAAATGTAATACTGATTATGGAAACCGTTCTTTCTAAACAAATCCAACTGAGTAGCTCTTTGTAAAAATCCGAAGGGAAGTACACTGACAAGCCCTAATCCAAACCTCGACCTGAGGCAATGGATGTTGTTCTCTGAAGACAGTCCTTCTATGGAAGGGACCTTCTGACTCACTGTGGCATCTCAAAATTGATGCCACCTGTGGAATGTTTGTAGAGGGTAATGACTATCAGGGTGTCTGGTGCTGCTCGTGCGTTGGATGTTGTCAGTTGAACAGGAGTTGCAGGAAACTTTTCAAAAAGAAGTCTTCTTTTGTGGCCTTCCCAATCGCAAATGGAGTCCGAGTCCAAAATCCAGTATTCCCTTTTTCCAGGGGGGTATTCTGGCTTCACCTAATAATAAACCAGAACTATGTGGAAAACGTGGATCTGGCCTCCTAGTTTACTACCTTTTGCATAAATATTTCAGCACTTATTGGTCATTGTGGGACTAAGATGGGACCCTTGGCCGTGAGGATCTTGAGTATGGTAGCTGTTACACTTTGTCGCACTTTGACCTGTGCTTTGTTACTGCCCCAAGTAACGCTTTGTTCTCGCCTCTGAGTATTATCTTGATCTTCTCTACGCGCTCAGGGTCTCGGTGAAAACTCTACTAAGCATGTGTATCCTCACTTCTCCATCCTCCTGCCTGAGCGTCCCCCATTCGCTGTAGTTGGAAGCACTCTTATGACGGGGACCAACCTTCGGTCCTTCCTTGTCTCCAGAGAGGACAACTCTTCTGCCATCCAGGCCTAACCCTGTCTCTAATAAGCACAACTTATTGCCCAGCTGCCTTGGCTTTTTCACCATAATATAGGCTATACGTTGTGAAATGGCTCTGTCCTTTTGGGCTGTAAAGACGGCGCTCGCCATGAAGAAGCGCCGTTAAAAATGTTGTTCTTCTCTTTCAGAGCTGCGCAAAGGACGATTCTGCGAATGCTTACGACAGGTTAATTAAGGAAGAAGAGATCCATTCTTTAATTTTAACAGAAACGCCGGAGTACGCTAATTCCAAAACAGAAAACCGATAAACTCTGTTTTACCAGTGAAAGAGGAGGAAACTCTGATTCCTGCTCCCGTACAACGTAGGTGTGAAGAAGCCTGCCAGACGTTCAACTCTCGCCTTCCCGAGTCTCTTCTGAGCCTTACTTCTGTGATGCTCGGAAGACGCACGGCTAGCAGTGGCCGTTCCTCCGTCTCTGCTAGAAATACTCATCTCGGGTCGTTCGAGAGGAGCGTGTACATCCCTTCCCTCTGCCTGCGCTGCAGCATCTCTCCTTCTGGCTCCAGCCAGCTCTGCCCTGTTGTCGTTTGCACTTGCGTTCGTGCCTCGCGTTAGACTGCAGATGGGTGTTTGTTTGGGGTTTTTTTTTGGAGCAAGCGCTGGGACTTCTCTGAAGCGTTGGGCTCGATTTTGCAGCAGGTGAGATGAGGTTTGTTTACAGTAGATGGCTCGTCGTTGCCACGACGTGGAACCGCTGCCGGAGCGTGGACCGTTTGTGGGTGGCGTGTTCCGCGCGCTCCGGGGCAGGGCATGGATGGACTCACCTTCTTACGCTACCGCTCGATGTGTGTCAGCTGTGGCCAGGTCAAACCCCGTGAAAGAGGGTTGTTTCTTCTTTAAAAACATGTATGAAAAGCCGCTCTGCTTTCCAGCTGGTATTCAGACTGCTGATAGAAAAAGCGTAGTTTTTTTTATCCTTTCAAGTGCCTGCCCTCAGATGCCTTGCCTTCATGGACTTCTTGGGTTAATTATACTTTGTTTAAAAAGATATAAATAGATTTTTTTTTTTTACCTGTGTTGTGCAGTGGCAGATAACTGTATTGAGTCTTACCAGACTGTGATTCAACTTTGGCCATATTGGCCTGAAAACACCTTGGTTTTTTTGGAAGCTAAGTCATCCTGAGTCTGTCCAGCAAAATTACTGGGATGGACGCGTGAGTCTAAGGAGCTGTGGTCAAATTGATTAGCGAGTGCTAAGCCACTGCAACCGAATTAATTCAGAGACGTCGAGACCCATCCGTAAGGATGCTGAGCTGATGGATTTGGGGGAAGAGGGGATGACAACCTTGGCCTGCTTTCTAAGGGATAAGCTTTATTCTTTCTATAGTGATGAGGCTGTGATTTGAGCTTCCCCTCTAGGAGCTTACCAATTTAAAGCAAGGTGCTGATTTGAGTTTTTTTTTTTTAAATTACTTTTTTTTTTTTTTTGTAAATCATTAATTGATTTGTTCGGTTTTGGATGGTTTTGTTTTCAGGTTGCTTTACCCAGCAAAGCTCAACGGGCGTTTCCAATCACAACTGTGACATTTCTCTGCTCTGAATTCCGCGCTGCGAGGGTGTAAACCGCAGCACCTTAGTTGTGCTGGAGGCAGAAAGTGGTGTGATGGGCAGAAAGAGATCCACGCAAGCTGGTTATGCCTAGTGTTCAGGAATTTCTCGCTCCTCCCAGCTAAGCGCGGAGACGTTAATCACTGATACAGTCAGCCTTAGCAGACTGGGAGGAGGTCTCCTCAGCAGTTCGCTGGAGGCAAACTGTGAAGCCACTGACCTTGTTAAAGTTCAGCCCTGTCCGCAAACTCCATTCAGTCAAAAATCTCAAATGAAACGCTACATTTTGAGAACATACTGTTCTGCACGAAGTAGGACTAAGGGAGCTTGCTTTTTAGCTACAAATTCACATCCTTTGCCCTCTTGTGTATTCCCTCCATCTCAATAAATCCAATTCTTGCCCCAGTCCCCACTGAGCCTTTCAAAAATACAGTTTCTGCCACATCTCTTATCTACCTCGTTACTGGTGGTAGAAGGGGAAGGAGAAATGTAGCAGAACTAGCAGACCCCGTATCAGCTTAAATCTTTCACTTAGAATCAGGCTAAAAAAAAAAAAAGACATTATAAAAATTGGTTAATGAGACAAAATGAGAATAAAGCCTCAGGGATTTCAGTGAGATAAAACAAAGCTCAGGTTATACGAAGTCAGCTAGCAGCACTGTCTGATACTCCGGAGGTAAAGGAATAGCGTGGGGGAAAGGGTAATTAAATTCCTGTGCCAACTTCAGTCCCTCTCCCCCGCAACATTTATGTCATTATAGCCATATAAATATTTCTCAAATCTACCTCATCTACAACATTGCTCTTCACAGACCACTAGACAAACAGAAATGGGTGATTTCGGGATAAGTAAGCATAACAGTGTCGTATAAAGTTTTTTGGCTTTCAGTATAGCAATCTAGGAAGATGATCCTTGGTACTTTGCCCTAAATTCTTTTGATTTTTGTTTTGGTGTCAAACCAAAGCTTATTTGTTTGAAAAACCAAACAAAACAAAACCCAAATGCATAAAAGCAAAGGAGTGGAAAAAAACAGACAGAAGGTGTTAGGACAAAAGAAGACTTAAATGCAGAGGGTGGTTTAGATCGCTATATAGAAATGGTTTGGGTAATTCTTTGTTTCGTGGGTAATAGTAATTGACACACTTCCTAATGGATGGATTTCTTGAGCCTGGGTTTTGGCATGTAAAGTAAGTGTCTGAGTATATTTTCGTCATTCAGCGTCTTGTTCATGGGTAGGGGTTTTTCAGCTTGAAATTTTCCAAGTTTTGCTATCGTTTGTTTGTTCTTCATTGCAGTTACTTGATCTGTAAGTTTGTTTAAAGAATGAATAAATACGTTGGAATGTTTTTCAATATAATTGGGTGGCATTTCGTTCTTGGGTTGAGAAGATAAACTGAGACAGAAGAGATGGCAGTGGCTTAATGAGAAACCGTCTCTGAGACGTGCAGAACCCCGAGAAGAAAAACTGAGTGTTGCTTTGCCCTCTTCCCTTTCACAAGTGAACTCAGCCCGTGCGATCAGTGGGGAATGTTACATGTTTTTTTTTTCCTAATGCTGTAGAGAGTTAATAAATTCTCAAACTGGAATTTGACTGAGGTGCCTTATCAAACGTAGCTCCGGTATTTTATGTCTTTGGTAGCTGCTGAAGTCATTGAAAATGCCGGATCGCCCAACTGATGAAAGCCATTGCCTGGTTGCTTAGACTCAAATGTGTTTATTTGGCGCTTGAAGACATTAGCAGTGGCTTCTTTGAAAGATTCAGGGAAAGCATACTTCATTCCCTTCAGGTCAGTAAGCAGATCATTCACAATTAAGGAATAAACCGTGAAGCTAAAACGCAAGTCTGTTTGGATTTTTCTTTTCCAATTCTGCAGTTTTTGTAGCAATAATGATTTTAACCACACCCATAAGTGACCTTTTCCGATTTTAATACATTATGTTAAATAATTTAAGTTGTCTGTATTTGGCATGCTGGAAAAATTAAACATTTTTTTTTTTTTGGTGAATTTTAATTTATTTCAATTAAGGAATGCCATGACATAGTTGGATAGCTTTAAAGGAGTCGCTAGGTGAACACACCGTACTGTAAGCCGATGCTCGCTAGGTAGAACTAGTCACAGATTGGGTATTTCCATTCACTGGAAAGTATGCAATAAACTTAGTTCTGAATTGGAACTTCAAATATTCAGAATTTCCCCTGAAAGGGAAATGTTAATTTTTAATATTTTTTTTTTTCATTTAAGAAAAAAAAGAAGAAACTTTCAGTTTTGGAGGGTTTTCCCCTCACCCAAGCAAGAGTGGGAGGCGGGTGAGTGGAAACCCAGGTGTGGTCAGGGCGCTGCAGAAACCTTCTCCTCACCGTGGCGGGGCAGCGGCTGAGCCCTTCGGGTCCAGGAATGGGCACGGTGGGGCTGGAGGAGCAGATCTGCCCGGGTTATTGAAGGTGCGTCAAGATGATTCCCCGATACTTCAGTTTTACTCGATAGTCGCGCAAAACGTTTGGCGGGCGCCAGCGCCGCGGGTTGCGGTGCCAGCTGTAGAAACGTGGCTTCTCGATAGCGCTTCAAATCCACACACAAAACCAGATTAAAATCTCCCTGTTTGGATGAGCTTCCTGCCAGCGCTGTTGAATCACGGTGAAAGCAGGAGACTTGCGATCGCCGTGATGTAACTGAATCCACCCGATCACCACAGCAAAGGGGTACGGGTTTGGGTGGGAGGCACAGGAGAGAGACGAACGTGCTTTCAGGTCCGGAAACTCTGCCTCAGGTTTGTAGCACGTAAGAGCCTGAAAGCTTGTTGATGACTTTTGGGGTTGGTTTTTTGGTGTTTTTTTTTTTTTTCTTGCTCTCTTCTCCAACTATGTTGGTTAGGTTAATGAAATCCTTTCTCTTTGCTTGTAAACCTCGTGTTGTTTATCGCTAAAGTATCCCTTCTACAGCTGTGCTCTGATTATTGCCAAGTAGTCTTCTGAAGGTAATAACTCAGCGGGGAAAGACGATCGCTGCTGTCACCGCAAAGCTGTAAAGCAGCCAGCGTATTCTAGTAACACTCTGCTCCTTGTTTTCCTTTTGCCAAAGTACTGCAATTATTCTGATGACTCCTGCACAAAGCATCTCTAAAGAGATGCTTTCCAGTTAACCAGTACTTCCAGTAATCATCCTCTTAGCTTATTACATTGAAGCTTTCCTCTATTTAAGTTGGCTCAGACAGCCAAAATGGACTTGGCTAAGAGCAGGATGAGATTGAAAGCCGAGGGGGAAAGAGGTTTTGTTAAGCTCAGACGCTGTCACTTCTTGGAACCTGGGCAAAATTTCCTAAACTAGATCAAAAATCAGGAGCAGCTTGAACCGGGAGTTAACCTGATGTCTTGCTTTAAAAGTAGAGTTGGCCCAACATCTTCTGTGCTAAAAAAAACCCAACCCCAAACAACAGAATATGTGCTTCATGCTGGGAACAAAGGGGGTGTGCAGTGGGCATCCTTTCCTGGAGATCTAACGATCAATTGGATTCCCTGCTATCAGCAACTGCTGTCTCGGAGCCCTCCGCGCCTGTGCAGCGTAATTCGGTAAAGCCTGAAATGCCAAAAACGAGGCGTGTTTAAGGCACTCATCATTTAGTCGTTTGGTTTAAGCTATGTCATTGCCCCTTCTCCTCAACCTGTTTTAACGTAGCGAGTTGCAAGAAAATCCACTGATCTTTTTGACGATGGCGGCGAGAGCACCCGAATTAGCTTGTGTCTCTCTGGTTTGCCTGATGGAGCCTTTCTCCCTCCCGCACTTCAAAGCCTCTCAGCGTCACTGGTTTCCTTCCTTCACACAAAATGTCAGCGCAGACACTTCAGAAATGCCAGCGGAGTACTCAGAAAAGGTGTGAAACTGCTCAGTCCTTCAAATGTCAAAGTCGGCCACAGGGGAAATTATTCGGGGTCAGGCTAGTTGGTTTTAACTTCAGGTCCTGTTGTGTTCGAGGAGAATATTCAGCTGTGGATAACGCTGACCAGAGCAGAAGGCACTAAGGCAGAGCCATCAGTTGATGTGTCTCCACAGCTGATTTTCATAGGGCTTTTATTGCATTCAAGGCTTTGTGGCTTGTTTTCCCAGGAGGAATTAAAGGCAGAAAACCCGGTAACGTACCGGTGAGAGAGGAGGGAATGTGGGACTTGCAGGGCTGGGTTTGAGCTCGGATTGCAGCAAAAATCCCACAGCCTCGGAAACGCTGGGCCATTTTTATTAGGTGTGTAATGTGATTTTGTTTGTTTGTTTGTTTCTGGGATGTATGCAAAATGGTATTGATGATGTGTTTATTAGAGCTTGGGCAGGGCTGGAAGAGTTGTCAGGGCACCGCCTGCCCCGTGTCCTCCTGCTGAGCAGCGCTCTCAGTGGTCCAACAGGTTCTCTCCTGAAAGTGTCTCTCAGTGGTCCAACGGGTCAAAATTCTCTCCTGAAAGTGTCTCCCAAATGTTCCGTCCCACTGCTGTGTTCTACCTCCTGAGAACACTCCCCCAGCAACCAACCTAAATTGATTTTGCTGCAAATTAAAGTTGCCTTCCCCTCCTTCCCCCCCTCGTCACGGACCCTGCTTGTTTCGCATCTGCTCTGGGCTCTGCCCCCGCTGCCTCCGCTGTGTCGGCTCTGCTCTTTTCTGCTTTGGAAAAAATGAAGAAGCCGGAATCTTCCACCCTCATCTCCTAAGTTCTGTTTGCTAAATCATTCCTCGTTCTTGTTGGGCTTATCTAGAGCTGAGCGTGTTGCTATCTAAGCCAGACCGCCTCATCCCCAAACCAGCACAACCATTACCTTATTTGTCTCTCGGTCCTCTTTCCCCGAGTTCGTCCCGAGCGAGTGGCTTCTCCTTCTTTCTGCGGCAACGGGTTGTTGCGTAGCTGCTCCTCACTTTGTGGCTTTCTACGGGTTTCTGAGCTTTTTAGCGATGCTGCTGCCCCGTCAGTCGCTCCTTACTGCAAAATCGCTTTCTCCTGCCTGAGAGGAATGCTTTTAACAATTTTATTCAATTGCATTTTTGTTGCTTGTGTCGTTGTGCCATTTGGAAAATGGCTGCGATTTTTTTACATACTCTTAATTGTGTCCCCGGACATCTTTCTAACCACTCCTCCTTTGATATAATCCATGGAGTGCCTTCTTTTACGTGATCAAATTGAACGTGATCAAGCGAACGGCAGCGCTCGCTGTCCTGCTGGGGGGTCAAGTGCTCTTCAAGAGGGGTTGGTTGGTTTTTTTCCAGCTTCTCGGCGATTAACTGTTGTATTTCCTCAAGCTGATGAGGAGGATGTGGCCTCACATGTTAGGCCCATCACGGAGGGAAACTGGATTGCTTTGGCACAAACTGGTCTTGATGGCTGGTAAACAACGCCAAGAAGGCATGAAAAAACAATTGTTTACTTTGTTCCAGAATTCCTCTAGGGATAAAAGTTGGACAAACGGACCGATAATTTCTTGGATGCTTCCTTTCTGAAGACAAACACGATGTTTGTCCTTCAGTTTTTAACGATTTCTTCTGTTTGCCTCAGAGAAAGCTGCCCGGGGTTCGGGTTGCGTCAGCATTTCCATCGTTAGGTGCTGCGGGATTAATAAGGCCCTGCCCGCCTGAAGACATCCACTTCGCCTGAATGTTCTCCAGCCTGTTTGTCTGCATGTCAAGTTTGTTCGCTCGTTAAAGTTAATTTGCTCTGGTTATAGATAATCCTTTATGGCAAAGGCTAAAACAAAAGGCAAAGCCAGTGCACGGAGCTTCGCCGCAGCCGGCTTTCCGCAGGTCCCGAGCAAAAACCCCACAGCCTCGGAAACACCGCGACATTTTTATTAGGTGTGTAACGTGATTATTTATATTTTTGTTTGTTTGTTTCTGGGATGTACGCAAAATGGCATTGATGATGTGTTTATGAGAGCTCGGGCAGGGCTGGAAGAGTTTCGGGGCACCGCCTGCCCCGTGTTCTGCTGAGCAGCGCCAGGACGGAGCGCGCTTCATCCTCCTTTAGCTGGTAGGGTACCCAAAGGCTCTTTTTGTCCCCCGTTAATCAGGACCCGGCGTAGCCTGTTGCTTTCAGGCCCTGGCTCAGGCGGGAAGCCGTGGTTCGGAGCCCCATCCCCGGCGCGGGCAGAGGACGGGCACGCTCGGAGCGAACGAAAGGCATCGGCGCTCAGCGAGCGAGCGACCGCGAATGACAGCGTATACAAAACAGGCTTTATTGTCAACCGCCCGCCAAGCCTGGCTTTTCCTCCTGGTCTCCCGGCCGCCTTACTGCACCAAATATGGTACAAGTGCCTGGTGGGAACGCGGGGAGGCAGAGCCCTGCCGGCGCGCACGTCAGCCCGCTCCGACCCGCAGCTTTTCCCTCCTCACAGCACCCTCGAAGGTGGCTCGGTGTCCCTCCTAAATTGTTCCCTGGCTGGGTTTCGTTACACGTCACATATTCTTGCACGTCGCCGATCGTCATTTAAAAAAAAAAAAAAAAAAAAATGTTTACAAACGGTTTGAAAGTGCACGCAGTGCAATTTTTTGCTCTTGAAGTAGAACAAAAATGGGAAGTGTACTCTAAAAAACAGCAGCCAGGGAGTTCAGGGCTCTGTGGCGCTCGTGTGAGATGCGCTGTGAGTAGGAAGAGATTTTCAACTTGCCAGGGCCCAGCTTCATTGTACTGGTCTTTAAATGGTCTTATTTACACCTGCAGCCTTCTGTGTTCCAGGTAAGTGGGGAAGCTGCGTAGCATCTTCTTAATGCACACGGGGTTTGTGCTATTCGTTTTATTTGCGCAAAGACTTCCAGAGCTGCGAATTTACCGTCACAGCGGGGTGGTCCGTGCAGATTTGTGGGTGTTAGTAACACTGGGATTAGAGCAGACATCCCTCCCAGGGCAACGGAGGTGTAGTTTACACAACCAGAGCTGATTCAGCTGTTGCACAGCTTTGCTTCCTCTTGAGGAAATGCAACACCCCGCCTGGGATTGGGAAATGTCATTTTTTTTTAATATATATATATTTTTTTTTTAAGCACAACTGGGAAGAGGAAGGGGCTGAGAGCTTTGTCGCTAGCGCCGAGTTATTTTCCCTCCCCGCAGGTACAGGTTGGCGGCCCAGAACGGGGCGCGATGCTGACCAGTTGGGAGCAGGAGGGGCTATAGCGTTCCCAGCCCCTCCAGCCGAGGAACCAGCACACGTCCAGCCCCGCTCGGCCTGCGGCGGGGGCCAGCCAGGGCAGGGGGCTGCTGCCATTCCTCCCCGGGCATCTCCCGGGGGGCTCTCCCCTGGGCATGGCCGCTCCCCACCTTTTAGCTTTGCTTCCCATCCGTGCTGACCCCGCTCTTCAACGCCGGTGCGGAAGGGGGGAATTTTCCTCCTGTAATAGGATTGGAGCATCTTCCTGAATGATCTGGAGTATGACCACAATTCTTCATATTTCAATAACAGACGTGACAGAGCGAAGGTGTTTTCGGAATGATTTTATAAACGTGCTTCTGCTTATATTGTCCTTCTCCTACATTTATCTCCTGACTTGTCATTGTGTTTCCACTTTTATTCCTCGCTAGGTTGGATGAGCGAAATAAGCTTGCAAAAAAAAACCAAAACATTTTCTTCAGCGTGCATAGCTCATGATGCAAGGACGGACTTGTTAACAGATCCTCCTACCAAGGCCCCCGCCGCTGTTATAAATGAGTTGTGTGCGGCCTCTACAGGAATTGGTACACAATTAATGCTTTTATTATACCGCTTAACTGTTAGGAGATGCCTCTGAGCCAGTGATAACGAGACAATTAAGGAAGCTGTTGTGTGTAAGCTAAAATGATACATTTTGTTTTGTAGTCCTGTTTTGAATCCCAAGTAGCCCGAGTAAAACCTTCCATTTTGCCAGTGGGGGGAAAAAAATAAATAATTATCTGTTTTTAAGGCTAAATCCAGATAAAACTGGAAGCACAGAATCCAAACTGAGTGATCAGGATTGATGCGACACAGATACAGGTGGGTCACATCATATCGATTTGTTTTATTTGATTTTATTTTTTTATTTTATTTTGTTTTGATTTATTTTATTTTGTTTTGTTTTATTTTATTTTGTTTTATTTTTTCCTGGCTTCTTTGCCTTTTTGGTGCAATCGGGTCAGTTCCTGCCTCTTCCCTTAATAATAAGGAAGAGAAAATCTTTGCTTTCTAGGGTAGCTGTAGCCATTTGTCTCCAGGACGTGGAGCTCTGGGAAAATGTCAAACACTGCGAGATCCATGGCAGGCCC
Organism: Anarhynchus alexandrinus; assembly: GCA_008711295.1. Lineage (NCBI taxonomy): Eukaryota > Metazoa > Chordata > Aves > Charadriiformes > Charadriidae > Anarhynchus > Anarhynchus alexandrinus. Next base: position 10,468,640 of record VUYV01000006.1, on the reverse strand, counting down.
CGCCGTTACTTGCACCTCGTTTACAGGTACTCCGAGGCGATGCTCATTGCCAGCTGCAACTTGGACACGTCCGTGTGCCGTTATTAATGCTGGCGGATCACTGGCTCTTCAGGAGACCTTGGGGCTCCTGTTACATTTTTCTTTTCTTAGCTCGGAGGGTGGATGGGGAGGAAGGTGTCATGCTTCCCATGCCAAAGAAAAAGGCTGTGAGCGCTGACGCAAACAAAGCCTTGATGCCCACGGGATCGTGCGGTGGGCCCCGATGACCACTCGGCGGGTGGGTGTGCTGTCATCCCGGGCTGGGATGCTGTCACAGGGCTCATCCCTCTCCCGTCTTCGCAGCCTCCTCAGAGCAGATCCATGGAGGAGCCCTTTGGCGAAGCCAGCTGAGAGTGGCCAGAAGGTCCAAAAGTCATTGCGGAGAGGAGAGGAAGCACTCGGCCTCACCCTGCACCTCCAAAAAGTCAGGTTTACCCAAGGAGCGGCACTGTAGGATTTGAGTGCAAACTGGCGTATCACTGCAAGGTGACTCATGGCCAGAGAATGGCAGGACAGCCCCACCACCACCAGCCGTGAGACCAGCGGGCACGGCCAGCACGGGGACGTAGACTCAGCATCACCCCTGGGGAGTTTGTCCCCATCACGCACCCCGTTGGGATGCTGCTGTGGCTGGTTTGGGTTTGTCGTTGCTGCTGTTGGGTGGGGGCTTTGCTTGGGTTTCGTTTGGGGTTTTTTGATGGTTTGGGGTGGGGTTTTTTTGTTGGGGTGGGGTTTTTTGTTGGGGTGGCGGGGTGGGTTTTTTGGGTTAAAGCGATGTTTAAACACCGGTTCGGCTGCCGAGCCCTGCGCTGGGAGCGCAGCCCCGCAGCGGGCGCTGCCGGCCGCCGGCACTGGGGGGCAGGAGCGGCCCGCACACGGCGACCCCGCGGGCGACGCTCTCCCTTCCCGCCCCTCGCCTCCGGACCGGGCTGCACCGTCCGCCCCCGGTCACCCCCGGCCCTGCCCAGGCCACCCCCCAGGCATGCCCAAGCGTTCCCTGGGCATGACCAGGACCCCCGTATACTTGCCCGGTCACCCTTATGCATGCTCAGGCCACCCCCTATGCATGCCAGGCGCTCCCTGTGCATGTCCAGGACCCCCCTATACTTGCCTCGTCACCCTTATGGATGCCCAGGACCCCCCCATATCTGCCCGGTCACCTTTATGCATGCCCAGGCGCTCACTGTCCATGTCCAGGACCTCCCCATGTGTGCCCAGCCACCCCCTATGCATGCCCAAGCACTCCCTGCCCATGTCGAGGACCCCCCCCCATACCTGCCTGCCCACCATTATGCATGCCCAAGTGCTCCCTGTGCATGTCCAGGACTCCCCCATACATGCCCGGTCACCCCCTATGCATGCCAGGCGCTCCCTGTCCATGTCAAGGACACCCCACCCCCCCCCATACAAACCTGGTCACCCATTTGTATGCCCAGGTGCTCCCTGTCCATGTCCAGGACCCCCCTATGCCTGCCTGGCCACCATTATGCATGCCCAGGCCACCCCCCGTGCATGCCCAAGCACTCCCTGTCCATGGGCAGGACCCTCCCCCCCCCATACAAACCTGGTCACCCATTTGTATGCCCAGGTGGTCCCTGTGCATGTCCAGGACCTCCCTGCATGTGCCCAGGCCACCCCCTATGCATGCCCGGGACCTCCCTGTACGTATCCAGGACCTTCCCATACATGCTTGGCCACCTTTGTGCATGCCCGGGTGCTCCCTGTCCATGTCAGGAGAGGCTGAAAGAGTTGGGGGGGTTCAGCCTGGAGAAGAGAAGGCTCTAGGCAGATCTTATTGCGGCCTTCCAGTCCCTAAAGGGGCTCCAGGAGAGCTGGGGAGGGACTTTTTACTGGGGCATGGAGTGATAGGACGAGGGGGAATGGCTTCAAACTGGAAGAGGGCAGGTTT
>VUYV01000006.1:10422582-10457986 GCA_008711295.1 Anarhynchus alexandrinus | reverse complement strand
GCACAGGCTGCCCAGGGGGGTGGGGGAGTCCCCTTCTCTGGAGACTTTCAAGCCCCGCCTGGATGCAGTCCTGAGTGCTGTGCTCTGGGCAATCCTGCTTTGGCAGGGGAGTTGGGCTGGGTGATCTCTAGAGGTCCCTTCCAACTCTGAAAATTCCATGATTCCGTGATTCTTTAGGACAGTAATTCCAGGTGAGAACTACTGAGAAGAGTTACCGCTTCTTCCAGAATTTATTTTTCTCCCGTTTCCTTTCCCCTTTCATTTCCTCCCTAGTTTTCCTGATGGAATCTTTTAAAAAATGATCTCTTTATTTTCTCTTTTCTCTCTCTCCTTTAATCCACCTTGTCTCTTTCTGTCTCCCCACCCTTTCCTCGGCGCAGGCAGCAGCGGGTGGTGGGAGCAGCCTGACCCCACGCACACCCTGCCCGGGGCCGACAGCCTCGCGCCCCTTTGGAGTGGGTGCTTTGTGAGTCCAGGAGTTCCACCAAATCCAGCTTCTCCTTGCTGTTCCCTTATATAGAAATGTTTTCAATTCTATAAATACCATATGCATTTTACTAAAAAAAAAAATATATATATAATAAATAAATGGTTGTCCGAGCTCTGCAAAGACGCTGCGCTGATGGGGGTGGCATTTTGTTTGCCCAGTGGTGGGGCCTCTCACTCACTTCCTTCGCCCCTTCCACTGTTGTGGCCAAACTATTTTTGGTATGCCAAGAGCGCAAGCTTTACTGAAATTTTGGTTTCCTGCTAAGGGGGAAATTAGAGCAGGCAAGAGTTATTTAAAAGAATAAAATATATTTGCGAGCAGGGAGGAGGATATATGAGAACATTAATTTGCAAAGATCAGTGTTCTGTGATGTTAAACTATTGAATGGGATATAATTACCTATAAATATATATATGTGTGTATGCGTATGGTTTATTTTACAGATGGAAGTCTAAGTAGAGTATATTTGTAATGAAGAGGTCAGAAACACAACACTAACCCCATCTCACTTCTGTTGCAATATAGGAAGCGCAGGACCATCCCACAGAAGACTGGCTTCTTTAAGCCAAATACTAGACTGAAATAAAATGTTCACAGGTACAAGGATCGGTTTGTGACAAAGGTGGAAAGTTTGCCCTTGAACTCGTGAGCAGTCTGTTCAATTTATCATAACCCTTAGTCACGTAGTGACTCACCATTCACCACACTGGTACAATACACATGCGCTATTAGCTTAGTATCTGTGTAAAGACAACTTACTGGTTTTTTTTTTTCCTATTATGGAAAATTAAAGGTTATGTCCAGGAAGAACTCCCAGGAAAGAAACGAAACTGTGCTACAGACTCATCTAGTACCGTGGGTACCAAGTCTACCTGTCCTGTTAGCAGGTAGCTTTGCCTACCACGGCAGGACAGTCCCTCCTGGCTCGGCTGGGCACCGTTTGGCCAGATGTTAACCCTCCTGGTTGAAGTTTGAACATGGGAACAGACCGATCACGCCAGAGCAAAGCCCGTCTGCCACGGTAGCTCATCTCTGGCTGGAGCCAGTGGCGGGGGCTTAGGGAAGCGCCCGAGAATGGAGTGCGCAAGGGCAGTGCTCGCGCTTGCCCGCAGGGATTTGCAGATCACGTACTTCCTCAACCAGAGGTGCTAGTTTTATAAATAGTATTTCCCAATGTTGTTTTGTTGGGTTTTTTTTCTCTTCCATTAAATTGTCCAGTCACTTTTGGCCTGTAGCAAGGAGTTCGCCAGCTTAACTATACCCTGTGTGAAGAAGTGCCTACTTTTGTTTGTTTTGAACTTGGCACCTGCTTGTTTGATTTAATGAGCCTTGGTCCTTGCATTGAAGATGGTGAACTAGCATCCCTCACCCACCTTTTCCATCCTAGGCATTTACCTCAGCCTGATTATTTTCCTTAAAAAATGCAGGAAGCGTCAATTAAAAAATACTTCAGCCATTTCTAAGAAGATTGCAGGAAGATATGTCGTTTTGCCCTGCTAAAAAACATCATTTTGCCCCCTTGCTTTTGAGGGGGGATGTGGAATGCCATCACATGTGACACAATGTGTCAAGGATGTGCCATTGCTGTATGCTGGAGAAAATGGAGTTGGCCACATTATGTGAAAATCTCCATTTGTGAACACTTAGTTGACACTGGCAGATGTTGGCAGCTGAATTCTCTAAATAATCCATTTGTGCTCCTTGCACCCACTGTTCCGCAGAACGACCGAGCTGGTTCCTCTGGGGGAACCCAGAGCTGGAGAAGGCTTTGGCCAGCCAGTTCTCCTGGCGGCGTGGGGCTGCTGTCACCATGCTGGGAACAAGGGAAACGTCCGCTTTATGTCCTGGCACTCATCTGCACGCACCCGGGCTGCAGGAGGCTGGAAACAGCCATGCCGGGTCGCAGAGGCGACAGGGGAGGTCGGCTGCGGCAGGAGCTGGGGAAGGAGAGGTGGCAAAGGGGACGGATGCAGGGCATGGGAAGGACAGCGCTGGGCAGAAGTGGATGTACTGTGGCCCTGTTTCTAGTCCAGCTGTGAGGCTTTATCGTTTTAAATGATTAACTGGGTAGAGAAATATCAAAGTTGTAATACGGGATTGACAGTAGCGACAGCTATCTCCTGTGTTGGTGAGCACCAGCAGTTTCTAGCAGAGGTGCTGGAAATTCTGCAGCTGCCAAGTAAGTCGCCTCTGAGACAAAGTGATTTCCCTAATGCCCGTGAATCAGAGATTGATTTATGTTGAAGAACAGAGAAATTATAGCCTTGCAAAAACCTTTTCATTCTTCCTTTTACATCTCTGGTGTTCTCATTAACAAAATAAATATGCAGCCCAATCCCAGTCAACTTTTAACCTCCACAACATCTTTGACAAGGTGTTTCAAGTGCAAGAACTTGAAAGGCATTGAATTTTACCGGTTTGGGATGCCGCATTCCACTTTCATGTGATGACCCATTAGATACGCTGCTTGTATTGACAGAAAGGCGCGAGGAGGAGAATTGTGGACCATCCCCACGAGCCCGAGCCAGCACCGCACCGGCCGGCTGAACTGCGCAAAGGCACTAGGAGGGTTTAAAATACCCATCTCCCCCCGATACATGGGAACCGGGCAGCGTGTTTCCCAGACGGATGCGTGAGCCCGGTGGGGTCTTTCCTAATGGTGAGTTTGCATCAGCTCTGCTGGAACCACACCAGACACCCGCTCCCTCCCTCACCCCAGCAAACCACTGTGAGGAGTCCCTGGAGTCTGCCAGCTGTAAGATGCCGTATTTTTCTATTTAGCAGTGTGAGTAATTACATTTTATTCATTTATGTTTGGAAGTTTGAGAGAAATTTCTGCCACTTTTCGTGGTAGGTCTAAACCAGCTAACGCGGTGCAGGCACTCTCAAAGAGCCCAGTGTTTTTATTAGCTCCCTGCAGTCTTCTGATGTAAAAATAATTATATTTTCACACCAGCAACACAAAAATAGTAGTTAAACACGGGAAAGAGTAGATCTGACTCGGGTCACATCGCTACTGCGAGGCCCCATGAGCTGTTCTAAGTGAATTATAGACCCGTTTTAAGTCTTGGAAAACAGCAGCAAGTGGTATTTACGGGGCGGGCTGGGAGGGGGCAGGGAAGGTCTTTCATAGGGCAATATCAGCAACTGACCATCTGACTTTCTTAATGCACAAATTAGAACTTGCTAATTACAGAGTGGCATACAATATTACAGCTCTTTTCTTAGATGTTATGGTGCCAGCCTACCTCTCTTCACAGCCCGGCTCGATGATTCAGTCGTTACGTGACCGGCTGATTACTTTAAGATTCCCTGACAGATTTTTCCTCCCTGGCTTCGCTCGCGTATCATCCCGGCGCTGCCTGAGCCAGGATGGCAGAAACAAGCGTTGCTTTTTTGCTGAACATTTTGCTTAGCGTTGTCACTGCAGTTCTCTTGGCCAATCTGCCACGGCGGGGAGATAACTACAGATTTAATTACTGGGGAGAATAACTTATCACATGCATAGCAATTGTCCTGTTCTTACTATTTAAATAAATCTGGTACAGTCCACACTGCATGCAAGTCAGAAATGCATAAAAAGGTCAAAAATCTCAGTATATGGCCCCAAAACAGGAAGTGTGGATTGGCAATTAGTACTCTCTGGTACAAAGTAAACAGGTTCCTTCAAGAGGAAATATGTGAGGGAGAGTATGAAATCCAGACAAGGCTGAGATAAGCAGTTAGTGGCATTCTGGGGAGAAAACTCAAGGTAACAAATGGACAGAAAAAGAAGAGCAGAGCCTCAGAGCCAGAAAGGGAACAGAGGGATGGTAATGCATTAGCAGCGTGAAACAAAAATCCTCATATTTCATTTGTCAGGATTTTTTTCAGGGGTCATGTTCTAAAGATCATTAAAAGGTAAGAGGAGAAGTGATTTAAGTCTGTCTGAGCAGAACAAACCAGGCAGGATTTGGAAGTTCCATGAGTGGATGTTCATTCATTTATTTACTGAACCACTGAACACAATTAAGAAAGCTTTTTGTCAGCAGAAATCCCCCTTTCTTCCCAAACGTTTATTAATCAAAAATATTTTTAAATTTAAGTATACAGTATAAACTTTCAGAAAATACTTACCTTAAATATTCCACCTACTAAAATGATCTCCTTATAGGCTGCTAGGTAACTTGGACGTATAAGTATCACGTAGAAGCCTTTTAAAGGCATGTTATTTTTTCAAAGGTGGAGAAGAAAGTAAATATTTTAATAACGGGAAAGGCTTAACAAACTGGCAAGTCGGAAAAAAAGAAAATATTCCAGCATGAGCCACCAGTCTGTCCTTAACTAACATCACTGTGAGTTTGTTTTTTGGTACAAACCACAGCAAGTTAAGGATGGAAAGAGTGCCTAACTTTGAAATTCTTGGCTTTCGCCTGCCTTAGCACAACCTTACCTTAAACAGAGGTGTTTTGTGTTCCTCGCCACTGGGCAGTATTTCTCCGAGCGGTGAGGGAGGGAGACCACCTTCCGTCACATCCTTTCCGAAGGGACCCACCCTCGGAACAGGGTAGCTCCAGTATGGCCAACAATCCAACATCTCCAGCTTACCTTAACGTTTTCTTGACTTTTAGACCCATAAACCTGTGAATTTGAGAGAAGTCCCTGCGTACCCACGAGGATATTTGTGGCAGGTCCATGTGATCTCAACATTCTTGCTCAGAAGGGTGAAGGGAAGACCAGTGTGATAAAATATGTCATTTTTAGCTTTAGCCGGCAAAACTGTCGTGTTACAGGAATGTGAATCACGCACACGAATAGGTGACTCATGTATGAATGGGAAAAATGTCACCCGAAAACACTGTTATTTTCTCTTCCCCGGGCTCCGGCAGAACATGAGGGGCAGCGGGGAGGACGGCGGCGGTGAGGGACCGCAGCGTGCACAGGGGGGTCCCATGGCAGCTGGGGCAGGGCTGGCGGGGAGCTGGCCCGGGGTGGTGGTGGGGGAATCCTTCAACCACCCCAAACTGGGGGCTGAATCCCCAACAGCCACATTGGACTTGCCCACACTACCTTTGCTGAGACTGGCTGCCGGGAGTGCCCCGAGAGGAGAGGGCACCCCCTCTTTGTGTCGCAAAAGCAAGTAAAAACCCATAAAATAGCCACTCAGTTATTTGCAACGACGTGCCTCCCGGGGTGTGGTGGTGACTGCATGTTTGGGGGGACGGGGAGCTGAAGCCGTGTGTCTGGGGGTACAGGCGCTGTGACAGTGGGGGGGGACACGGGACAGGGCCCCGTGACAGGCTGAGGGGGACAGGGCCCTGTCACAGCCTGCCAGAGGGGGACAGGGCCCTGTCACGGCCTGCCTGAGGGGGACAGGGCCCTGTCACAGCCTGCATGAGGGGGACGTGCATGAGGGCCTAAGGGGGACAGGGCCCTGTCACGGCCTGCCTGAGGGGGACAGGACCCTGCAACGGCCTGCCTGAGGGGGACATGCATGAGGGCCTGAGGGGTACATGGCCCTGTAACAGCCTGCATGAGGGGGACATGCATGAGGGCCTGAGGGGGACAGGACCCTGTCACAGCCTCCTGAGAGGGACAGGGCCTTGTCACAGCTTGCCTGAGGGGGACACGGCCCTGTAACAGCCTGCCTGAGGGGGACATGGCCCTGTAATAGCCTGCCTGAGGGGGACATGCATGAAGGCCTGAGGGGGACAGGACCCTACGATGGCTGTCCTGAGGGAGACAGGGCCCTGTCACAGCCTGTCTGAGGGGGACAAGGCCCCACGACAGCCTGAGGGGGACAGGACCCTGCGACAGCCATCCTGAGAGTGACAGGGCCCTGTCACGACCTGCCTGAGGGGGACAGGGCCCTGCGACGGCCGTCCTGAGGGGGACAGCCCGGTGTGACCCCTGGCCGGTGTGACAGAGCCCAAGGGGCACAGGGGGCCGCGTCCCCGAGCCCGGGCCGGCGCTGAGGGGGCCACCGCCGCCGCCCCTCCCTCCGTCCCCCGGTCGCTGCCCGCCCGGCGCGGGCGGCCCGAGGAGGCGGGGGCAGCTGACGCCGGGGCCCGTGCGGCGGCGGTGGCGGCTCCGCCCCGCCAGGCAGGAGCTGAGACGGAAGAAGCCGCCGCCGCCGCACAGCAGCCGCCGCCTCCTGCCGGAGCCCGACATGGCGCTCTGAGCCCAGCCCCGGCCGTGCCGAGAGCCGCCACTCCGCGGGGAGACCCGAGCAGCCGCCCCCGCGCCGGGACCAGGACCGGGGAAGGGGGGGCATGGGCAGGGCGAGCGGCGCCAGCCGGCAGGGCCGCTGCTAGGAGCCCGGCGGGCATGGGAGAGCGGCGCTAGGGACCCCCTTTTCCCGCCAGCGTCGCGCAGCTCGGCCCCAGCCCCGCGGCCGCGAGGTGAGCCGGCGGCGGGCGGGGGCTGCCGGGCAGGGCGGGCCGCGGGGGGGGAAGGAGGGAGCGCGGCCCGCGCTAAAGCCGCCTCCCCCCCGCCGCTTTGTCCTTCCAGGCCCCGCCGCCGCCGCCGCCCAGGAGCAGGGAGGCCGAGAGAGGGGAGCAGCGGGCGGCGCCCGGCCGCCGCAGCCCGCCATGGCCCACTCGCCGGTGGCGGTGCAAGTGCCCGGCATGCAGGTGAGCAGCGCTCCGCGCCGCGCCGGCCCCAAAATGGAGGCGACGGGCCCGGGCTCCGGAAGCGGCGCTTTTGCGGCCCCACCGGGCGGAGGCCGCCGCTGGGGAGCGGGGTTGCGGGTGGGCGAAGCGGGGCGGGCGGCGCGGCCTGTGCCGCCGAGGGGCCGCGGGAAGGCCTGGCTCGGCCTAGGGGGGAACGCGGGCCGGAGCCCCCCGCCGAGCGGGGCAGGGGGGTGCTCGGAGGTNCCGGGGGGGGGCGGGGGGGGGGGGGGGGGGGGGGGGGGCGCCTACCTGCAGGCGGCCCCGCGGGAGCCGGGGGTGTCCCCTCCCTCCCTCCCTTCCCCCTTTGTTCAGGGTTGGCCGCGCTGCATCCCCGGAGCACGTAAGAGCTTCTAAAACTGATTAAAGGCGAAATGAAGTTAATCGCAGGGTGTGTGGGTGTGCTGTAAATGACATCTCGGGCTCGCTGGCGAGCGAACCTCCTGCAGGACTTCCCCACCGACGTGCGCCTGGCGCCGGGCCTGCAGCGCAGCTTCTCCGAGGACCTTGCGATTAATGGGAGGGTGGTAAAGGCGAGCTCCGATTAATGGCAGGGTGGTAAAGGCCAGTCCCGATTAATGGCAGGGTGGTAAAGGCGAGCTGTGGTGGTGACGGAGCGCAGCGGCCAGCTTGCTGCGGGGAGCCCTCACCTGTCAGAAACCTCTCTTCAGTTGGGGATGAGGCCTGGTGTTTCGTCTCCCTGTTGGGGTTGTATCTGCTTGGAAAACAAACAAGCTCGAAGGTTACTGATTTTCATTGGAAAGGTGGAATGCCTCAGACTCTTCATTCTTAACTCCGCTGGACAGTCCAGTACAAGTTTGGTCAAAGATCTTTATCAAACGTAAAGGAGCTGAGGACCCAACTCATTTCAGTGTTGATTGTTGCTTGACAGACACCGGCAGCCCAGTCAGTGTTTTGAGCTTTCCCATAACTTCTGGGATAGTCATGCCTGTGTAATGTTGGAGGTTTTTTCAGTTCAAATAACGTAGAAGCCTTTATGATACATTTCTCTGTGTACAAGATACACAGTAAAGGGTGCAGGAGGTCTCAGAACAGAAAGTTAAAACTTCTCTCGATCAGGTATCTTCATCACTTTTAGAAAGTGTAGAATTGATGTATAAATAGTATTTATATATTAATTTAGGCCAGTTACAGTACCAAGGTCTGGTTTACCTTTCTGATTTCTAATAATTTGCAGGCTTTTTCAAATCAGTTAAATTTTGGTCATCGGCTGACTTTTTGTTGATATAAGAGGACATAAACCACATTTTATCAGCCTTCTTGTTCCATTAATATGTCAGGGTTACTGTTTTCTTGGTACATCCTAAAGAAATTTTGTGGTAAAAGATTTACAGGCTTTAGCCCGAGCTGCTTCTGTCTTTTTTAGTGTGTTTGTATTTGGGAGACTTCTATTTCAAAACCCAAGTCTGTCAATTTCTTATTTTTATATCTGCTTAGTGTATTGCTGTCCTATTTTTCAATAGCTGCCCTGTCATCACAAAAGGACCTTGAAATTATTTAAGGTCCTGTTTTCCATTGTTAAACCAATAAACTTTATGTAATTGCATACTTAGTTCCACTAGTATTGTTGTTAGTTTAACCCAGACCCCTTAACATGTATCTGTAGGTTTAAAGTGTTTTTATAACTGCTAGATATGTACAGCTGCATAGAATTAAAATATATTTTTCCCTTGGTGACTTTTTTTTTGTGAAGACTGTTGCACAAGTCCTGAAAGTCTTAGAGTACAAAGAAATAGAATTCAGTGCAAAGTTATTCTGCTCACTCTTCTTTTAGAAGGGTTATAATACAGGTTTTTTAGTGTAAAAAAACAAACTCAAACCTTTTCTAGAAGAGTGTGGTAGTCAGAGGTATAAGGGTTCATTCTGTTTGGTTTTTTTAACCTATCTGAACTATTCAGTCAGGACCATCCAAGTGATGATAAAAGCGTCCCTGCTTCTCCTCAGTGTTAAAGTAAATGCATGGTGATCGACTGAAGAAGGAATAAACAGGTTCCTCTGTGATGGAAGAAGGTCTAATAGTTACCTTAAAACTATCCCTGTGGGAAAGTGCCTGTAATGTCAAACCCTTTGTTTTGCAGTCTGTGTTGCGGGAAGCATTTTATTGAATATAATAGTTGGAAACTGAAATTGACAGAGAATGTCTTACAGGTTTGAAGTCTTCAGTTTTATTGTAATCTTGTACTTTCCATTTCATTACACACAAAAAAAGGTATCAACAAAAATCCTGAAATAATATATTATATAATTCCCATACTCCAAAAGGACAACTTTGACAGTTCATCACCAAAGTATAACCAAAGCTTTTTTGACTGTTTTAAGATTTTTTTATCCTATGAAGAGTCAGGTTCCCTTTAAAAAAAAATCCAAACGTGGAAAATTACTGAAAGTCATAAAGAGTTACTTTGGTGAGCTCAGGAGTCTGACTTTCAGTACCCTGGCAACAACGGAAGACCCAGAGGTAGTATTACCTGTTGCCCTTATGAGTAGTTACAGAACCATTTGTGTATGTAGTCGTTGTATTCTGTTTAACCTGTCTTGTGTCCCTAACAAAACCAAATTTTATACCTAACAATTCTTGCCTGTGCAGGCAACTTTCTAAATGCATTCATTTTCCTCAATCTTTTGGAAAAGCTCCACTTGGTCCGATTGTATGACGTTAACTTCCCCAGCTGCCAAACTTCTAAGCCCGTTCGATAAAATTAAAGTGCTCACTGGATGTATAAAATGATTGCTTTAAAGTTGAGCATGATACACAAAATGATGGCACTTTATACAGAATCCAAGACTAGAAGGAAGAATGAAAGGTTGATGTAGTTAAGTGAGCACAATTAAGGTGTCCTGGTTACATGAAGCACAGTTTGCAATGAAGTTTGAATGTCAGGTTGGAATTTTTATTCAGTTATGTCACTGTAAATTTGTTCTTTATTCTGATGGGATAGAAATATTCAAACTAGTTCCTAGGCTGGAATGCTGTGAGATCTCACAGTGAGAAACTTGTCCACTGGCACTATCTTTAAGGAATCCAGTTGAACTCCTACAGAGTGTTTCTGGGTATGGCTTGCAAGAGAGATGTTAGAGCCTGCCTGTGTCTTTTAGCAACCCAGGGCCCGTACTGAAAACAGAGCCAGAGTAAAGGTATTGGAGCACTTATTAGTGGTCTTGTGCTACTGCTTTTCTCTCGCCCAGCAAGCAGGATGCATAGTTCAGAGGGTTTTGTTTGCTTCAAGTGATCAGAGAGTTTAAAGTATGTCAGTCACTTCAGATTGATCTGTTTCTGATGAACTTACGTTATTGGCAGCATCTCATCCAGTACTTCAAAACTTCTTTACAAATAAGAGGCTGGAAGCTGTTAACTTACAAGTGAGTAACAACCTTTCAAAGGTGGACAGTGAGGAAATCTTTCTCTCTGTCGGCATCTTAAATTTCCAAACTAGTCTGTAGACTTCAGCAATGGTACATTGCTCAAGTAATAAATGCCTTTTTTAGCTGGTAGAGCTATGTATAAACCTTCCCTTCCCCCATTCTAATTTGTTGTGCAAAATCTTAGGTCTGTGAAATACTCATTCGTTAACTGATGGAAATATTGATTCTTCTCATTTGCGTTTCTTCTTGTCAGTATGTGTGTCTTTGGAACCTGGTTTGGGGCTTTATTTCTCTTTATCTCTGCTGTCCTACTCATCTAAACACATTTTGTTTCCTTTCTCATGGCTTTGTTGATATCTCCTGATCCTGTATGGCAGTAGTCTTGAGTGCAGCCAGAAAGGTTGTTTAGACCTGATCTCCATCTGTTTTTATTGGCATTCAGACTATCTTGCAATAAAGAGCCTAACTTCCTCTAAAAGCAGAGCAGCTAGAAGCATGTGACCTGTCAGCCGGTGTGTTCTGATTCACAATGGAAGGATCGCTTGATTCAATACAAGCATGGATGTAAAGGTGAGCTTTGCTCTCTGTGCTGCCAGTTAGCAGACTGGCTGCAGGGCACTGCTCACCGAACAACCTGCGCCTGGCCACTGGAGAGTCTCTCCCTGCGGGCTGCTCAGAGGCAGATCAGTTGGAGTCTAGTTACTGGATGGATATAGAAAAATTAAAGGAAAGGTAGTATTTAATTTTGCAAGTGGTCTTTTTCATAGACCACAAAAAAAATCCATTTTCTCTTAAATCAGTGCACCTGTAGAAATGGGCTCTTTGTGTGGTGCCTAAAGCTAGGCTGGAAGCGTGTCAGATTTCTAGTAAACCTTACGCATTGTGGTTGGAAGAACATGACTTCTGTTAAGAGCAAGCAGTCTGTTACTGTCAAATGCTTCAATGTTTAGAGGGTGGGCATTAGAGGGACTTAACCCTTTGAAGAAATATCCGTGCAAGGATCTGGTAACTCATTCCTCTCCTGGGAACTGAGCTGCATACAGATGGTTCCACAGTGAGTTTGAAAAGGCTTTAAACTTTTATTATTTAGAGACAAGACTTACTTAAAGGAAGTTGGAAAGTGTAGTGCTTGCAGGACACCAGGAGATTTCCACAGTGCAGAGAAAGCAGAGATTTCTTAAGATTAAGCTAGGATGGACTCCAGTGTTTTGAGGATGAATACCTTGTCCAATTTCAGTGCCTTGGTTTGTACTTTGAGCCACGGTGCAGGCAGACTGCAGGAAGATAGTGTTTTAAGACTTGTGGAAAACATGCCTCTCTGCTACTTGAAGCAGATATGCATCAAAATATTTGTGGAATTCAACACTGCGGTTGTTCCTCTCCTCGTCACGCTTGATGTACAAGCTGTGTCATACCTAATAGTAGTCTGCTAACTCAGCTCAGCCTTTAGTAGCTGAACGTGGTTCTTCCATCTTGTGCGTTGTGATAAGTTACTCTGATGACAAAGAAAAGTAGGGCTCAGTCATACTTGTACTGTCTTACTGTTATCAAAGGAGGAGGATAGAGTGAGCTCTGGAAAGTGTTTGATACATGGGAGCTGTGTAGGTATAATCGGCTGGAATTCAGCAGATGCTTTTATCAGGCTTAGAAGAAAAAATCCACAGCAATCTTTTACTAGTACTTTTAGTGCAGATTTTACAGTTTTATACACGTGGTAAGTGCGTGGACCTGGAATTCAGAGGCTAAGCTGCTGAAGCTGTGGATGGCACATAAACTCAACTCGTCTCACCTTAATCTCTCTGCTGTTCTGTACTGTCAGTTTTGGGCAGAGGATAATTTCCCCCAAAAGGTAAAAACATTACATCTGAAACCAGACTTTTAGCTGGTAAAAATATATAATTGTTAATTTATTTTGTAGTGGCTTTTTTCTGTTGAATTTAACATTGAAAAGATTCACACTGGCTGGTTTTGAACTCCAGAGTCTTATTGTCATGCTTTACAAGTCCCAACGAAAGTTTTTATTTTCTCCTTTTCCTCAAACAGGAGAATATATAGCAAGTAGTAGCTCAGTAATATATTGCAATTTGTTGTTTAAAAAAAATAAAGACAATTCTTTAGATGCTTATTTTGAGGGGAGGATTGTTTCTTTATATATAGTAACTTTGTGGCACACTGTGAAGAGTATATATGACTGCATGTGCCTCTGCAGCAGTATTTGTTGTTTGAGACTTATGAAATGTCTTAGTAAAGGTAGGCAAGCATATTATCCTAAGTTTTCATTGTTTTCAGTCATCTCCAAAAGTGAAAGGATTAATTTTAAACCTGTTAGTAAAAGTACCACTCGTTTGCTCTTTGGCAATTCCCTTCAGATTTAAAAAAAAGTCACCAGTTCTGAAAAGGGATGAGACTATTGTTTTGGCTTTCATTTATTCTTAGGAACTGAGTTTAATAACTGACAGATGCTTGAAGAGTTCAGGGGTGGGTTTTGGTGGGATGGGGTTGGGGATGAACAGTATGAGGTTGGCTTTGAAATTCTTCTGTGACAATTAATTTTCTGACATGCCGTAATTAGTGGCTATATGTATTTTGTCTTTGCAGAAATAGAGTTGGTGAAGTATCTATCATGTCAGGAACCACTGTTCCAAATCCTGCTATTTCATTCTAACTTACAATGATTGAAAATCAAATTCCTTTCTAATACTGCCTCACCAGTTTTCACGCTATTTCAAGAACTGTCATTTGTTCTTTAAATTTAAACTTCTAGCAGTTCTTCTAGAACAAGTCTGTTCTGCTGATTAGACGAGGATCACTGAGCACACTCCTTAGCTCTGAGAGACTTAAACCTCATGGGAAGGGTGCCCATCTAGTGATATTCACTGAAATCCATTCTGCCAGAGGGATTGCTAGCCAAATAAATCTGGCAAAAAGAGCTTAATCAGAGAAACTATTAACAAAGGGACCGACAAGGTAACAGTAGCTTGCCGGTCTCGGTCTCGTTCCTTCTCATACCTTGTGCATGTGGTTTTGCAGAGGTAGGCTATATTGATTAGGTCGATAGCTTGGGAGAGAGCACAGCTTCAGCTTAGGTCTGCCTTTGTGAAGAAGGCTTTGGAGAACTGCATAGTTGACTCTTAAAAATGCGAAGCCAAGTTTGTCTTGCCAAAATCTGTATTTGAGTGGTCTTGATTGAGGCAGTATATCTGGAAAAGCTTTGTGGCATGGTCTGTCTTAGATCTGTGTGAATTCTCTATGCAATGGTGAAGGAGAACGAGGAATGAGAAATGTTCGTTATCTGCAGGTTTCACACTTGAGCTGTGGAAGGGGGAGCCTGAGTGCTCAGGGTGGCTTCACTGTTTTCATGAACCAGAAGTCAAGAACCATCTGTTCGGTCCTGAAGAACGTGGGTTGTTTTTCTGTTCCCCCTCCTGCTCCCTGGTCTTCTGCAGGCTTTCCTTTCAACTGGGTACTGTTTTATGTTCTGAATATTTGAATAATGTTGACTGGGGGGGGATCAGAGGGTGTCTATGCTTTGCTAGACGTCAAGTTGTGTTTCAATGCAGGCTTCTGTGTTGGGAGCTGAATGCAGAATAATAAAAACAGTGTACAGCTTGGAATGACCATGAGTGTTGTAAAGTGCCTAAATGTACAACACTGAATGAAAAAGATTGAATTTCTACTGATGTAAATCAATCATAACATGCAGAGAATTATGAGGGGAGCAAGATAATCTTGCTGTTGATCTCTCACCTAGGAAGGTGTCATCTGGCAACCGGTCATAGCAAGAACATTTTTACATTCCTGCACAGCTTTATTCCAGCCTAGTTGGCAAGAAGAATCTGATTTTTTTTTCAGGGTGTTTCTCTTCCTCTCCCCCCCTTTTTTCCCCTCGCCTTTTATGTAATGAGATGCTTTGCCATGCTATGAATGAGCTGCAAAGTAATTGACAAAGGAGTTTTCTGAAACGGGCAGGTTGGTTCTGGCAGGGTAGGTTTCTTGCTTCCTTTGTAGCTCATTTTGAAGTTGTGTTTCTGGTTTTTCATTGTGTGCTTCTTGTAGCTTCAGGTCCAGAATGACTGATGTGATCCAGGGCCAGTATTGAAGAGGAGAGTACAGCTTTCAAGCTTGTGGTCGTCTAGCCCTGGGGAGAGGACAGAAATCTAGGATTCTAGTAGACTGGTGTGTTTGCCTTCCTTTCTCAAAATAGTCCTTACCATAGCTAAAGGAATGGTGTGATATCCTCTAACCGTGGGTTCCCGCTTGGGGTTCATCGCAGGCAGTGATTATGCCTGGAGAGTTATCTGTGGTAAATAAACTTGTGGCCTGCTCTTTAACCCGCATTGTGTTTTGGAGCCATCCTTTTCCAACCAGTGTGTTTTTTTGCCTTGCTTTAATTTTGTTTAGCCTGAAAATAAGTAATGACTACTTCAGTAGAGAGATTTAACAAAGATACTTATGTGTGTGTTAAACTTGAGATCTTACTGCTGCTTTCCAGTTTATGAACCAGCAAGTTAAAAAGCTGGATTTTGTTGTTATTTTTATTCTGCCTGGATTTTAGTACGAGTTTAATGTTACTTACAGGAGGAAAATCTGTGTATCATGTTGTAACTTGCACAGAAAAAATGCTAAAATGGCTTCTCAGAGCAGTGAGGAGGTCTTTAAAATTTATGTAGCAGTTGCCATTTAGCTGTAGGTACTGAACCTCTAAATATTAGGAAAATGTTCCAATTGCTGTAATGATATAGTTTATTGCTGGCAGAGTTTTGGCATACTTTTTCCTTCAAATGGGTGTGGCAAAAATAAAAAAAAAATTGTTTATGTACTGATAAGCAGGCTGCTTGCTGCAAGGAAAGGCATACTGCTAAAAGTAGGCTGCAGCCCATAAATGGTTATTTTTCCATATTCCTATTAGATGTGGCTTTTGTAATCTCTCTGCAGATTAGGTTTTTCAAAGCAGTTCATAAAATGGAGAGATGACAAACGTTCTTCAGCAATGAGAAATTGCAGTAGTCCTCTCTCTTCTGACTTCTAATTCAGGTGTACAGGCAGTTAGTTCATTGAGGTGGGTTAATTACCCGTTCAGCAGTCACTTGTCCTGCACTGTTCAACAACGGAGATTAAATTTGTTTTGAAAGATCAGCTTGTTGAACTCTAATAAATGCAGAACAGAGTTTGAACACTTTGGCATACCAGAACCTGTTGATTCCTTGAACTGACTTCTGTCTCCATCTGAGGCTGTCCATCCTTCCTAGCTGTAGAGCGTTCAGGCACTTGGGTCTTCTTCAAATCATGGTAAAGGCCTAGCCACAGAGTTTGTGCTGCCCTCCCTCCTTCATTCCTCTGACTCTTGGTAGGCTGTGTTCCTCAGACACGTGAGCAGACTGATGGATGTGCAGCTGTATGCACTGTTTGAGGATTTTTATTTTTTTTAAGATAGTAGGTGCTTAAAAGGTATTGATACATAGAATGGAAGCTAAGTGGCACTCCATTTGAAATGTAAGGATATTCAGTTACAGAGGAGCTCACTGGCATGAGAAATTTCCCCTTGTGTTTCCTCTCATCCATGCAGAATACTCTTCATAAATAATTGGTGTAATTTTTTTTTAATTGCCTGTATCAAAGAGCTAATCTTTGGGAGATGTGTTGTTATTCTTTCTTTTTGCTTATTTATGCTGTTTCGTAAGCTGCTGCTTGTTGTGTTAGCAAAGTGAAAGAATAGCTCAGAAGAGAGGAAATGAGTTCAGTGGTTTCCATTTTCAGCACAACATGCAATTGACAGCTTGCATCTGCCACAGGTCAGAGATGGTTTGAAGATGAAGGTGATTCTCTCCTTAAAAATCTGAGAATGGGTGGGTTTGTTTGCTGAGTTTAAAGTTTTGATAGTCATGTGAATTTTCAAGCATCTCGCCTTATGGCTGACTTGATAAAAACAAAGCCACATAGGTTTTTTGCTTGCTTATTTTTGCTATTGACGTTCTCCAGGTTCGCACTAAAAATGGCAATGAGTCTTGGCCTTGTCAGATAAGGGAGATGTTTCATAAAGGGTGTAACAGAGGTCAGGTTCCATTTAAGGACAGCAAATCTCGGATCTAGTTTTTGCTACCTACCATGTAGAAAAGCTCGATAATGTAAAAGTTTGATACTTTATAAAATTAAACTGTTTTGGTTTGAAAATAATTTTTTCCTTCAGCATGTATCACGCAGTTCCAGTAAATATAAATGAAGTATCTACTATCCTGATGTTTGAATCTTGAGCATGACTGCAGGGTAGCATCAGTTTAGTTACATGCGAAAGACGCTGAGAAGCGAGAGTGTGTGTACAAGATGAAGAGGTCTACAGGTTCCACCCTTGTTTTGAATGTCTGCAGGTTCATTTTTTCTGCTTCTTTATAAGCAATAATGCATCTGCACCTGTGCCTTCATTAACTTCAAACTATTTAAATTTTTCTATATATACATACACACGCCTATGGCACTGTTTGTGTGAGTAACTTTAGTTGTAATAGGGTTTTAAAATAAAATTGGGGGGAGGTGGGGAGGAGCACCAGGAATTAAAATCTATCACTACCTGTGGTGACTTTATTGTAAAGAAGTAAAATGTTCTTATGCAGGTATAATATGAAAATATATATAATACGTGTGAATATATATTGTTATATAATAGAATATGCATGATGGATAATTAATGTGTATATATATAATATATCTGAAACTACATGCAAATAGTGTATGGAAAGAAATTCAGCTAAGAAGAATGTATCTGTTGATTAAGACATTACTCTAAGAAGTCCTGTATCTTATCAGGTTTACCAATCTGACTCCCTCTTAATTTCTTTCTTTTGGGGGGTTTGAACAGAATAAAAACTTAAAGGTACTTTATTATCTGAGTATAGATAAATGTCTTTGAATGGACTGAATACCTATGATTTTAATGTGTTCAACCCAGATGCAGTCTAAGAGTCAGATAAATGCTGAGAATAGATGAAATGTCTTAACTTTTAATCTCTTTTTCTTTTATTGACTTTCAAGTGTCTTTTTTACTCATTGTATTTCAAGTATTCATTCTTAAGACAATAAAAGGTATCTTGGAGACTTTACAGATAATAAGCTAGGCCTCATAATTGCTATTTAATTTTATTGTTAGCCGTAATTCAGACAGTGGAACTTAAGAGAAATGGCGCAGCACATGCTGGCTTCAGCAGCAAAGTTGGCATCCATTCCTGATCTGGCATTTTAATGCTAATGTAACTATGGGGCTGCACAACAAATTAATTACTGGGGTGGTTTTTTGGTGGTGGGTTGTTTTTTGGTTTGGTTTTAAATGTTTTGCCATAACATTACCTCCTTCTTTTCCTCAACCTTTCTGTAAGATAGCGCTTTTCCTTATAGTTTACCTTTGACTTCTCCCTGGCTGTGAAGATCAGGTTTTTTTATTTTAGTGAGCAATTGCTTGAAATTATGGTCTTTTAAACACAGAGGTAATTCTGATGACTTGCAAAGTTACCAGAACATGTTAGGGTGCTATAGGAGTGGATACTTGAAAAACATACAAGTAGACTCTCTGATCTTCTCTTACCAACTTTTATAAAATCTTTTGAGCTAATTATTGCATCTTTATCTAATGTGTATTTGAGTAATGCCTCCCAATGTAGGTGAGCTATTCTGTAGTGCTGCTACAATTTTAAGGGAACTTTTGTCCCAAATAAAGGGAGGTGCTTGAAAATCCAGGCAGTATAACAGCATTTCTGGGTCAGGTTTTAGAAATATTATTAAGACAACAGGGTGCATGTTCTCACATTGACAGACTAAATAGAAGAAGTCTCACAAGACTACGTTAAACTATTTGCTTTGGGAGACCTAGAGGCTCCTAGTTTTGATTTTGTTAGAAGGCATTAGCTCAGTCTCTGTCTGAGTTTCTTTGAAGCTTTGGGTTTTCATCCACTTGTACTTGGTACTCTTTAATGGCATTCATTAATGACCTTTCTTAGAAGACTTGTTTCTGTGAAAGAGCTGTTCTGCACCTGCAGATCCTGAAGCAGTCTAACGTAGATACTGTTTCTTCTAATTTGGTGTATCTTGTTAGATATCTGTGTAATCTTGGAAGTTAGATATTGATGTGCTTTAACTTTGTTTCAAAGGAAGAAGGCAGACTTTGGAGAACAGGTATGTGAAAGGGTCAGAGGTGGGAAGGTGAGTCAGGTGGTCAGTCTTGTAGCAGAATGCAGCCAGGGCATTGCTGTGTAGCTGCGTTTATCAGAATAAAAAGAAAACACTAATGTGAGCCATATCGGCAGAATACTTGGTGAAACTACTGCAGGTATGCTGGCAAAAGTTGTGCTGTAGTGGTTTTTATTTGGGGCTTCTGAGCAGGAGGTTGAACTAGATGACCTCCTGATGTCCCTTCCAAGCAGAATCATGCTCTGATGCTGTGACGCTGTATGTGTGCATACATGTGTGTATAAACACGGATGGTAATGGCGCAGGGTTGGATAAGAGAGGGGGAGAGATTTTACTGAACTCTAGCGCAGGCTGTCTAGTAGTGCTGGGCTGGTGAAATGGTGGCCTTCCCGAGCTCTGCAGAGGACTTGTATTGTCACGCTGGTGCGGGTGCTGTTACTCATGCTGGCGAGATTGAAGTTGGCATGCGAATGTGCCTGTGCTTGTCGTACTTGTTGCCGCTTTTGTCTGGGGAAACAGGCTTAGGGAGGGAAATCTTCCTGATTTGTCCACTTACAGGTATTATCTTCGGAGAGGTGATGATGGAGTCCATACGCTGTCTATTGTATTGTTACCATCTGCTGCCAAACAGACATGACTCCCCATAGAAACCAGTATTTATTTTTAAAAAAACAACAATTATTCATGCAGGCAACTTTCAAAGCTTCTAAACCTTTTTCTTGTTTAATGAAAGATCTGTGAAAGAACAGGGAATAACAATTGGTTGTTTTGCTCAGGACTGTTAATAGTGTTAGAAATCTTAATTTTCACCATAGTAGAAGCTTAGCTGGCAGCTGTGTTGCAAAAATTCGTAGGTATATATTGGGAGTGTGTATACATGCATGCACACTCTTTATTTATATAAAATATATCTCCATACTTTTCTATACCAGGAGAAGGAGCATTACTGTATTATATGAATTTACCTTTGTTTAAAAAGTAGTCCTTTAAAGTTTTGGGGTTTGTTTTTGTTTGTTTTGTTGGGGTTTTTTTAATTAGTTTTAGAAAAACAGTCCTGTAAAACAATAGTCTGAAAGACAAGGAAATCAAGAACGGTAAAAGCAAATCTGTTTCAAAATGTAGTCTTTGTTCTAAGGTCATGTTTTAAGTTATGTAGTGTTCTAAGTTTGAAGCCTTTCCAAAGGACATTATCTCAATATTAGCCGTAGTTGGTCAGAAATATTTGCCCTTATCCTGGCGTGTCCTACAGTCCCTTGTCAGCCTTGGTGAATAACAGAAGCTGTAAAGCTGACTTTGCTTGCTGTGAGAGGATTTTCTCAGAATAGAAAGATGTGACTCTTTCCTCTAGCGGTCCCGCACAGTTTGTTCTCCTCCGGTGCCCCTCCGGTCCACCTCTCCCTCCCAGGGATGTACAGGGAGTCCAACCGTGCCCGAGCTCTCCCTGGACTCCAGCACTCCCACGTAATGGCATTAGGAGTTGCTGGAAGTTAAAATAGCCTTTAAAGCTCTGATTCACCTGAAGTAGCTTGGGGGAGAGAGTTTGGAGACCTGCCTTGCTTTGTTGATGACCGTTAAGTGGGTGGATAGGATCGAGTGAAGTGCAATTCCACAGAGGAGCCCAGAGGAATTTTCTGCTTCAGGTTTCTCCCCAAGCAAAACCCAAGTGTTGCCCTTTGAGTTCATCAGACGTTTGTGAAGGGTTGGATTAGCTGACTATGTCTGTGATTACATTGCTTTTCCTTTATCTGTCTGGAAGTGTTTAACAGGTTTCAGTTCAAATCAGCAATAGCTATTAGTTAGCATGAATGATTCCTGGAATCTCAGGCTCCGAGTGTGTCTCAAAATGAAGCTAGTTTTTGTGAAGATGAGTATTTTAGGGTTAATGAAAAGTTTTGCCAATCCTCTCTCTTAACTCTGTTGTTTCTTGGGGGGTGGGGGGGGTGTCTTTGTTTATTTTAAATGCAGAAATATCAGTTAGTTATTCCTCACTGCAACTAATGTAGTTTAGGAACACATTAGATTGTTAGCTAAATGACAATTTGCCAGCTTAACTAGCAACAGGGAAAGGCTGGATGGCAGTCGCTGCTGCCCTGTCCTTACAATTTTTTGAAACACATCTGAAAATAGATTTTAGATTTAGATTTAAAAATAAATAAATAAATAAAAATTTTTTTAGTGCAAAGATGGCAGGAGCTGATGCAGTAGTGTATGGCAATATGGCTATCTTGGATATCTTTGAAGATTTGATGTGGTTTTTGTTTTTTGGTTTGTTTTTTTTTCTAACTAAAAGCTTTATGAGCACCTGAGGCCTACAATCGTTTTCCTTCCCAGTATAATAATATTAGTTCGGCAGATTTCAGATCAAAATAGTACTCATCCTTTTTTTTCTCATTTGCTTTGATTGTGTATTTGTTCATCTTTTAAGTCTTTCACTGGATCTATCAAGAGAAAAAAATACAAGTTTTTTTTGCTTAATTATGTCTCTGAAGGTGGTGGGGGGGGTTTGTTTGTTTGTTTTGGTTTTGGTTTGTCTTTAATGGAGCAGAGTAGCAACAAGCTCGTTATAGACAAAGGGGAAATTCCTCATTCTTCTTGCTTTAATGTGCTGCTTGGGAACAGCAGCGTGTCTTGTACATTAGCAAAATCTAAAAATCTAACTCCACGGATCAGCATGAATCTGCCATACTACTTCATGTTCCCTCTTGTGATAGCACAAATGACAGCTTGGTATATGTGAGCAGTGAACTGATTCTGCTGAAAATAAACCTGACAAATCATATGGTTAACTCTTAGCTAAATCTGTTTCCTGATTCATCTCCCCATATAGTACAATAAATTCTGGTTCTGGTAGAAAGGAAGAAGCAACAATAGGGGCTCAGTAAGGAAAGGAGACTGTCCATTTTGGACTATGTTACAGTAGTAATGTGTTGCTTTTTGTTTTGTTTTTTTTTCCCAGTAAAGATTTTCGCATCCGTTTGCAAGAAGACCAGTGTAAAGATGTTTTCTGGAGTTTCATGTTGATCCTTCAGTATTTTGTTATGTAGGGTAGTCTGTGCCTCGGTTGAATGTCTGCTTTTGCCAAAACTGTCACTTCTTTTGCCGGTTCTGAGTTTTGGAGTGCAAGAAAGATCTAAAACAAAGCACCTCTTTCATATTTTCAGATGTTGCTATTGAATCAGAGGGCTTTTTTGGGCAGATGTTTCTTGATCAAAGATTGGTTTGTGCAATGAGTTGCCCAGTTCTGACAGTAGTAATGTGCTTAATTCCAGTGCTTTGCAAAGCATGGGCTGTTCTCTTAGCACGTCTGTCTTGCCTCTTAAAAACGCTTTTCTGTAAACTTTCTTAGTATGGTTTGAAGTTTTGTGTTCTTAAACTGCGGAACAAGTCATTCATATCTTTCAGAAGTCACTGCTGTGGTTTTTGGACACATAAGGTTCTCTAAGCAGCCACATAGCTTGCTTTGTCTTGAAGGGAAAATGAGAATTTGCTTCTTTTTTGTTTCTCTCGTGAATACTTGGAACAGAGATGAGAAATTTAAAATATTTGTATAATAATCAGTCTGCTGATCTTAAGAGTAGTTTATCAACAGATTCCAAGGCAGGTGTCCTCAGCAGTGCTACACTGCCTGGTGCTCTGTCCCCTTTTTAAGGCGTGCTTGGGTGACACCAACCAGTTCAGATCAGTATCCCAGTTTCAGTACTCTGCTCCAACCTTCTTATTCCTTCTTTGAACACCTCTCAGTCCCTTTTGCTCTACTTTCTGTCAGCTGCCCTGAAGATGTCTGGATCTTACCGGATCTCAGAACCTGCTGGTGAATACCGGGTAGCGCAGTCCTCTCACAACGAGCTCCATGCTCTGTTACGTGGTAGGATGCTTTGTCTGCCCAAGGCTGTTGGGCAGGTAGAAAGCCCAGCCTTTTCTGCCTGGGTGATGGTATTAAGTGCTGCTGTGCCAGTAATTGCATTCCCCAGTCTTCTGAATTACTGCACAGATGAGGATTAATATTAAGAACAGCTCTATTCTTTCGTGTTAAAGGGTTGTTACGCGGGGAAGTGAAATGAGGTTTGTACCTGACTCCCTCCCTGGTGAGGCTCATTTACCTTTGACATAATTGCATAATGTATGTTCTGTAACTAATAGCTGAATTAGAAGTTAGTGTGCAGGAAATAAATTTATCTGATGCAAGCCTTCTAGTGATGATAAATCTGGATGATGTGCGTCTTGGGAAGTAATGAAGGCTAATAACTTGGAAGTAAATTAAGTAACTTGTGTATCTTTTCCTTTTTTTTTTCTTTTTTCCAGAACCATAGAGCAGACCCAGAAGAACTATTCACCAAACTGGAACGCATTGGGAAAGGCTCCTTTGGTGAAGTCTTTAAAGGAATTGATAATCGGACACAACAAGTGGTTGCTATAAAAATCATAGACCTTGAGGAAGCAGAAGATGAAATAGAAGATATACAGCAAGAGATAACTGTTTTAAGTCAGTGTGATAGTCCTTATGTAACAAAATACTATGGATCATATTTAAAGGTAATGTATAGTATTGCACAAAAATTTGCTGGCACCCAGTTGCTCTGAATGGCACTAGGAATTCTGAAATTGAGGAAGAGTTGTCGTGCCAACTTGACCTTTTTTAAGTAGGTTTTTGTTTTTCTTTGAACAGAGCTTTTCACTTTCTTTTGCTCCTTTTGCTGCTTGCTCTTTTGAGGCTGAAATTTGCACAAAATGGCTAGAGAATGAATGGAGTTGGTGGAGGATTCCTTTTGCCATTGCTATTGCATTTGGACCTTGGTTTTCTCTCCTCCCTCTACAATGCCTAGCACAATTTTGTGGCCTTTCTGGGGAAGAAAAAAAAAACCTTCATAGCTATAGAAACAAAAACCTTTCTCTGATATGGAAAGAAGCCCTGCAGAGTGTAGAGATGTGTTGGTAATTATGCGGCATAGTAGGCCTGAGATAAAGTAAAACTGACATCAGCAGAGTTGTGTAACCAGTGTGAAATGTTATCTAAGGTATAATTTAAAAACAAACAAAAATGAAAACCTGCAGAAATCCAAAACATTGAGTAAGGCTTTTCAACTTGCAAAACTGTCCAGGTATAATCACCTTAAATATTGCTTAAATGATCTGCAGTGCGTATGTGTTTTAGGTGTTTTTAAAAAAAAAACACTCTAAAACCATTTAATAAAAGCTAAAGTGTTAACCATAGTTAGAGCTATCTTAAATGTCTGGGGGTTTTTGTTTGCTTGCATTTGTTTGGGTTTTTTTGTTGGGTTTTGTTTGTTTGTTTTTGATTTGTTTGCTTGGGTTTGGGGTTTTTTGTTGTTTGTCTGGTTTTTTGTTTGTTTGTTTTGTTGGGGTTTATTCCTCCCCAGGCATTTCTGGCTCCTTAAGGTATAGTGGGTTTTTGACATCATTCTAAAGACAGATCTCTCAGAAACTTTTCTGTGTCACATTTGTGCTTTGTCTTTCAGTGATAATTGTAAAAGTATTCGCAGGATTTTAGTAGTGTTCTTCATAGAATTGGGGTTTTTCCTCTTTAAATTGCCAAAGTATTCAATCTTTAATATTTTAATGCTAAGTAGGTAATTTTATCTTCTGTGCTCTAAATACTAGATTCTCATTTTGACCAAGATAAGGCAGCTATGGTGGCTTTGCTGTTTACTTAGTTGCTCAGTATTTTGTGGGTTCTTCATGCTGAAGGAACATACAAGTTGTCACTGATGTCCCCTCTTTCCTTCTCTTTACTGGGTTCAATCAGTGGGATTTTTGTTTTGTTTGTTATTAAGTGATAGAGCTCTGAGATGTAGTAGAATTTACTTTCCTGCATCATAGTATATTAGAACTAGCTGGTTCTTCTCAAGATAGCTCTGAATTCAGCTAGCAATGTTCCCCTGAAGCAGTGCACAAATGGTACTGCAGAGCCAGACATGATCAGTCTTTTTTACAGTCCTTTATTTTCTGTGTTGAGCTCAGTCCTAAATATTATCCTCCTGGGTATCCCTCATTTTAACTTTGTGTTGTAAAAGCCCAGTTGTTTGCTCTGAAGTACAAACAGGTCAAGGTAAATCTTGGAAAGGTGTTTTTGTTTGGAAAAGCGTTTTGTTAAATTTCAGAATTAGATTGTGATTTCAGCAGCTGTAAATGGGGAAAGGAAACCTTGATTTGGTGGGGGTTTTGTTTGTTTGTTTGGGTTGGGTTTTTTTTTTGAGGGGTGGTGACTGGAAAAAAGCTTTAACTCATGGGTTGAATAGGGAAAGTATATAGACTTTTCATTATTTACAGCAACATAGGTACTGAAAGCAAAAAGGGTATTGCAAATCTGCCTGAATACCTGTGCATCTCAGGAGATTGTCTGTGGCCTCGTTATGCAGGTCTTTCACTTTATACCCCTTTTCTTAGATATGTAAATATAGTTATTCTATGAGTGATATAAAACTTCCAACTTCTGGTTAGTTTGTTTTACTTTTTAAAAATTCCTAGTGAATACAGGATCATGTTAATGCTGCAGTATTTCCTCACCACTGTTTGAGTTCTTTCCATAGCCATTCTAAATGGATAAATTCTGAAAGATTAATGCTGATCTCCTGTTTACTTTTCACACTTTTAATATTTTTGGGGAAGGAAAATTTGTGTCTAGAGCTTGGGGAGGTGTTTGTGGAATTCTGGTCACTTTCCCATTCCGTTAAGAAATTCCTCTTTAAAAAACCAAAACCCTAAAAAATGGTTCACAGGAATGTTTTTTATCCCAGAGTAGGGTGTTCTACTCCTTGCTGTTCCCCAGGTAAATGAATAAAAATGTCCACAAATAAATGAATACTTTTAGTTCTGTAATTAAAAATAAATAAATAAAATTATTGTCTAAGTAGTATCTTGGCTTTAAATTTTTCTTAGGGTAGATTTACCCTTGGTTGCCAATACTAGATCTTTCAGCTTGAGATTCCTCAGGGGAAAGAGTGTATTAGCTTTGTTAAATGTGCAAAGAATCTTTTATGCTGCCTTTTCATTTTAGTAATAACAGGTATTTTGAGAGTTGCATCTGTCTTTTTTTTTCCTTAATTGCTATAGCTTTTAACTTTTTATTAGCTATTACTCTGCGAATGGCTGTCAGACTAAGTATTTAGCTATGTAGTACATCATTCATGATTTAATTTCTCTACAGTAGACATGTCTTGGAAACAGAGATATAGGTACAGTTGTGTACCAAATGACTTTATAATTAAAGGTTAAAGGCCATTGAGGCTAAACTCTGAAAATTAAGACATCTTATTTCTTACAAAGCAAAATCCTATGCTGCAGAGATAAATAGTGGCTTGCTATGCATATGACTGGTACGAAGATCCCATTCAAAGTGGTCCCATAGGTTTGTTGGTGAATACTTAGTTTTATATGTAAAGGTCACTGATGAAAGTATTCCTAGAAATACCTTTTAAGGTAGTGGTTAAAAAAAGCATAAACACACAGTAAATAGAAGGTATTTCAAAATCTAAGAGAATTTTCTTTTTCCCCTTTTCATCTTTCTTTATTTACAGGAAAGCAAAAGCAGTTGAGCCAGTCTGCCCTCTTTCAGATCATGCTTATGGAATAGAAGTAGTTTACTTAAAATATATTAATCATACACGTAGCTTTCTCTGAAGCTCTAGGAATGGCATTAGGAATGTTTTTGAGTTTTGCACTGTTTAAATCAAAGAGACTTGGTATTTTCCTGACTATACCAAAGCAAGTCCTCAGTGCAAAGGCATTCAGGTTGCCTACAACACTTACCGATATTTCTTAGCTGAGTAATCTAGATCTGGTTTAAATCTTTGAATTTGATAGTTTTTACTTTGAAGCAATGGCAGCTGAGACTGTGTGTTGGCTTTAGGTTTTTCATGTGTGCCTCAGTTCATCCAACTGAACTGTAACAGAACATCTTCTGTTGTTACTTATTCCTGGGTTTTTAACCAATTTGAAGTAAGCTTTGAATAAGCAGATCATTCTCGTCATCGATTTGTAGTTGGTTTCGGGTTTTCCTCCGGTAAGATAGCATATTTGATAATTAAAAGTTGACTAAAACACGATGTAAGAGATGTTAACAGCGAGGGGTTTCTAACTGCAAGCATTTCAGATGAGAGATTTTAGTTTTGTACAGTCCGTTCTACGTATCCTGCAGCTTTACGGTTTCCTCGCGCTTAAGGATGCAAAGCCAGCCTTGTGGCTGACTGCGACGGAGCGGCCCCGTCTCGGGGAGCCTGGGGCTCACCAGCTACACGCAGGCTCTTCCAGATGCTCCTGCTGCTGAAAGGGGGAAGGGAAGAGTGTCTTTAGTTCAATTACTTGACTTACTAATTTGTAACTTAGTCAGCTCAGCTGATGCCATGTAAGATACTCTTAGCTCTGCAGCCTAGCTGCTCGTTAGCTACAGCTCGTACATATGACTTGTAAGTGCGATTCTTAAAATATGGGGAGTCCCTTAATATTTTTACCTAGCGTTGCAATGTTATTTGTCTGTTATCAGATATTTTACTCTTTAAATATCTTAATCATTGGTTGTAGATGGCAAGGTTCTACTTCCTTGAGGCTCTTGGATGGTGCCAGGTTTCAGTTATTGTGACATGAAAAGATGCAAAACCCACGTATCTTTGTCATTTTGGGGCTATTTGTATATCTTGAATTTTGGAGTTGGAATGGGAGTTTCCCATTGAACTAATCTTAGAGCTTAGGCACTAGTAATTTTTTTCTTAAATTTTCATTGAGTATCTGGCAAGATCAGTAGTGTTTTCTAAACATACAGGTAGGTGATGAACAAGCATATATATATAGTCAAAGAATGCACCATAATAAACACATTTGTGTATGGCAGTAAAATGTTTTACCTTTATATTGTGTCTTTCACAAATGCACGTAGAATTTTACAAACTTACAGCTGTATTAATGGAACTTTTGTAGCTGCAAGATAATGAAAATCCTGATGTAGATGTCTGGAGATGTTTGTATTTGTGGTAGTTCAGGATCTAAATTTGCCTCATCATCCCGTATTGCACTTTGATTGCAATTAACATCACACCTCAATAAATTAAACATTGGCTGTGTAGGGTACCCTTGAAAGTGATAGTGCGTAGCAAGGCAGCAGTGTGAGTTACATTAGATAGCTAAAATGAGTGTTTTCCACAAACCTAATGGCTTGTCAAAATGTCTTATTACTTTATCAGTTCAGGCAAGAAAAAGATAAAAGGTATTAAAAGTTACCCAAGTTCTGGCATGTCTTAGTTAGGCAAATTTGTGAAGCTTGATAAAATACTTGAGCTGTACTTTGCATCTGATGCCATGGAGATAGGGCTTCTCTTGATGACTGAAATTTCATGATTGTTTTCCCTATTTGTGCCATCTAGCCGAGGGGTTTAAATACCTACCCTTGTAACTATTACAGACACCTGGGCTTGCTCTTTTCTTTTGCAATTAAAGCGAGCCTGAAGTTATTCTCAGTTTTTCAGGTTTGATGACGGAGAGCTCCTATAGTAGCATCCAGAGACTTCCATTAAAATTGTACAGCACTTTGTGCAGCAAAGCTTTGAGGCAATCTAAAGATACTCTTTGTTCTACATTGTCTATTTATACTTGATTGACCTAAAATAGCTAGGAAAAAGGTTGTTCATGCCTGGCTAGAAAATATCCACACCCAGTTACAGTGGATAGTAGCAATTTCTTTGAGACATTATTTCAGAAACACAGGACTTATTCATTTTCACCCGATACTGTTTTCAAGTAATAGTCAAATCCTCCAAACACGTCTGGTAACCACAATGTTTGCCTTAAACTGGAGTTCCTTGCAGGTCTTCTCAGCTGACAAAGTTGAGCTTTATAAGAAGTGCTAGAATTAGCCAGCCCTTCCCTGCTGATCTCATCATATTGGAATAGACTCTCAGAAATGGTGTGTTTTTTAAATTTGGAATAAATCTAATAGAGCACGCTTTGTTAAAATAATTGGATGTGGTTCTTTTAGAAACTGCACCTTTATTTGCTTGTTGAGTTTTCTTTAGATTTCTGTCACCAGTCAGGCAATAGGGTGGGAAAGCATACAATGTAGAATGCAAGAGGCTTTAAAAAGTACTTCTGCCATAAGTTTACAAGGAACTTGCACTAGTAAATATTTGCTGGAGACTTGAACAGCGTGCATGGTACATCACCAGGTCTGGTTCAGTTGAGTATTATTAATAACTAAGTTTTATTTTAAATAAATAAATGTTTTTATTCACAGAATTTCTTAGAGTAGTAACCCGTAGATTAGTATTTGGGTTTCTTCTGAAATGTGAGGGGACTCTGGCAAGCAAATAGTCGAAGATCTCAGTTTTGAAACATGCAGTCTGTAGAGCTGATACCAAATTTTTCCAGTTTTGTTTGTACGAACCAGCCACCTTTTTGCAGCTATGTACTAAGGGCAAAGTCAGCATCTAGAAATCGATGTCAGAAGCATTTGTCAGTTCTAGTATTCTTGTAGTTGAGACATCTTCACAAAGAAAGCACAGAAACTCACGTATTCCCAGGGGTTGAGATTCAAATAGCATACAGCGAAGGAATACGTGCACTTTGCAATATTACTATAAATAATTAAAAAAAAATTCCTTAACTCATACTTTTTATTGAATTATATTGCTCTTATTTTTGACCTTTTAATAGCTGATTTTGAACCTCTGATCTGAAAACTTCAGAAACCTGAATGTCTTTGTAGGGTTCCAGGTCTGGCAGTGCTGTTTGTCCTGGCTGGTGATTGTAGTGCTGCTTTGGATCCTGGAATCGGAGCTGCCCCTGTGGTAGCAGGCATGTGTGGTGGTAGGGTGCAAATCCTTCGGTACAGGCATATTCAAGGGCTGTCAATTCTCACTTTTTGCTGGATTTGACAGCTTAAGTTGGAGCTTGTGGACATGTTAGATACACACTTGCATGTAGGTGAAGAGGCACCTAGCAGCTACCTCCATCAGGCTTTAAATTTCTCTTGTCTTTGAAGCGTGTTCGTGCTCACTCTCTCGCTCAAAAGCAATTTTAAGTTCCGGGTGTTTTCCTCAGATGGAGAGGTGTGGTGATGTTACAAGAAGGTTTCCTACTAAAACTGTAATGCTTCTGTATCACAAATGGCTGGTATTAATAATTGTCATGCAAAGACAGTCTTTTGTAAGAACTACAGTCTTACATTAAACCACCTACTTTAAACTTAAACCACCACCAAATCACTTTTTTCTCTAAGTTCTAATCCTTTAGGTGGAATCGTTTTAGATACCAGTTAGCAGAAAATTATTAGTGGTCGTGGGGTTTTTTTTGTTGCCTTTTTAAAAATACTTAAGTACTTTAACTGATATTTAGACATCTTGCACAGTAGCTGTGTGATCATTCTACAAGAAGTAATTACATGTAACTTGGTGATTAATGGGCCTCTATGTTTGCATTCTCCTAACAGTGTGCTGGTAGTCTATAGAAATACACATTTTTTTAATTTTATTTTTTTTAAACGGCAGCCTTAGACTTCTAATTCATGCCTTCCTNTGCATTCTCCTAACAGTGTGCTGGTAGTCTATAGAAATACACATTTTTTTAATTTTATTTTTTTTTAAACGGCAGCCTTAGACTTCTAATTCATGCCTTCCTTTACAGGGCACAAAACTATGGATAATAATGGAATACTTGGGTGGAGGGTCAGCTTTGGATCTTGTAAGTATATGATTTTTTTTGCATTGTAAGCACTAGTGAACCTTATTTCATTGTGCTTTCATATGTCTTTATAAACTAGTTCCTAGAGGTGGCTGATATTATATCACTGCTACATTGTAATGCTCCAAAAAGTGTGAATTTGCATGGTAGTACTGTTATATTGAGCTGATGTTGATTTGTTTTGGTTTGTTTTTTTCTTGTTTGTCTCTGAGCATTAGGAAGCATCCATTTGTTCTAAGTCAAATGTAAGGCAATTACTTATTTTTTTTAGCATGAGGAGAAGCACCGTTCTTACCGTATGTGGTGGGGTTTTGAGTCATCTGTCCCCCCCACAAGTAAAATATTCATTACACTCAAATAAAAAAAAATGTTTCCTTTGGGATTAGGTCACAGGGATGAATGAAGTGTGTGCCCACAGCGTCCAGTTAATTTTAACCGTTAAAAGGTGTTGGGTTTTCCGTTTTCAGGTATTTTCAGTTAGGCGTGAAAGTGCCTTTTACTTAAGATAGTGTAGCATTCATGAAGGATGTAGCTTCGAGAGCACAAGAGCACGGTCCACTGTACGTGGATGTGGTTTCCCCATACTTTCAGTGCAGCCCTGCCTCAGCTGTAAAGCTTAGACCCACCCTTTCCTGTAAGATAAAATAACTCAGTCTTTGTTTGTGTGATTCTGAAGGAAAAATATCATGGCTTGAGTATTACAGCGTGGTGTTAATTGTATATTTGCTAACAGTGGTCCTGTCTGCAAGAGTTGAAGTATGTGCTTAACTTCATAAATCTATTTAAACTTCTTTATGAAATTACATCACATCAACTCAGCTACGGGAATGCAAAAGCATAGTAATTATGTGTAGCACGTAGTAGTTAGTAGCTCTGGAACTTAAGCCTTTTTGAGAAAGGGGCTGTGAGATACTTACTCTTTAACACTTTTGAGTAATCAATAGCCTTCTGTGGAGTGTTAGAAATAGTGAAATAACTTTTACTAGTGAGAGTTGAAACCACTGAACCTTTAGAAGAATAAAACTAAGTTTTGCCACAGTTTTGCCAGACCGTAATTTCATGGCGTTCTCTGTTTCAGTGCTGTGGTGTTGGTATTTTTTTTATAGCAGAATCACCCACCTTAATTGCTTCTGTTTTATTTACATAGCTTTCTAAAGTGCAAAGTTTACCCTGATTCCATACTAGCAGCTTTATAGCAACGTGTTATGTTCTTGATGGAAAAGCGAGCATGGAATCAAAAATGCTGGAATAAGAAAAAAATGGATCATTAAATTTAAAAACCACAGTCAATAGACTAATTTATTTTGAAATAAATGGAGTTTCTTAATTCACTTAATCTAAAATGCAAAATTCAGTCTGCTGTGTTTGCTGTCTATAGGAAATTAGAACTTTGTGGAAAGTTAGGTCTAGATTTTCATGTGCATTGCATACTGAGGGGAATGCATACTGTATACGTTAAAAAAAGTAACAGCTTTTTCAATGTATTTTCAATAGAAAAGATGTGAAGATTCCAATGGCACCTTTTTCTGATAGAATGTTGGCATACCTCATTGACTATTGTATTAGTTCTGTTAGTTCTTTAAAAAAACCTTTCAAGTATAAGATTTAATTAAATCAATAACAAGGCAAAAATTAGATGCAAGACTAAAATTATTGTAATGTGTCTTTTCTCTAAAGCTGCGTGCTGGCCCGTTTGATGAGTTCCAGATTGCTACTATGCTAAAGGAAATCTTGAAAGGTCTCGACTACCTACACTCAGAGAAGAAAATTCACAGGGATATAAAAGGTGCATAACATTTGAAATGTTACTTTGTTAAAGCCTTTAATATCATAAGAGCAGTAATCTAATTTAGATATTATGTTATTTCCCCTTGGCAGCTGCCAATGTCTTGTTATCAGAACAAGGCGATGTTAAGCTCGCTGATTTTGGAGTTGCTGGGCAGCTGACAGACACGCAAATTAAGAGGAATACCTTTGTTGGAACTCCGTTTTGGATGGCCCCTGAAGTTATTCAGCAGTCAGCGTATGATTCAAAAGTAAGTATGAGAGTAGAATATATTTTCTTTGTATCTGCAGATCCAACAGAAATTACTTTAGGGTTTGTGGTTTTAGTTCTATTGCTATTGAAGGGGAAAAAAAAAGTAGATTTCAAATTACAAGGTTTCAAATAATAAGACAAAAATCATGGTTAAATTGTTTTTATACAGTAGTTGCATGTCGCTGTACTCATGTGCAAGACCCATGTAAACTCACTAAGTAAATTGATGCTTTCATGTTAAGATCTTTTTCAGAGAAACTCCCTGGATGCTTTCAGTGTGGTTGGTTGGTTGGTGTGTTTTAAATTTCAATTCAATGTTTCACATTTCATTCAAACAGTAATAAAGTTCTCACAAACTAGAATGCCACCAGAACTTATCAGCTTATTTAAAGCCAAGATGATGGCTGAAATTTCACTGTCTTCTCAGATTTTTATAAACAGCTCTGGGTATCATTTCTTTAATTGTATTTCTGAGGGCCTGTGTAATGCTGAAGATTTTAGCACAGATCTTGAGAAGAAAAAAAAAAAGTAGCTTGAACTACAGGTTGGGTAGCTGGGGCAGCATTATGGTACCATTACATTTCTTTGTCATGGGAGCTGTTGATGGGGGACCAGTTGCGAGGGAGAGTTTCCCTATGTGAACTCGCAGTGGGAAAGCAGACTTCCTCCGTGCTTTTCTGAGGGTTGGGACCTGCTGCTAGAAATGACGATAAGGAGGGAACAGTTCCCTCTTCTCCTGTGCGCATACCCACAAGGCGACCTAGAGTGCGTGATTAGTGAAATGGCAGCATACTTTGGTGTTGGTATTGGACTTTCTACACTCTGCAGATGCAACCTTAAATAGGAGCAAGAAATCTAAAAGTCTTGGTATATGCAGAGTAATACTTTCATACTGTTTTTTCTCAAATAGTAAACATGTAACTGTAGTTGTGATGTGCACATAAAGAAAAGACTGTTGAATATCTGAGTTGTATTCAGTCTCCAGGAGACTTTCCCAGGATCATTCAGATGTGAAGGAATTTGTGTACATTTCACAAGGGTTCTTGCTGGTAGTAGTTTTCATGTTTAGGGTTTCAGTGGCGCAACTGTAATGTGCTCCCCAGGGCATTTTGGAAAAGCGCTGTACCCTGCTTTAAAGGTGCGTGTTGTCCAGTTGAAGTGAGAATAATTCCTCTTCTGCCTGCCCTGTGTGTAAATCAGCTGTACCACCCCTTCATTTATCTTCTCCCAGCAACCTAATCTTTTGCCTTCTACATCTCCTCAATGTGTTGCAAGAGCAATGCCCTCCCCCTTTTGTTTCTATTACAAAATTCTGGTGGGAAAGCACAGAAGATGCAAGTCTTTGGTAGGGCAGATGAAGGGTTTTGGACAGGATACGCTTCAATTTCTAGACTAATACTGATAAATATCTTGGCATCTGGACTGATTTTTAACCTTTCTCCTTCTTCCCCTACTTGAAAATGACAGAAAATAAAATAGGTATTCATACGTTATTGTAGTGGCAGAGATTTACAAGCCCCATCTCTTCTTTCAAAATATTTTGCTCCAAGATGCAATTTCTGGTTATGCTATTTCAGTAATAAACAATAAGCTAGTTTAATTCTTCAATATTAAATAAAGATAGTTCTTGTGAATAGGAAAGGAATATTGGAGACGTGCAAATTGTAACCCATGTTTAGTCTATGGGCAACTTTGGTTTATGACTTTGTGCCAAGTGTAGTCAACCATTGCCAGCCCCTTTTTAATGAGAAACACCTTTAGTGACCTTGTAGCTCATCTAAAAAGATGCAAGTAGTGTATATTTCACTTGGGAAAAATCTCTAAATCAGAAAAGAATTTTATAGTTCATAAAATATTTTGATATAAAAACAGAATTTGTTTATAGCGCTTACCTTTAGCTAAAATAAATACTTCATTATTCTTGAGAAACTTGTGCTGTGAACTTGGTGTTTCAGGTCTAACTAGTTGTTGATAATTTTCTAGCTAAAATTCATCAAGCAGCCTGTTAAGGAAGACTTCTTGTTTCTAAGTGCTGGTTTTGAAGCCAATTTAAAGAAGAGAGTGATAAAACTTTGTAATTACTCACTTTTTATAAGAACTACCTTTTTGGAGTTCAAGAGCTGATGCTTGTTAGTGATATTTCCTGTGCCCATGTCAGCCTTAAATGCAGAAGAACTGCACACTAATAGATCAGTATCTGTTCATAGAGATGTGAATTAAGTGATCACCTGCTGGATTTGATTCAACTCTCTGCTTTGTTCCTTTAGAGTGAGGTGTCAAACAACGTTGGATACCTCAGTGCATCTACAGTTTAAAAAATAATACCAGCATGCAGTTTTGCTGTCTAAAAACTGAATTAGACATAGGAAATTTGCGGCAGTTTTTAGTTCATTATATAGAGAAAAAAAATCAAAGGAGGAGTAAAGTTTCTGAAGTTTTTTCCAAAAGCACGTGTATTTAGGTGCACGTTTAAGTTGCTGACAGTGTTACAACAGTGACAGCATGCAACAACGGTGATGTTGTAGACCTTTGTCATTAAAGACTAAGTCAGCCAGGCCTTTGGAAATTACAGCCTTCAAGTATTAGAAAGGAATGTTTGTGCATTATCTACTTCGACCAAAATTAATTTTCTTATATAGATGCAGTATATGTGAAGATTTCAGTTACTTAGTCATGATAGCCCTTAATTTTGTATGAAAAGTAATTTGTCCCTTTCTCAGGCTGACATCTGGTCGTTGGGAATCACTGCTATTGAACTGGCCAAAGGGGAACCTCCCAACTCTGACATGCACCCGATGAGAGTCCTGTTTCTCATTCCGAAAAACAATCCTCCGACTTTATTAGGAGAATTCAGTAAACCTTTTAAAGAATTCATTGATGCATGTCTGAACAAGGACCCAACATTTGTGAGTAGATATGTGTGTGTGTGTGTGTACATATTGTTGTTGTTTTCTGTGCTATCATGTGTGTGTAGTATTTTTCTGA
>VUYV01000006.1:10406600-10422170 GCA_008711295.1 Anarhynchus alexandrinus | reverse complement strand
ATTCGTAAGTTTATTTTCAGTTTAGTCTCTCTTTTTTTTTTTTAATGTTGCTAAAGTAGGTTTGTTGCAGTTTCTCTGTGTAATTAAGTCCTCTTCTATATATCTATCTTTGTTCCTATGTTTTTCAGTGGCTTCTTTCAAGAAAGCCTCTTGTATGAACCTAAAGACTAATGCAAAATTCAAGCTATGCGCTCATTATCTCTTTAAACTTTCTCTCTCTGCACTCAGTTTCAGTTCTGTTTAAGTGCTGTGTATTTCCTAGTCTAGGGCTAGTGGTTTTACCAAAAACAATGAATCACAATTAGAAATATTGCAGAGCAAGGTTGAGGTGTATGAAGAAGTTTGCACAATGCCTGTGGAACAACATACATTCTGTAAGTCTCTTGCTTTTCTGGATATCAGATAACGGTTTTAAATGGGATGCCATGGGAGAAGGTAGGCTTTATGGGTAGATAACATCTTCTGTTCGCTTTGATCCTATTTCAATTTATTCCGCCTCTGAAGCTGTTTTTTTTAAAGTTCAGTTAATGGTTCAATACACATTTTTCTTCTTATTTTAAGGAATATGGAACTAATCCATATAGATTTATTATGTATTAGGGTTACCTATGCTTCCTTAGCGTTATGTTGTGGCCAGTATTATGTACATCGTATCCTTTTTCTTCAGGGAGTCCAGTAACAAAGAAAATAACTCTCATCCTGAGTGGAGCTTTACTACAGTTCGAAAGAAGCCAGATGCAAAGAAGCTGCAGAATGGGACGGTAAGTATGGTCTGAAGAGTGCTGCTTTCTAAGTGCTGGGTTTGAAGCCAGTTTAAGGAAGATAGTGATAAAACTTAGGAATTATTAACTTTTTATAAGGACTGGATATCTTTTTGGAGTTCAAGAGATGATGCTTGTTAGTGATATTTCCTATGCCCATGTCAGCCTTAAATGCAAAAGATACCACATGCCAATAGATCGATATCTGTTCATAGAGATGTGGATTCTAAAGACCATGTAATATTAGAGAGGAAAAACGGAACTGTTTTTCTGATGATATATGCCGTTGTTTCAGGTGTGCCATCAGGCATCTGTTCCCACATCATGTCACGTTTGTTGATGTACTGTGCCTTCACTGGTTTTGTAATGTGTTTCAAGTGCTTTGTTGAATTTAACTGAACTTTCAAAATCACGTCCTGTGTGTTGAATGCACCTTATACATCATATAGGAATATGCTAATATAATCCTTATTTGTTAACTTTTAGGATCAGGATCTCGTTAAAACCCTGAGTTGTTTAACTATGATAATCACCCCTGTGTTTGCTGAGGTGAGTCTTGACTTTAAAAAAAAATTTTAAAGTATTACCCAAGTGTCTGATAAGTTTTGTAAGTTTTATCTTGTTTTGGTTTGCTGCTCAGCTCAAACAGCAGGACACAAATAATGCTAGCAGAAAGAAAGCAATTGAGGAACTTGAGAAAAGCATCAATATGGCAGAAGCAACGTGTCCAGGGATCACAGATAAGATGGTGAAGAAACTTATGGAGAAATTTCAGAAGTAAGTTAAGGAATTTTTTGTTTGCATTNAAAAAAAAAAAAAAAAAGCTGTGTTTCAAAAGAAAAAAATTAAGTAGCTATGCACAGGAAAGGTTACTTGACACTGAACTTTCTGTGTCGGGGAAATTTGAGTAGTTTAGTGATAATTGAAAGACCTGCTATGTCCAGGGCTTTAAACTTCTAGCTTTGGTAGTTATGTATAACACTTCTGTTGGAGACTAAAACTAATAGTAGCAATTACTGTTGGTCTTCTAGTGCTGCGGTTTTACTGTAGTTGTTATACCTTGCTGCTTTTAATTTGGCCTGCAATTTTGTCGTAAGTGTATTTATAGCAAGTAAGGGTGCAGGAGAATCTTTAACTTGTCCTTTTAGGGAATATTTTCTTGAGAATGTCACTTTGGGTGGTTTTTTTCCTATGATCTGTTGAGATGAAGGCATATACTAGTTCAGTGACGCAAAAGTAGTTATGTGCTGTTAGCCAAGCTGAAACAATATAATTAACAAAGTTCTTGATTGCCTTTTTTTATCCGTAGATTTTCTGTTAACGACTCATCCTAAGAAACTTCACATAATTGACTGCTGTTTCGTATGGACCCAGTGAAACCCACCAAAACTACTTCAAGCTTGGCAGTGCTTAGCTCATGAGCTCCTTGTGCCTTTTGGATCTTTGCAACATATTGATGGTGATTGAGGATTTGAAAGAACCTACTCAACTATTTTGTGGCAGTGCACATGGTTTTATATTTTCAGGAAATTATTTTGTAAAGAACAACTTTTAATATTGTAGTTTCACCTGTTTAATCTGATAAATGTTGAGGTGCAGTTTTGCTTTTAGAAATAACCATTACTTTAGTTAATAGAAAGTGCAAGTACGGTCTGTTTTGATGCTGTTTTGTTCCTGTACATGGGGATGTACAGGTCTTTTGTATTCATGAGTTAAACTTTTGTAAATCACTAACAAGCTTCAGAGAAAATAGCTTTTTCACAAGCGTATTCAAAACATGTAACGTAGTGGCAAGGGTATTGCTGTAGCACCTGCTTCAACCAGCATATAGTTATCGTGCCCTGAAAAAGGAACCTGCAACAGTATCTATTATAATTCTAAATTGGTACAGTATTTTAGGCAGCTCTATGATTAAATATATTTGAGAGCAATATGTCAATAGTTTGCAGGTGATATGTAGCAACAGGTATATCCTGATGTACAGTATATGTATTACCTTTTAGAACAAGTTTTGAAGTAGTAATTCAATCTTATATCATCGTGGTAGGAAAATTTAAAGCAATACAGTTGAGGGGGTGGGGCTTTTGGCAATAATGGACAAAACCTGAAGTCCAGTTTAACTTAATTTAATTTTTTTCCTCTGAGTATACATGCCTGGGTGGAAGGGAGCCAGAGAAGCCGAGCGTCGCATGATACATACCTCACAAGCAGGTATAAGTGTAACACCAGCGTTCTGTGTGGTGGTGTTGTTTCTCCTGTAAGATATTTATACACAGTTTTGTTCTTAAATACATCAAATACAGTACATCAGCATAATTTGTTTATAATTTTCTGAAAGTGTATTTTAAATATGTATTTACCAGTTAATATGCAAATAACTGAGTTATAGATATTCTTTCACAAAAAGGTAGTACTGTGCAGTACGGAGTGATTTTTTTTCTTTTTTTTGTTTTCATAAAAAGTAGGTAAGACTATAAAGTTGCTTTCAGTTATATATTTATGGTACTGCTAGATGGGTAATATCTTCTTTTTTTTTTTTTTTTCCCTTTTTCAACCCAGTATGTATATTATGCTGAAGTTTTGAACTGGGATTGTTTTTCAGTACTTAGCTGTGGAACTGTTGGTGTAAATTTATTTTTTATAAAGGCTGGGTGTGTTTATTTTATGGTTCAGACCTGCACATTTTGTTTTTGCACAAAAGTCATTTTAAAGAATCTGAAATATATCTGCCAAATATTGAAAAAGTAATGGTGTGCAAGTAAATACTGCATTTTTAGTCAAATGTTGCCATTACATCGTTTTTATATAAAGGACACTTGCAAGAGATGGTGGTTAGATATGCCAAGGACAATTATTTTCAATGGTGCCTACACTGTAAAAAAAAAAAAAAAATTACTTTTAACTCCTTGTTTTAATTTTAAAAAAATGTTTCTGTTTAAAACTTTCATCTGCTATATAACTGAAATTCGATTAGAATTTATATCTGAGAAAAAAGCCTGGAAATAGTTTTTGAAAACAATAATGTTATGGATTAAATAAATATTTTTATAAATGTAAAAGCAGCAAAAGTTGTAAATACAGTTGATCTGAAGCTTTACAAAATAACTGCATCACAGAAACAAATTGTAGTGCTCCTCTAGCTTCTGTAGTTGGTAGTCTTGTAAATCTGTTTATAGATGAAGCTATTTCAATGTTTGGGGGGGTTTTAAATGGTTTAAAAATAAATATTTAAGTTCTGTAAACTTTCATGAGCTTGTTCTGTTGTGCGTTTTATTCTGGATTTTAGTAGATGTGCGGAGGTGCGGATATACCTCTTAGAGCGTTGTGTTCTAGTTGAAGAAAGGTGTTCCTTGCACAGAGTTGCATGGTTGCTTTGAAAAGGTTTGGGTCCCCCCCCGCTGTTCTTGTCCGGAGGACACCTACCAGCTGCTACGCCACAGGGAATGCTAGAGACAGATGGAGCAGCCCCGGGGTTTGGTTTGATTCCATACGTAAAGAGGAGTCTTCAGGACCTGTGTGCTCAGACGAACATGCGCGGCCCGTGACAACACGGTAGAGATGTCAGAACGCTCTGGCTTCGTCGCGAACTCGGCGTCGTGGAGTGAAGGTACAAAAAGGCCGGTGCCACCGTTACCTCGGCTTTCACTTCGGCGGTCTCGACCCAAATCTCATTTTAAAGAGCTCCATACAGTTTTCTCTGAATTCAAAAAAATGTTTTTACTTCCACATCACTTCCCTTAAGGTGTTCTTTTTATGGGGAGACCGTGGGGAGAGGTGATGGGAGTTCCTCCGGAATTTTGTAACTGGTGGCTCTACCCTCTTGACACAGGGTCTTTAATCTATGCAACTCTCTAAAGGATTCTGAGTCGGTAGGGTTAGGGAATTATTTGGGAAATGGGAACCTGTCCCGTTTGTGATACGACTGTAACAAGTTGCTGAACTATGGTGCCTCTTCTTTTCCTGTGAAATGGGTGGGATGTATACCTACCTCATAGGACAGCGTGGGGAAAAGCTCATCCACGTGTGTATAATACAGCCTCGCTCTCTTCCAGTCCATTCAAGAAGTTTTTTTAAATTGTACTGCGTATGGCATTTCTGCGCCTAAAGTCTCTGTGCATCATAAGGCTATAATCTAACTCTAAAGAATGGATGTCTGTATTACTGGTTTCCAGAGACCCGTTGTCTTTTTTCCCCCGCCACGTGTTAGTTATTGATGAACTGTGTAACTTAATCAGCAGTATTCTGTTGCTGGCA
This sequence comes from Anarhynchus alexandrinus, assembly GCA_008711295.1. Taxonomy (NCBI): domain Eukaryota; kingdom Metazoa; phylum Chordata; class Aves; order Charadriiformes; family Charadriidae; genus Anarhynchus; species Anarhynchus alexandrinus. The sequence continues at coordinate 10,417,155 of VUYV01000006.1, read as the reverse complement.
GATCGCTAATGGAAAAATATATCCAAATATTCATGCAGGAACCATCTTCTTGCTTGTTTGGCTTCCCACTGCAGATGGAGAAGAATTGATATTGAAGTAGTCTTTCTTATCAAACTAGTCTGAACCGCAGAGCAGAGAAATGTAGTTGTTCTTGGGTAGGTGAGTCCTTTATCAATGTAACCGTTCTCGAAACCCTTGGTCTCTGCCTGCGCTCGTACGCTTCTCTCTGGTCAGCATGTACTATCGTAAACACCTGGTCTTGCATTCACCTGAATGTCTCTCGCTGAGTAGGAAAGTACGTAGGTTCTTAATGTGTTTGCACAAAGTTTAGCAATTGTTAAAGGTCTGATTTTTATCACACTGTTTTATGACTTAACACTGGAATAAAATTATTTTCCTCTTTGCGATGTTTTAGTGGTATCTATGTTGGTTTGCCTTATTTCGCGTTTTTCCAATGAATGAGGTAACGCTTCGTACAAAGATGAGGTAAATACCCTGAAAACTGTCTTAGTGCTTCGTCAAACTGAAGTTCTTTGTGTAGAGTGTACATTTTGCTGCTTTTTATAGCCTGACGTACACACCTGTGCCAAAAAAGTCACTGAACATCGTGCAGCTGAATTTCAAGATCAGCTTCATCTCGAAGTGATGGATTTTCTACGAACCCCGGTTACGTTGGTCCCACTGCATTGAATAGCTTAATGTTTTGACGCTGTAATGCTGCTATACCTCCTCCCCCTTTAATAATCCTCACTTGCGTAAGGGCTATAAGAGCTTACGCTTTCCAGGTACTGCTGTCTGTCTGTCACTGGCAGCAGACCAAATCATCCCATGTCCTCTCCATCCTCCTTTTCCTCCCTGCTGAAACACACTCACTTTAAATAGATGTTCATACCCCTTTTTGGTGAATAGGGCTGAGCGGGGACCACGGGGAAGGACTTACTCAAGGGTTATTTCAATTGTTCCTTGACGCGTGAGCTGCTGCTTACTGGGATTGTCTCTTTATTTTAGTCAGTCCCAAGAAAGCTGCTTTACGCAATGAATTTAGCTTGAAGATGTTAATTTCTGTCACTGCTTTGTTCCGCTGCTATTGTTGCCCGTGGTGGAGGGTGTGCTGTGGCACAGCGCGCACGCTCTGCCCCAGTGCTCTCTACTCCATGGAAAAAGCCAAAAATAGTTCCTAAGTCCTTGTTTCTCCTTCTCAGGGCTCTTTTCCCAGCGTAGTCCTGACTGCCAGAGCTGGCAGCTCCTGGGGATTTGGGCAGCGTGGCTGTACGTTGATCCCTCTCCGTGGGACCGTGTGGCTCTTGCGGGACATGCTCAGGGTAAAGCTGAGCTGGGCCAGCCTTTACCTGTGTCCCCACCTGCTCCCAGGAGCTATCGGTGGTTGGAGGTTTGCCTGTCCGCTTAAGCTGTAACCTTTTCGGGGCCATTCTCCGCAGGCTGTGAGTGCAGTCTGTGTTTCAAACGCTGCTGCTTTTTTTTTTTCCCCCCTTCCACCAAATCGTGCATAGAGACTGCCGTACTTAAATGCTGTATTGAGTGGTGGTTCGTGCTCTTTCCAAGGTTGCCTTTGGGAAAGATAAGAAACAACCCTATATAACCAAAGTTTATCCTTTTTTTTATTTGAATAGACTGTGTGCCAAAGGAGCATGTGGAGCCCCTGTCGTTCACAGCTTCTTCAGCGCAGGGTAACCAGGAGCAGAAGCAAACCTTGCACTGTGCTCTCTTGTTGATCTAACGCACTTCTTTGGGCAACCAACCAAGAACGTGGTTGTTTTCTGCGGCATTCAGGGATCTCGGTGAGGCTCCCCGCTCCCTGCGAAGGCTCAGAGGGAGCCAAGCAAGCAGCTGGGGGAGAGGGAAAGCGGTCCGGCAGCGGTGGGGAGCCCCGAGGGCTGCCTGGGAGCTGCAAGGTGGGCTCGGGGGGGTGGCAGGGTGGGGTGCACGCATTTGGCAGGGCAGAAAGAGGAAACCAAAGCTCAGGTGTGAACAACTAAATTTTTATTTCCAGCTTCTAAAACAAAGGACAGTGACGCGCAGGGTGAGCGGTACCCATAAGCCCAGTTATTTTTACGTATTTTCTCTCTTTTAACCTATTTTCTGTCTCTGTCCCGGCTTCCTTGTTTCTGAAATCCATTCTAGCAGGTCGCAGTGGTTTCTCGATCGTGGATTTACTGGGTTGTCACTCTTACAGTCACATCCTACAGAGTCTTATAGGGTTGTTCTTACAGAAAAGTAATAAGATCCTCCCCTAAAATCTTACAGAGGTGTTACCATTCTCCAGTTTTTTGAGTAGATTTCAGGTAATTTTAGGGTAACAATAAGTTTTTATAGTAAAGTAGTATCTTTATACCTATTCCCTTCCAGGGATCAATGGATAAATTGGGATTCCCTCTCCTGCCACCCCACGGATGGTGAGCAGTCCCATCTTTATAGCCACAAGCAGCCCTGGAGGCAATGAGATTGCACTCCCGTGGCAGAGGAACATTTTGAAGCACCATGGTTAGAGCAGATCCCTAATGCCAGGGGTGAGCACCAGCTGCCCCTTTCTTTCCTCCCCCCTCCTGAGCTCTTTTTTTCCCCATGCTGCTTAACTGAGGCCTCATTTGGGGGAGCAAAGGGACCCCCTTAACGTGCTTTGCTCCCCCCAGGAGGTGCTGCTGGAAAATGGCAGCTAATGGGCCTAAGAAAAGCGGAGCCATACAATATCGTTCGTTAGAGCTCGCTGTGGGATGCAGCTAAATGATTCACAAGCACGGCTGGGATGTTTCGTGGGGAAGGATAACGCTCTAAACTGGCCAGGGAGAAGACAGGGCAGATTGCTTCCTCCATGGCTCCAAGCATTGTGAGGAACACCCCACACATGCTCCCTTGTCCTCGAGGACCAGGCGCTCCCTGCGGCGTCGGAGGGAGGAGAGGTGGGATGGAGGAGATGGGCTCTGTGCTGGGGCATTGGCCGTGTCCATGGTGGGGGTCAGCTCCAGGAGCAGCCTCCTCTGAACATCCTGCTCCTCTCCAAATGGGCCGCAAATGCCCTTCGCACCAGTGTGCTTCTCACCAGATGTGAAAAGCAGATGTTTAAACTCTTCTGTGAGATGTCTCTTTTCTTTTTCTCCCTCCCCCCTGGATGAAGACTCCAGCAGCTGAGCTCCAAGCATGGCCAGCAGCCACCAGGTTGGGGACGATATAAAGCCTTTGCAGGGCTTTAGGAGAGCCCTGGCCCCTCTGGCTGGAGCAGGACGCCCATGTGTGGTGGCAGAGATGTGCCCCAGCTTCCATGCATAGTGCCAGGGGTGAGTACTTCTGAACGCTCCCCTGTTGTCCATTAATACATTGTCCTGGTTTGAGTGACACAGGACTAACTTCTCTTCTAACGCTTGGGAAAACTGCACTTTTAGAAGACTCCAGTGTCTGATTTGTGAAAATACTCACTTCACAGCCAGCGAAGGTGTGTGGGTTTCAAGGTCTCGGTGTTTTTGAGCTCGCCGGGTGCGGGGATGAGGAGGAGCGAGACCCGGGCACTGGACCCACGCTGCCAACAGGGTTATTGTGTAACACGGACAGCACATTCCTTATAAATGAGAAAGTTTGCTGAGGAGTTCTCTCTCTCCCGTGATGTCTGCCGTCCTGAGAACTCCTCGCCCCGGTGCCGCAGCCCTGAGCCCTTCCCTTCCTCCCGAAGCCACAGCGCTGGCAGTGTCCCACATTGGCTGTCACTGCCGGGAGCGCACGGCTTCTACCCATAGAACGGGCTGGGGACAGTCCTTGGGTATTTTATATTGGTATCGGGATCAATACTGGCTCTTTAGAGTTATTAATGTTAATTATCTAGTCTTATTCTGTGAAATCTGTTTATATTCCAACCCTCAGATTTCCTTGTATTTCCCTGATTCCCCTTCCCAGGTGGGGAGGGGACATCGGGTGAGAGAATAATCATCTAAATGACATTAAATTGTTGTGGGTTCCTCAAACCACAACACACGTCCTCTACAGCTAAGAGCACTCGCACAACACAGGCCCAGCACAACGGTTTACAGGCAGCAAGCCCTGCAAGCAAGAGTGTCACCCTTCTGCGGTCCCGGGCCGGTGTCGGCCACCTCTGCTCCCTCGGGCCAGCGTGAGGCACCTAGGTGAAATACCTGGAGGCCCCCCTGGAAGTCCTCTCTTCAGCGGTGCCGGTGGCGAAGGACACCTCCTCATCCTCTTCATCCAGCTGGAGGCTGCCGGAGGACAGCCGCACCCGGGCCATGGGCGACCGCAGCACGCGGCCGTACAGGGAGCAGTAGTCGGCGGCCAGCAGGTCGGAGTCGGAGTCGCTGGACTCGGTGCTGCTGCCCACGTAGCGCTCGGCCGAGCGCCGCAGCCCCGGCGCCAGCCCTGGCTGCGCCGCCACGTGCCGAAAGACGCCCGCTTTCCGGCTGCTCAGCGCCGGGCACGGCCCCAGCGGCCTGAACTCGGAGCCGTAGGGGAACCGGATGGTTTTCATGTCCGACTGGCTCCAAGACCGCTTGGGAGGCTGCTCCTGAAGGCCGTAATCGAAGGAGCGAGCCAACGACCTGCTCTCCCCCGCCGGGGCCATGTTGGTGCCCTCTGCCATGCGATGAAACTCCCCGGCCCGCGTCCCGCTCGGGCTGCGCCGGGGGGGGTTCGCAGTGGCAGGGCTGCATCCACCGGCTGTGTCCTCGCCAGGCGCCGGTGCGTGGCCCGGGGGCTGCGGGGGTCTGTCCAGGTAGAAGAGGACCTGTGGGGCCGGGGCAGCCATGGGTGGGGGGCACGGCACGTCCATGTACACCAGCGGCCGGGAGCTCACCTCCCGCATGTTGCCCACCGAGGTGCTTTTACTGTTCCCGGCGAACTGGTGGTGGGGCCGAAAGGATGTCAAAGGGTTCCTGGCACTGAAGAGGTCGGCGGCCTCCCACGCTCGCTCCAGCTCCAGCTCGGCGTAGAGCAGGGGGAAGGCGGATGAGCTTTTGGAGTGGGGCAGGAAGGCGGAGGACGCTTCGGGCTTGGAGCGCTCCAGCTCGGCGGCAAACGTCACCTCCACGGCGGAGCTCCGGCGCCGGCTGTCCAGCGTGGGCTCGGAGGCGTGCACCCCGTTGGCGTGGTAGGAGCCCCGGCCGCCATAGGCAAGGCGCAGCTCCTCCACCTGAGCAGGGGCAGAGGGTGGGTGGGTGCCTGGACCCCCCTGGCCGGGCAAAGCAGGGCAGGCAACGAGCCCCCGGAGCCAAGGGTCGGGCTTGGACTCCAGCTGAGCTCCGCCAGCTGGGGCTGCGATGCCAAGACCCCCCCAACCCCGACCCCACCCCAGTGCCACCCCTGGCGCTGATCCTGGGGGGACATACCTGCTTGGAGACGTCCGTCAGGAGGTCCGGGGAGGAGCGGCACTGCCTCTCGTCGTAGCGGGACGTGTAGTGCTTCCTGCAAGGCCAAGAGCATGGGTGGGTGCATGGCTGGGGGTGGGGGTCCCGTCCCCCACCACCACCCGGGCGCTGCCCCCCTCCATGCCCCCCGGTACCTCTCGAAGGGCAGGCTCTTCATCTTCGCCTTCCTCCCATGCTCCAGCAGCTGCCGCTGCGTCCTCCCGCTGCAGCCNGGAGGCCCTTCCACTTCCCCCTCCCCCCATGCCCCAGCAGGGGCCGCGGCGGCCCCCCGCCGGAGCCAGGGAGGGGGGGGGGGGAGAGGTGGGAGCAGCACCGTCAGCCCTGGGCATCCCAGGGGAGGAGAGGGGATGCTGCAGGACCGCGGCAGCGGTCTCTCCGGGAAAAGCAGCATCATCCCCTCGCATCCAGCCAGGCCCCACACAGACGGCAGGCTCTCAGCCATCCCCGCGCCCTTCGTGTTCGCTTTTCCCCCCGGGAACTTCACCTGTAGCGGAAACTGGAGCCCTTGCTGCACAGAAGGGCTTTGGGCTTCGACTTGGGCTCTTCAGACAGCCTGAAGAAGGCATGGTACTCCACGCACGTCTTCCAGAAAGCCTTGCAGGCGTCCCGGCTCGCCATAGTGAACTCCAGCGTGTCCTTGCACAGCGCCTGCGTGGCCGGAGAGAAGCGTGAGGGGCACGGGGGCAAGCTCTGCCCTTCACCCTCCTGTCCCCCCCAAAGGATCACACTGGCTGCTCCAGGCAGCGCAGCGTCACCCCGCTGGGGTGACATAGGGATGGCACGTGCCGCACTCAAGGGGAAGGAGCATCACCCACGAGCAGCTGAAACAGATTTTATTCAAAATCAGGGACTTTGCATGGCTGATCTTCGGTCCACAGCTGCCTGCGCCTGAGCCTGGCACGCTGCCCGCGGCGCTGTACTCACAGAGATGTTTGCGTGGAGCTTGATGAGAAAATGCTTCCTCTTGAAGCTCAGTTTGCGAATTTTGGACCAGTTGAACGTGTTGATCTTTGTATTGNCACGCCTCCTGTCAGTGAACTCCCACCTTCGCTCATCATCACGGACGCGAGACCACAGGAGACTTTGTCCTTCCCTCAGTCCCCACATTTATTAGTTTTTCTGGGCTTGNGCCCTGCAAGGACGGACACAGCGGTTACAGCGGGATGGGGCCAGTGAGGGCTGCGGAAATACGATGGGCCAAGAGCTGAGCCCGCAAGACACCGCACGAGAACCGAACTCTCAGTGCTGCCGGGGTCTGGGGAAGGGGTGCTGGGGCTTGGTGTTTGACCCTCCTCTCCATCAGTTGGTCCTAAAAGTGGAAATTGAAGTTCAGGGCTTAACTCCAGACCCCAACTAGCAGTGCTGCCGGGGTCTGGGGAAGGGGTGCTGGGGCTTGGTGTTTGACCCTCCTCTCCATCAGTTGGTCCTAAAAGTGGAAATTGAAGTTCAGGGCTTATCTCTGCCTCCTGAAGCTGTTTGTGTAACTCCAGGATCCCAAGACAAACCCCACAGAGGTGGAGAGTCCCCTCTGGCCCGGCTCAAAGATGAGTTAATGCAGAATCAGACCCTCCTCTCCTTTGCTGGGCAGCGTGGCAGAGCTCCCATGCCTTCCGACCCCGTTTAAGCCGGCTGCAAGCGTATCTTACCCCTCATTATCATTATGCGTCAATCTAAATGCAGCCACACAACGCTCCTGTCACGGCGGGAACATGTCAAATTGCGTTACTCCATGCCGTGGCACCGAGACCCTCTCAGCTCTCTGGGAGAGCCCAGATTTTAATGGGCTCCCAGATGCTCTAATCACGCATGTGGGGTGTTTATGGCTCTGAATAAATAACCGGGTCTGGCAGAGCTAATTATGAACAACAGACCCACAGTTAGGATTTAATTTTTTTTTTTTCTTTTCTGCTCCGGCAAGATGTTCCCAGGTTGAAATTAGCCGGTGTGGGAGGCAAGCGCTGCTTCTCGCCGGCTGCGTGGAAGTCTGTATTTATTCTGCAGCTACGCCGTGATTACAGCATTATGTAATTGCACAGACGTGAGGGGGCTATTTTCGCTGGAAGATTACACGGTGAGCGCATGTGACGCAGCCGTGTAACCTGTGGTGCTTACACGGCCGCGCTCACCGGGACAAGGGCCAACAGAGCCGTGGTGGGCACGGCGGCACGCAGCCGGCGCTGACGGAGGTGGTGGGGCTGAGCCCCATGGTGATGCCCCGGAGCATCACCTCCTGAGGTCTGTTGGGGGGTGCTCCCTCCTGGAGGATTTGGGAGGGTTTGAAGCAAACAGGGAAAGGAAGGGTCCTCTGATGTCACCCGCAGAATCCCAGAGTGGTGAGGGTGGGAAGGGCCCTCTGGAGCTCCCCCAGTGCCACCCCCTGCCAGAGCAGGGGCACCTCCAGCAGTGGCACAGGACGGCGTCCAGGCGGGTTTGGAATGGCTCCAGAGTGGGAGACTCCCCCACCTCTCTGGGCAGCCTGTGCCAGTGCTCTGCCACCCGCACAGCAGAGAAGGCCCTCCTCAGGTTCAGATGGAACTTCCTATGGTTGAGTCTGTGCCCGTTCCCTCTTGTCCTGTCACTGGGCACCACTGAACAAAGACTGTTCCCATCCCCCTGGCACCCTCCCTTGAAGGATTGATAAGCATTGATGAGATCCCCCCTCAGTCTTCTCTTCTCCAGACTAAAGAGACCCCCTCAGCCCGGATGCAATGTCCCTGGGGAAAGGCCACCCCCATTGGGCACTGGCAGCCCCGGGCTCACCCGCAGGACCAGCACCCCCATGTGTGTCACAGCCAGGTTGATCTGCGTCCCCTCGCCGTCGCTGGCGGGGTGCGGGCGAATCCCGTACATCTCCAGCTTCCTGGCCACGTCCAGCAGCTGAACGTCCGACTCGGCCGGCGTCTTCCCACTGGAGACACAAACGTGATGGGAAGAGACAACAGGGAGACGGCAGCCACTGAAAAAATGCCATTGCGCGTGATGGCATCACACCCAGCCTGCTGATGGGGACGGCCCCGTCGGCAGTCGGGCGCGTTGGGCGGGCGGCCGTGGCGCGGAGCAGCCCTTACCCGTGTCTCCGGTGGTAGTGCATGATCTTGTTGTCCAGGTACTCCTGGTTGGGCAGGTACCTGTGGGTCGCCAGGTGCTGCTGGTCCGTCTCCTCGTGGAAGTCGCCCAGCTCGGCTGCGGGGGGACAGGAGGAGAGGGTGGGTTATGCTGCGAGAGGGGGTGGGCACGGCAAGGGGGAAGCCCTCGCTTGCACAGCCAAGGCAAATTGTCCCCCGTCCCCGGGGAAGGGACACCGTCCCCGCGGGCGCTCGCCTGCCCTTACACTGCAGCAGGTGGGAGACGAGCAGCGCCGCGCTCTTGTCGCTGCAGGGCAGCCGCCCCAGGGCCAGGTCCTTCTTGATCTGGAGGGTGAAGAGGTACCTGTGGAGGGGACAGGAGTGTGCCCTGAGAGGGGGGGGGCAGGCTCAGCCAGGCGCCGGGCTGAGCCCTGAGGGCTCTGCTGCGGGGGGGTCTGGCTGTCCCCACACCTCTCTGCTCTCGCTTGGGTGACAACCCAAGAGATGCAGGTTTGAGGGGTCACAGGAGGAGCACTCAGCCCCCACAGAAGGCTGCAGCCATGCGCCACCATGACCAGTCATTGAAATGCCCATTAGTAGGTTCCAGAGTTAACATTCCTTTACGCTTTGGAGGGCATTTGCATCTCTCGTAGCTAATGTTCTGCAGAAGCACTGCCTTAGTTTTATTCTTAGTTCCTGTTCACAATAATTTCTCTAAAACGTAAGAGCTAACAATGTAATTTTTAAAAATAAAATAAGTGTTCTTCTTTCAGAGCACAGCTTGAGGCAGGAGCTAGACTGAGCAAAGTCAGACTCGGTGCCCAACTGCTAACGCGTTTGGCAGCAAACAACTTGCAGCCTCTTAAGACGGCTGATCCTTCAAGTGGATTTTGTTTAAAAACAGGATCAAGAAGAGATACTCTCTCGGTTTTAGTTTTTTAAAGTACAGAGCTCTGTCAATACTTAGAACAACCGCTGCTAACAGCCAGGTCCGGGTGGATGAAGACAAGCAATTAAACACATGCTCCACAATTGCAAAAATACAGGACTGTGCGGTAAGAAAAGAACAGAACAAGTACTGTACCTGGTCAGCTCTTCTCTCAGATGGCCAGGGTCCACTGGGAAAAATTTCACCATAAATTTGAAAAGAACCTCCTTAGGATCTTAAAACACAACATCTTCATAAGTTTTCTTTTACGTGGCTATCGAGAACATTTACAACTCTCTTCGCGCATGCTGTCTCCTTACAGAGCGAATTACTCCAAGCCCATACAAATCAGGGCTGGAAGCTCTGAACATCAGAGCCCATCCCCAAAAACCCTCCTGCCCGCACCCCCAGTGTTACCAACGGAAGCGAACAGGGAGTTGGACACCTAAATACTACTAAAGAGAAAACGCCCCGGCAATTCTTTAAATTGCAAAGACCCCTGCCAGGAGCCCTGGGGAGGGGGTTCCGCGGAGTGGTGCCACGGGTGCTCATCTGGAGCGTGGCCATCAGCGGGGGCTGAATGTTAAACCCAGCCCTCCGAGCACTTGGAGCTCCATAGGACGCCGTTTGGGCAAAGCTCTTTTTTGTGGGATGAGTGAGAGCGAGCAGACGAGCCCAAGGCAAAGAACGGGGATGGAGGGAGGCAGTTTTGTAGGCACCAACCGTCCCGGGATGCCGTGGGATGGCTCAGGAGCTCCTGGAGGGACCGGGTCCTGAGAGAGCAGGCCAGAAGGGACACGAGAGGAGAAACTGGTGCCTGAAATAATCCCACTTCTGATGCACCCAGAAAGGGGAGGCTTTTTACCTGGCTTTCCCCTTACAAAGAAATTAATGCAGATGCCATACCGCAGCCTCCCCGTGGCAAATACTGGGGTCGTGCTCTCGGCTACCTCCTAATCATCATATATTTGGGGAAAATATTGTTTGGTTCACCACGGGGTGGAAACAGGCTGAAAGGGGCACTGTGTTAGTGCCGGTCACGGCCGCAGCAGAGGATGCTGAGCCTGAATTGAGGTCAGGCTCCGCAGCATCTCCCTGCAGCGGCGCAGGGGGGGAGGACAGGGGGCTGGAGAGGAAGCGGCAGAGCCTGCGAGGGACACGGCTATCCCCGCTTCACGTAG
>VUYV01000006.1:10354957-10402580 GCA_008711295.1 Anarhynchus alexandrinus | reverse complement strand
GGGCGGCCGTGGCGCGGAGCAGCCCTTACCCGTGTCTCCGGTGGTAGTGCATGATCTTGTTGTCCAGGTACTCCTGGTTGGGCAGGTACCTGTGGGTCGCCAGGTGCTGCTGGTCCGTCTCCTCGTGGAAGTCGCCCAGCTCGGCTGCGGGGGGACAGGAGGAGAGGGTGGGTTATGCTGCGAGAGGGGGTGGGCACGGCAAGGGGGAAGCCCTCGCTTGCACAGCCAAGGCAAATTGTCCCCCGTCCCCGGGGAAGGGACACCGTCCCCGCGGGCGCTCGCCTGCCCTTACACTGCAGCAGGTGGGAGACGAGCAGCGCCGCGCTCTTGTCGCTGCAGGGCAGCCGCCCCAGGGCCAGGTCCTTCTTGATCTGGAGGGTGAAGAGGTACCTGTGGAGGGGACAGGAGTGTGCCCTGAGAGGGGGGGGGCAGGCTCAGCCAGGCGCCGGGCTGAGCCCCGAGGGCTCTGCTGCGGGGGGGTCTGGCTGTCCCCACACCTCTCTGCTCTCGCCCGGGTGACAACCCAAGAGATGCAGGTTTGAGGGGTCACAAGAGGAGTGCGCAGCCCCCACAGAAGGCTGCAGCTGGGCACCACCATGACCAGTCATTGAAATGCCCATTAGTAGGTTCCAGAGTTAACATTCCTTTACGCTTTGGAGGGCATTTGCATCTCTCGTAGCTAATGTTCTGCAGAAGCACTGCCTTAGTTTTATTCTTAGTTCCTGTTCACAATAATTTCTCTAAAACGTAAGAGCTAACAATGTAATTTTTAAAAATAAAATAAGTGTTCTTCTTTCAGAGCACAGCTTGAGGCAGGAGCTAGACTGAGCAAAGTCAGACTCGGTGCCCAACTGCTAACGCGTTTGGCAGCAAACAACTTGCAGCCTCTTAAGACGGCTGATCCTTCAAGTGGATTTTGTTTAAAAACAGGATCAAGAAGAGATACTCTCTCGGTTTTAGTTTTTTAAAGTACAGAGCTCTGTCAATACTTAGAACAACCGCTGCTAACAGCCAGGTCCGGGTGGATGAAGACAAGCAATTAAACACATGCTCCACAATTGCAAAAATACAGGACTGTGCGGTAAGAAAAGAACAGAACAAGTACTGTACCTGGTCAGCTCTTCTCTCAGATGGCCAGGGTCCACTGGGAAAAATTTCACCATAAATTTGAAAAGAACCTCCTTAGGATCTTAAAACACAACATCTTCATAAGTTTTCTTTTACGTGGCTATCGAGAACATTTACAACTCTCTTCGCGCATGCTGTCTCCTTACAGAGCGAATTACTCCAAGCCCATACAAATCAGGGCTGGAAGCTCTGAACATCAGAGCCCATCCCCAAAAACCCTCCTGCCCGCACCCCCAGTGTTACCAACGGAAGCGAACAGGGAGTTGGACACCTAAATACTACTAAAGAGAAAACGCCCCGGCAATTCTTTAAATTGCAAAGACCCCTGCCAGGAGCCCTGGGGAGGGGGTTCCGCGGAGTGGTGCCACGGGTGCTCATCTGGAGCGTGGCCATCAGCGGGGGCTGAATGTTAAACCCAGCCCTCCGAGCACTTGGAGCTCCATAGGACGCCGTTTGGGCAAAGCTCTTTTTTGTGGGATGAGTGAGAGCGAGCAGACGAGCCCAAGGCAAAGAACGGGGATGGAGGGAGGCAGTTTTGTAGGCACCAACCGTCCCGGGATGCCGTGGGATGGCTCAGGAGCTCCTGGAGGGACCGGGTCCTGAGAGAGCAGGCCAGAAGGGACACGAGAGGAGAAACTGGTGCCTGAAATAATCCCACTTCTGATGCACCCAGAAAGGGGAGGCTTTTTACCTGGCTTTCCCCTTACAAAGAAATTAATGCAGATGCCATACCGCAGCCTCCCCGTGGCAAATACTGGGGTCGTGCTCTCGGCTACCTCCTAATCATCATATATTTGGGGAAAATATTGTTTGGTTCACCACGGGGTGGAAACAGGCTGAAAGGGGCACTGTGTTAGTGCCGGTCACGGCCGCAGCAGAGGATGCTGAGCCTGAATTGAGGTCAGGCTCCGCAGCATCTCCCTGCAGCGGCGCAGGGGGGGAGGACAGGGGGCTGGAGAGGAAGCGGCAGAGCCTGCGAGGGACACGGCTATCCCCGCTTCACGTAGAGGATAGGATGCGGGGGGGGCGATGCCCACACATGCACACACGCAGCCGCCCCTGCTCCTGCGCCAAGCTGGCACGCTATTAATGGCTCGAGCCTAAAACGGTGCAGGTGATACCAGATCACAAAGGCAGCGGTATTTCTACAGGGTTTTCTACGGGCTGCGGTGTCTTTGCAAACAATCCTACCCAGCCTCACGCTATAAAGTGAGCTCTGGAAACCACAGTCCCTCCCCCTCCCCATCCCTAAGCAATAAAGGCTGCACCAATGTGTCTGCGCGAGTCACTGGCCGTGATTTAAAAGAATCTCAGTCTTGAAATACTTACTTTTGACTTGCTTTGTTATGGGTTTTAGCGGTTCCAACCAGACCTGAAATAAGGCAACGAAGAGCGGGGTGAATAAACAGCCCAAGAGACGGGGAATAAAAGCAGCAGCATCACGTGAGAACCCAACACAAAAACGTTGGCCGGCTTGGCTACTGCGGCAAGCCGTCCCGCATGGATGGCTACGCATGAACCCCACGGGCCGTGGCTATCATCGAGGCTTTGCCAACCTCGGTGGCTCCCCTCATAACTCCCATTTTCAAGGGGGTTTTGGCACCGTGGCAAAACTTCCCACTAATTTTTTCCATCTGGAAGGTGCTAGCGAGCCCCGAGCCGGGCGGGCGGTCGCCGGGCGGCCGCGGCACGGTGCAGCACCGGGGCCCCGCGCCGCCAGCCCGCACTCACGTGGTTCCCAGCCTGGCTGCGAAACTCCAGCCCGAAGTACTCCTTCTCCGCAAGGTTGAGGTGGCTGCAGGTGAGGTTGAACAGCCCTTTCCCGCAGGATTTTTGCTGGCAAACAAACACACCAGGGAAGCAGCGGGTTAGGCAACGCTGACAACAGTGCTGATGGGATTTCAGTGAGGTGGGGGAGAAGTTTTCGCTCCCTGCCTTCACCCTGAGAGGAGCTGTGGGATTTTTCCTGACCGTGCAGCTGCAAAACCTTCCTCGATAAACGCTGCTGGCTTCAGCACGTGGGACAGGACGACGGCACCCTGTGTGCCCCTCACCCCTGCTCTTGGAAATCAGATCCCTTCTCATCGCTTCTCTCCTTTATTAAGGAATGTAAAGCAAAAAGGAAAGGAAAAGGAAAGAAATCTTGCTTTTGCAACCGCCACCATCCGGGCATCTCTATCCTTGGCAAACCGGCAAGCGCTCCCTGAGATGAGCATCTGCCTGAACCGGGGATGGCCGTGGCAAACGTGCTGGATTAAGGGCAAACGGGAGCACAGCCCAAACCGGCGCAGCGAGCCCCTGTGTGCCCCGACAGCCGGCGACCGGATTGCCGGGGACGAGCTGCTGTTATGGTTAGTGGTAATTAAGAGCAACAGGAGCCTGCGGAGACCCTGCGCCGCGGGCCCTGGGTCATCCGTGCGCTGTGGCAATATTAATGAGGTGGCACTACACGCTGATAAGTACACCGGGCTGTAGTTATTCCCCGTAAACAGCAACGCTTGGCGGGTGTTTTGCTTGAGTTGTTGCCGTGCTGTGTGACACGGCCGCCGAGCAACCTGGGAGACTTCGGAAAATGCTCCAGAAAGCACCAGAAATGAACCTGGCAGTGACCCGCCCCGACAAAGACCCCGCTACTCCCTTCACTGGTGAAAAGCAGACCAAAAATGAGCGTGTGTTAGTGCAAAAGCAAGAGAAACCGGGTTAGACAGCTGCTAAATTATGGCGGTTTGGGTGATGGAGGAAGGCAGGCTGCAGCTCCCCGTGCCAGCGGCTGCTCCCGGCAGGGACGGGAGGGACCCCGGCTGCCGGCGGTGATGCACGCTAATAACCACCTTTCACAGCTTCTCCTGGGATGAAATTGCTGGCTCCGTGCTGAAAGGCTGCTGAAAAGTGATAGCGTAATAACAGCATTCGCTCTGCAGCACTCCCGGTTCTCCTCGAAATTACTAGATCGCAAGGGTAATTAAAACAATTATAAATGTTTCTTTCCAAGCTAGAATTTTCGAGCATGAAAGGCCTTGGCCTTTTGTCAGGCAGCCAGGGAAGGCAAGCATTTCATACCGGGTTATTACCCACCACATGTCTGCTGGGAGCGACCCGCTCTCCCCCATGGGCAGGCACCGCCGGAGGTGAGCGGCCCCGTCCCCAGCAAAACCTGCTCGCTGGGGAGACATGGCCCTGATGACGCAGAGCCTTCCCTCTTGCAGGTGTCTCACCCTGGGTTTGGGGGGTACCGAGGCCCCCCATCCCATCCTGCCCCAAATGCTGAGGGACGGTTGTGCTTGGGCAGCATCGGTCACGGAATCACAGAATTTTCAGAGTTGGAAGGGACCTCTAGAGATCACCCAGCCCAACTCCCCTGCCAAAGCAGGATTGCCCGGAGCACATCACTCAGGACTGCATCCAGGCGGGGCTTGAAAGTCTCCAGAGAAGGGGACTCCCCCACCCCCCTGGGCAGCCTGTGCCACTGCTCTGCCACCCCAACCGGAAAGGAGTTTTGCCGTATATTTGACAGAACTTCCTATGTTCCAACTTGTGCCCGTTGCCCCTCGTCCTGTCACTGGGAACCACTGGAAAGAGTCTGGCTCCATCCTCCTTCAACCCACCCTTTAGATACTTGTACGCAGTCATAAGGTCTCCCCTCAGCCTTCTCTTCTCCAGGCTAAAGAGTCCCAGCGCTCTCAGCCTTTCCTCATAAGGGAGATGCTCCAATCCCTCCATCATCTTAGTTGACCTCCGCTGGACTCTCTCCAGCAGTTCCCTGTCCCTCTTGAACTGGGGAGCCCAGAACCGGACACAGTATTCCAGTTGTGGCCTCAGCAGTGCAGAGTAGAGGGGGAGGATGACCTCCCTCGACCTACTGGCCACACTCTTCCCTATGCAGCCCAGGATGCCATTGGCCTTTTTGGCGACAAGGGCACATTGCTGTGTCATGGATCATTTACTGTCTACCAGGACCCCCAGATCCTTCTCCTCAGAACTACTTCCCAGCAGGTCCACCCCTAACCTATACTGGTGCTTTGCATTCTTCGTCCCCAGGTGCAGGACCTTGCACTTGCTCTTGTTGAACCTCATTAGGTTCTTCTCTGCATCTCTGCATTAGGTCCCACAGCATCAGGTGGGCGCTGCGCCGGAGGAGCGCAGGGCAGGGCAGGAGGGTGGTGTGTGGGGATGGCCACCCCACATGCGACCCTAAACGCACCTTGGGTGACGTTGCAGGGTGAGGTTAGCACCCCCAGGCAGAAACCCCTGTGTAGAAGGTGGCTGAAAGGAGGTGGGACTGCAAGCGGGGTGGGAGAGCAAGAGGCACAGCCAGAGGCAGACAGCAAAGGTATGTGACACACGGGACACGCACACCCATCCCCAAAGGACACTCTTGGCAGCACTTGCGGTCCAACGGCAAAGCCGCGATTCAGCAGCGTTCCCTGCTGTATCCAGGTCTGTGGTTTAGGGGGGGGAGCGCCAGCTCGTGGGATTTGGTGTGCTCTTTCCCCATCACCCTGGGAGATGCCCCCCATGCTGGTGTCTTCTGCATGGCCACAGCCAACAGGCAGTGCCGTGCACCAAAAGCCACCAGCCCCGATGCTCCCCATGCCCTCGCTGGACCGGCTCGCGTGCAGCCAGCCCTGCACGCCTCCTGTCAGTGAACTCCCACCTTCACTCATCATCACGGACGCGAGACCACGGGAGACTTTGTCCTTCCCTCAGTCCCCGCATTTATTAGTTTTTCTGGGCTTGGGTTTTTTTTGCCTTTTCTTTCTATTTTTCCTTTCCACTGCATCTCGCCCTGCGGCAAGTTCCAGTAGCAGGGATGGCCAGGCTTTGTCTGCCCCGGCTGCAAAGCGGTTCCCTCTCCCTGCGCTGCCCTGGGAGGGCTCCGGAGGCTGCCCGGGCTCAACTCCGCGTTCTCTAAACCCGTTCCCGAGCGAAGGGTGACTTTATCGGTGAGAGCACGTGCCAGGTCAGAGCTCTGGGTATCCAGGGGTGGAAGGAAGAAGGGAAGCGGCTTTGCAATATCTCCTCTGAGTGCACGAAACCCGTTAAAGGCTGATCTGTGCCTGTCCCCACGCCTGGGGCATTGGGGTGGGGGGCCCCGGTGCCCTCCCAGGACAAGGCGCAGGGCTCGCCAGCGGCAGACCAGCAAGATCCCGTCCGTGCCATGGCTCAGCCCTGGGGTGTTTATCAGGGAGGGCACAACAAGGGACATTTGGAGATGTGCCAGACCCTCCCCCCCACACACACCTTCCCCGGCTGTGGGGGCTCACAGTCTCTTTTATTCTTTTCCCTCCCATTATACTGAAGTACTGCACACTCAAAAGAGCTTTCCAAAGTCAGTCACTTGAAATATCCACTCAAAACTTAGCCCAAAGCGGTCCTTTTATAATGGAGAAGCTGCTAATTCAGCTACTCATTCATTGTACCCATACAGCATCAAATGCACGAAATGCCTCAAAGGGGTTTCCAATACCGTTCCACGCTAAAAAAGGCAATGACCAGGAGTTCCTCTAATGGAAGGTATTTGCTGCAATAACGGCGTGCAGAGCTGTAGTGCTGGAAGTGTTTCGGGCAAATAAGAAAACAGAGATGGAAAAAAAAATGCAGCAACATTGTACCAGCAGCATCTTTTAAATTGTCTCTCATTATGCCCTGATATAATCAATATTAAAAAAAAAAGGCATTTTAAAATGGCTATTTTCATTCTTAAGCTGACTCCAGGTCTAGGATACATTAATAAAACTAAATCAAACAACTTCCATACTGTGCCAAAGGATGGAATTGCTTTACAAACCTCTTTTGTGCCAAATGCTCTCACAAAGAAACAGAGCAGCGCACCCGAGACCGAGCGGTTCTCAGGCTGTGCGGTCAAACCGGGGCACAGGACAGGCTGAGGAACGTAATAGTACTTGAAAAAAACAATTTTATGTTACACACTCTGGTCCCATAGGAGGTGCAGGTAAGTGCTAGACCAGATCGACTTGAATTATCTAATTCAATTATCTACTGTGATTATCAAATCCTAACCAACAGTAAATGCTCGATCACACTTGTAAAAAGAGGTGTTTCTAACACATAGTCAAGATATATCTACTTTCAGTTATCTATATACATATATATATAAAAATCTAGCACATAGATAGTAATACTTAACATTTAAAACCGACTTCAGAGCTAGCATTTATTCAGTGTGCATTATTAATGACAGTGTGTTGTGGGACATTGTCATGCAGAAAATAAGAGACAGTGTTTTTTTTTTTCCTCAGCTATTCACAAAACCACACAGTTTTATTTTTCAACTGAAGAGATGCACGCAGATGTTTCTCACCAGGGGTAATTTGGTTAAATATGCTATTTTTATTCTGTTCCCAGATTTTTCTTCCCTGTTGAACGCTTTATACTGACAAACGAGAGAAGGACTCGGCACTTGTCAAGAACATCACTTCATATTACCTGATTTCCAAAAGATGACACCAGATAAGTAAAAGCCATTCCTCCTCCTTTATAAATAACGCCGGTAACAGGGGAGATCCTGAGCGTGTTGGTGCTGAAAGACACTTAGCAATCAGCGCTACGACCTCTTGTTTTGGATTTGAGCTTTTTTTGGTTTTGCTTTGGTTTTTTATTTGTCTGTTTGTTTGTTTTTTCAAGCTGAAATCCAGAAGCTATCAGAGACCGTGCCATCCTTCAGAGCAACAGTGACTTCAATAATTAGCACAAATAATAAAAAAACCCCAAACAATAAGAATGTGATGCCCACTTACATCGACTACAAAGATCTTCTGGGAGTCATCCAGAAACTGGACTTTCAGGTGCAGCATCCTTGAGCGTGCGGCTGAGCGTGCGGCGGGCGCGGGAGTCCTAGCGATGTGAGTGGCGTGCGGGGAAGGGAGCCCCGACTCCTCTTGCACACATCATTTCCCTCTCAGCTGGATGGAGAAGGCAGCGCTCACAGATGTGGAGCGGAGGCTGGAGCAAAGCAACTGAGTGCCTAAAAACAAGTTAAAAAAAACCACGCCAAAGTGATACCTTCCCGGGTTTAAATATCACCACCGCGTTAAAGGATATTTTCCCCCCTGTGAATTATGGGTTTATTAATAGGGGGAAAAGCTGTGTGGCACTAAGGGTGGCACTAATCGGGCTGGGATAAATAGGGGCGTTTACAGCTGGTGGTGAGCGATGCGAGGGTGAAGAGAGCCCACGTGTTGTACTGCGGGGTCGGGGAAGAAGAGCCCAGCAGCTCTCCTGCCAAAGCCACCGAGCAGCGAGCGTCACCTCTCCTCCGCTCGGGTTAAGGTGCCCTAAAAGACCAGCTGGTGTTCCTCGCTCCGCAAGTGGGGCGGATAAGGTCCTACCTGTGTGTGGGCCGGGCAGACGGGCCGGTGTACCGTGCTGGAGGCTGGGGAACGTTTCCAACTGAACTCGAAACCAGGTGGAAGCCCTTCCCGGGGAGGCAGAGGAGGACCCGCGGCTCATTCCTGGCTGGCACCTTGGTTTGGCAGCTTAGTGAAGTCTCACAAGCCTTTGAGCCACCCTGGTTTCCACTTCACCCCTGAAAAGCCCATGTCTCCACGCACTACCTCACTCTGCCCACCCTTGGGACCCCCCAGGCTCAGCCCAGTGCAGCCCCCCCATGGCATGGAGGGGGCCTGGGGCCGGTGCTTGTGCTGGTTCTCCACCCTAGCTACTGCGGGGACACGACGAGCTGCCTGACCTCTCTGGCCGCTCGCGTCCCGCAGACCCCCCCCATCTCGCCCAGCAGAGCCCCCCCCTCACTGAGCGCAGAGGAAGGCAGTGTTTGGGCAGGAGCCCCCGCTTGCAGACGTAAATGCCCCAAAGGGCAGGTGCTGCACTGCCACGGGGGGTCATTACTGGTGCGGCTGCTGGAAAGAGCTGCAACCACCTGTGATCCCGCAGGAGCCAGACCGGTGGACCCAGAGCCATGGAAACGCATCCCCGCAAACCGAAAAAGCCACGTTAAGGGCTGCGGAGGTTTTGCTCCTCGCTGCCTTCCCGCTTTCCACCGAAGCATCCGCTGTAAGTCACTGGAGGTGTTTGCTGTGGTCCCTCTTACACTTCCCAAATATTCCTGGGGCAGTCAGGACAGAGCCCATCAGGGCATACCCATAACCCCATCTGGGCTGCAGCGAGAAAAAACGTAGAGCTCTTTAGCTGCAGAAAAACTCGCTAGTCTTCTACTAACCAGGACAAAAAAAAAAAAAAGCAGCATAAAAGTTAAAGCAAATCTGCTTTTCCATGTGAATCTGCTCCACAAAGCACCTGAGCTCCTCTCCCGCCAGCAGCGGTACCGAGCCCGCAGGCTCCGCGTCCCAGGACCAAACTTCCAGCGCTGCCCTCGGCCCCGGGGTCTGAGATCTTTGTGTCCCGGGAGACGCGCAGTGTCACGTACCAACCATCTGGGGGGGGCTGAGGGCACTTTCTCGCTGCAGTTTTAAACGTTCGTGCCGTCAAATACTGATGGGCATCGAGGAGAAGAGCAGCGTGCCTGCGAGCGTCTCGCACCGCTCTGCCGCGGCAGCGCTGGACCGGCAGGAAGGATGCACGGGGGTGCGATGGAGGAGCCCCCAAACCCCAGAAGAAGCCAAGCCTCCCTGCTACAGGCTCTCCTGACATGCCGGGGGGCACCGGCTGTGGGCTCCATGGCTCCTGGTGGAAGCTGAGCACTGGTCAGCTGTGTTGCGGGTGGAAGAAAAGGGGTTTTTTTCACTACTATGACGTGAAGGAAGGGGACTGCGTTGGGTTTAGCCGGGCCTCCGGCCACCCTACAGGGGCATTCCTGCAGATGGTGTGGAGCCAGCAGAGGCAAACAAGGTAAATAAGGGCTTTTTTTCCGTTCGGAGAGCCAGAAGGGATGTGGGATGAGCAAAGCCCACCCGGGATGTGAGGAGAGGAGATCCACCACCTCAGCAGACATGAGACCCATTTTACCCCTCCCCGTCTCCTTCCTTCTTCTGGAGGTGACTTTGGGGCCAGACGGAGGGGGACGCATGGGGCGCACCCAGCTCCTGGCCCGAGTCAGTGCCCACCTCCAGCCGGGCACGTGTGTCCTCCTTATCCACAGGGGCAGGGAATAACCTGAAAATGGTGCAGGGAAGCACCAAAAAGATGAAGGATGAGCTCAGCCGTACCAGCAGGCAGGGAGGGGACGCCGAGCAGCAGCGCCGGAGCGCAGCAGGGTCTGAGCAGCGGCATGTCGGAGTGAGGACTGCTTCGGGGCTGTTTGCTCAGCCCTTGTTTTTTAATACTCTGGACCCCACTACCACCATCCTGCATTGCACCCGCTCTCCCAGGGGGGACTTCAGTCCACCGAGTGCATCCGACCCCATATTAAGCTGGACGTGTTGAAGCAGGGTCTTCTTCAGCCTCTCAAACACCCTGGTGTTTGCCAGGATGGGCTGAGCAGGACAAGAAACAAGAGGTCTCTTTCCTCCCTTGCCCCTTTCCCAAGGTGAACTTTCACACTCCTCTTTAGGGTTTGCTCCCCCGTTGGCCCCGGAGGAAGGGGCTGCAGGACATCCAAGGGAGAGCTGAGCCGCTGCGGCAACACTCCGCCGACCCTCCTGCAACCGTGTGCCACGGGCAGCGAGCGAGTTCAGCCCCCGTCCTCCAACAGGGCTGGCTTTGGGCCCTGGGGATGGGTGAGGAGATGCCCCAAACCTCCCCAGTCCCTCCCCAGGTCACTCCTGAGAGAGGAACAGGCTCTGAGAAAGCAAACTCCTGCAGCGAAGAGACGCACCGTGCTCCCGCGTGTCGCTGCTGCGGTGGCTCTACGCGCCACTGTGCTATGCGTTTTGTCGTGCTTACCTTCAAATTTGGTTTAGAGGAAAGGAAAAGAAGATAAAGTCATGGAGTAGAGATCTGCCAGGGGATTTTAACCATGGTAGCACAAAAGGTGAGAACCCACTGCTGAGAAGGAGAAGCTCTCATCCTGTTTTTCACACTCAAAGCTTTTGCTGTTGGCGGCTGTTGGGGACAGGGTCTCCCCGAGGAGGACTTTGGTCCATGGTGGCCTTTCACATGCTTACATTAGACCTCCTCTTCCTCAGCCGGGAGAACATCCACATTCACTTCTCCCCCAGCCATAACCCTCACGACCGCAGGGCCAGCGAGCAACACGGCCACTCGCCCGCCCTCACTGGGGACAGGCGCAGGCACGGCCAAAGTCCCGCTGAACAGCACGAGGCACACGAGGGTAATGTCACCAGCTGGTTAATAAATTGAAGGCACAACACCAATACTGCAAAATGGGGGGATTTCTTTCCAGAACAGGGTACCCACAACGTTCCTGCTGCCACACCAAGAGGAATCGTTTCGCTCTCAGATGGGATCCCAGCTTACATACCAGTTGCTTTAAATCTTTTATAAAATATGCCCCCCAAAAAGGTATTTTCAAAAAACAAAGCCTGAAGGAACCGAGTTTGTTTGCCTTAAAAAGAGAAGAAAGAGGGAACAACAAAGGTCTCCTGATACACGCGGGACCGTTCCGGGAGGACGGAGCGGCTGTGCTCCCAAGAACTTGCGGGGACGATCTGAGTTAGGACCTGGGAAAACCCTTAAACTGTGAGGCAGGAGAAATACTGGAGCAGGCTGGAAAAGCTCAGGATGACTCAGACACAGAGCTGTTAGGGACAGTCCAGGCGCGCTTGGTGCTGCCATTAAGCCTTTATCAACCGCTATCATTTTTCATCGATTTCATAAATCATATTAGATCCTGAGCACATCTCAGCAGTTACAGTTGGCTCCCCAAGTCCTGCCCTTCTTCTGCCCCAGAACCATTCTATTTATTGAACATAATAAACAACGCTACATTTGCGTTCTCATAAAATTTTACTTGCCAAACATCAGCTAAACAGTCTGACGTCACTGTGCTGTAACTCATTACTCATAAGTAGTTACTGGGAAAATGGAAAGGATTGCATTTTTAATGTTGTGTTTCAGGCGGGTTTTGCCCCCAGCTGCAGGATGGGGCTTCTCCGACCGCCGCTTGCTTTTGAAACCAGAAGGTGACATTATGCAGCAGGATTTTTCTCTCCAGTTTGCTCCAGTCCTGCCGTGGCGGTGCCTCCTCATCTTGCCAACATGCCCACCGAGAGCTGTTCTTACGGCAAATATTCCTCACCAAAAGCAGCTCCACAGACACCCTGACGCCCATCAGCATTAATAACTTGTCTTATTAACGGAGGGGAGAGCTTCCGCGCTGACGGGAGGAGCGAAGGTGAACACCCCTCGCCTTCCACTGGAAATGAAGAGGCGTTTAAAGACGAATGGCACCGCGTGACAGCCTCCCGCCGGGCCACCGCAGCGCCGGGGGCGGCAGGGTTGCACGCCGGCCGTGGGAATGACCCGCGGGGGTGTTGGGTGGGTGAGGATGGGGAGGTAGAGAGGGACGGGTTGGGGAGCGGTTGGGTTGCTGCGCAGCCCAGCACACCCCACCTCAGCACCGCTCGTGGGCGCGGAGCGCGACCCGGCCGGGGTGAGACGCATGGGGCCGGTTTCAGCTGCTGGACCCGGTTGCAATAATAATTAAAAAAGAAACGGGTTTAACTGAGTTTAAGCACTAAGACAAATTAGAAGTGAACCGCCCTAATCCCCCTGATTTATTTTTTCCGGTAAGGGTTTGTGATGCTCAGGGAAGCAGAGTCATATCAAATCTTATTCTTGTGATTATATTTTTAGTTCAGCTTCAGCAGCTGAGGTAAATGGCTCTTTCTGCCCACCTGTAATAACAGAGGAGGAAATCATAAATAACCTCGATTGTGCATGAAAGACTCTGAATACGATCACAATTCCAAACACCCAATAGACAAATTAACCGTAAGCACAAAACTTCCTTTGAAGTCCTATTAAGATATACTCACACCGCGCTACCAAAGCCCCGAGATATACATTTATTTCCATTTCTCTTCTGTTCTCAACCTGTGCAGCACCGTGTTGGCTCTCCAGGGCCGGAGCAGCTCTTTGCTTCCCCGCTCCCTCTCGTGGTGGTTGTGCCCAACGACAAAGTGAGGTGACAACCGAATTTGCGGGGATGAGCAACTCGGTACAGCACTCACACACCCTATCGCGCTTCGATGGGTATTGTTGGCTTTTCTTCTTTTTTCAGCTCGTATATGCGATGTAAAAACTACCACCAGGCACCGAAGGTGGCAGTTTGCTGTAAGCAAATGCAAATGATGGCACAGGCTACACAAGACACTGAATAATAGCCTGACTCTGGTATTATCCAGAGCACATTATCTCATTTATAATACACCAGTTGTGCTCTGGTGTTGGCACGGCTATATTGAAAGCACTCAGCGATGTTTAATTCAAACAGATCGCTTCGAAGATATGAGAAAGCAGTTTATACGGAAAGAGAAAGCCTCACGAATGTATCAAGTCAAAGGAGCGCTGATGCCTCCAAAGGCTCAGGCAGGTCAGCGTTCAGTCATTTCTAGCTAGGGAGGTGGATGTCACTCCGTCTGTGTAGCAGTACAAAGCACAGGACTTCTATATGCTGCCCTTAATTTTTTTCAAGCATGAACTCTTCCTGGTCCATGTGCACATCGTGATGCCAAGATAAAAGCTGTGTAAGCTTACCCGTAACCCAGCGGTCCTGCGACGAGGTCTCCAGGGGCCCCAGCTCCTTGTCTTTGCGAGCGCTCTCAGGCAGTCAAACCAACCAACCCCCTCCCTACGGCTCTCCATGGGTCCCGTGCATGTTTTTCCGAGGTTGTGCCCCAAGGGAATGGCCACAGACCCCATGTACCGCACCACAGAACTCTGAATGACACGTGGGCAACCTCTGCTCTTCTGCTCACGCGGCTCCGGCAACAGAGAGTTACGAGAAAAGAAGCAGCAGCCACTCTTCAGAAGGGAATTAAAGGCCGGGATGGTGAAAACCTTTGCTGAGCATCATCAGGAAGGATCCTACGGCCAAAGGCTTCGTCTGAGGAAACTGCCAAATGGTGTCTGCAGTGCTGGGTGAAGAGACTGGATCCTAGTGGAAAGGATGGAGTTCTAAGGAACTATATTGCTTATTTTCATGACAGATGTGGTTTCCCTCTTGGCTCAGGACAACTACCTCTGGCTGAGTAAGCCTTGATTACATCTAGGCATAGAAATGCACGTGTTCTCCAGGTGCCTCCAGGCCAACGGATCAGACCCATCTCACCATATGGATCTTAACCCTGAGTTTTGTCAATGTGTTACCCCTCCCTCTTCCCCCACCCCCTTCTTTTCCTTTTATTCTTCCTCAAATGCCCCTTATCACACTTCAGTCCTACCAAAGCCTGCCAAATTCCAGGTACAGAGCTCAAACCAGAGCTAAAGTTGCATCAAAGCCACTCTCCAGAGCAGTCAGTGGAGGACAACAGAGCAGCATCCATGTGAAGCTGGGAGCTTGGTGCTTTTGTAGTGATCTAAGGCAACCCCCTTCTCATGATTCCTTTTCTGGGGCCTTCTGGCAGACGGTGGTAGCTACGAGACAGACATGTTTCACAGAACAGGAAACATTCCTACATCATCAATTGGAGTTGGGGGTGTTCAGCCTGGAGAAGAGAAGGCTCCAGGGAGAAATTATTGGGATCTTCCAGTCCCTAAAGGGGCTCCAGGAGAGCTGGGGAGGGACTTTTTACAAGGGCATGTAGTGATAGGATGAGGGGGAATGGCTTCAAACTGGAAGAGGGCAGGTTTAGATAAGATATCAGGAAGAAATTTTTTTCACTTTGAGGGTGGTAAGGCCCAGGTTGCCCAGAGAAGCTGTGGCTGCCCCATCCCTGGAGGTGTTCAAGGCCAGGTTGGACGGGGCTCGGAGCAACCTGGTCTGGTGGGAGGTGTCCCTGCCCAGGGCAGGGGGGTGGAACTGGATGATATTCAAGGTCCCTTCCAACCTAAACCATTCTATGATCATGACTGGCCCAAGTTTTCAGGGGTACATTCATAAAATCTTCCTAAATTTCATCTTGGGGCTCAAATTAATAACAGTTTGGATGGCCTGAGATACTGTTCTGAGAGCTAACAGAGAAACAGCTTAGTTGAAAGGAAGGGACCGCACCTGGACTCCAAAGTACTTCTAACCACAGCCTGACACTGGACAGGCCCTGAAGCTAAAATCTTTCTCCTAACCTAGTAAAAAACACATCTGCATTACTGAGATTAGACATCAGGCATTTGGCAAGTCTGTGCTAATTCCTGGAACACGGAATGGAAACCAATGCCAGGATCAGTAATGTGACTGCGGTCACAGAGACACGAGGCTGCGAGGGACTTCGGGAGATCACACACGACAACCCGACACAGGGAGGCAGGAGCTGTACGGGCCACACACGCTCCCTCCTCCAGCAGGGGTTACCCAATGTCATCTTCCGAAATTCTCCACCACCGCCGAGCAACGGCAACTTGCTCCAGTGCTTCAGCCATCCTCTGTGAGAGCCTCTCTCTCTTTTCTAACACACACCAGCTTTACTGAAAATTCATTTGATTCCTTCTTGCTTTCCCACAGTGGCCGTGCTGTTGCTGATTACATGGTCATTATTAATTTGCTTTTAAGAAAAAGGGTCTAAGGTCTATTGCGGCAGTAGGATGAATCCCAAGCTGACGATTAATCATCCTATCTGCCAGTTCCCAAAAGGACAAGTAGCCCTTAAGGAATGTCACAAACACCAAATATATCTTCTCTTTTCTGTGCTGACCAGATAATTTAAATCTAACGTCAAGGCAGATCTTCTAGGGACGTAAAACTGGATGAACTAGTCAGCTAGAGGCAGGAAAAAGGAAAAAAAAATTAACTTGTCTGTTTGGTTTACTGAGTTTCAGTCATTTATCAATTATACCTTTTAGCAGAAGCGTAAGAAGTCTAAATCTGAACCGGTTACATTATAGTATCACAAACATACGAAAGATGCTAATGCTTTTCACAAACCTGAGAAAGTTTTAACTCTGTTTTTTAGGTTCTAGCCCACTTATTTGTTTATATGCAAGAAGCCCAATTTCAGAATTATTCTACAACACCGGTGCATCTGATTCCAGGTAAGGCCAAGCACCTCCCCACCTTTAACCCAGCCCTCCACATTGTGCCCCCAGGAAGGAAGTGCTACCATTACCATTTTTCTTCCGAGGCAAGAGCAATTGAGGTCACCCAGTAACTGGCAGCGTCTCGGAGTCTCAAATCCCACGCAAGCCTAATTACTGCAGATACGATTTGGAGGAAGTCAGTCACTGTTAGGAAGCTGTAACAGCGGCTCACATGGAGCCAACAGAACACCAAGGAGCGGGGACACACCATAAACCAAACATAAACAGCCCAGCGGTGAATATTTCTCAGGTTCCTGCAATATGAGAGACACTTCCCCATCAATTGTTGCAGTTATTGCAATTATTGCTCCAGACTTTTTGGAAGGACTTGAAGAGAACCTCAGCTTTGACATAGAGCACCAAAGAACGCAAGTAAGGGTTTTTTTTTGTTCATTTATTGATTCCATACTAAATACAGTTTCCATGGAGAACAACAAAGTTCATCCCCTTCAATCTCGTAATCGAACGGTATCGTCGCTGCCAACCGAGCCACCATAAGCTCAATGCTGCCCTCAGCAGAGCCAACGAACTACTACAGGTGGGACCCAACCTTTGAATTGAACGCTGCTGATGATAAAAGTCCATCTTCGGTGCTCCCCACAGCTGTACTGACCAGGCAGAGTTAAAAATGGCTACTTAAAAAAAAAAAAATCAACCCAAAAGCCACATTATTTCACTTTCACAGAGCACAGGGCCACCTCATCTCCTGAGAGCGCTCGCTCGCAGCTACGGTGGCTCTGCCTGCGCTTCCCCCAGCTGCCGAGAGAGCAGTGACTCACCAAACCCAGGCGCCTACCAGCAAACCGGGCTACCGGGACTGCTGACTTTTCAGCAGAGATAACTCCAACAGGTCAACGCATATTGTGTTTTAGAACCTATATCTCATTTTAATTAAGACTAGACACTTCCACCTAGCTTCAAACTGTAATTACAGCCAAGCCTATTAGGGCAGATAACAGCGTACTGCTCGACACGAGGTGTGGCCGGCGGTTTGCCCTCCACCCATGCAGGATATCTCTTGTACTTCCTCCTAGGGCTGTCCCCACTGCGGGGTGCGTACCCCAGCGCAGCCAGCCAGGCCCGACTCTGCCCTCCTTAACCATTCCTTTACGTGTCACCCGTGCTACGTGGGGGAGCGGGGTGGGGAAAAGTCCTCCAGTCTCTGCTGCGGTTGGCTCCTGCTCTCCAAACACGCTGGGGGGGACATACCTGTCCTCTGAGTGCGCAGGGGAAGTGGGACACCGGGGAGCTTTCTGCAGGGCTTGTGCACTTTTATAGCAGGAACCAAAAAAAAAAGCTGCCTGTGAAACCCTATCTAGAGACACCCCCCCAAAACCAGCTAGCATGGATGGAAAGCGACACGACACTGTCACACCTATTTTACGAAGGACGCTACTCAACTCTTTGTACGGCAGCAGCCGAGTTCACTCTCAGCACCAAGACTTTCGAAAGATAATGGCCTTAAACATAAATCGGATGTGCTTTCTTAAAATCCCCAACAGACTACATCGTACCGTCACTTGGAAACAAACCAGGGGTGTAAAGTCACAGGGACTTTACTGGCGGTACGTGCATTCGATTCCCAGGCTCCGGGTGGGACCAGGAAGCAGGTTGCTTCGTTATGCTGAGTGCCATAAGGAATCAGGAATATTATTGCTCAATTACGACCTCTTTCAAACCGCATGAGAAAGCAGACTCAGACAGCGATCAACCCACTTGCTACGTCTCGAAGCAGACCAGTCTGCGGCTGTGTCAGCTACCGCTCACCGACACCAGTCAGAGCTGGGCATGCGTCACCCCAGCCTCTCCGCACAGGTAAGGGGAGCATACATTTCCTCCAAGATCATTTAGAGGGGGCAGTCTGCCCTTCTTCTCTGCCATTCTCCTCTCGAGATGGAAACTCCTCCTCCATCTCAGTGAAGGAAGTGCGAGAAGCGTGAACAGGAAGATGAAACAGCGCAGAAACTTACCTACAGGATAAGGCTACCGCTGTTTGGGCTAGCGGAGCGTGCAGAGTGCGACACGCGGTTTTGCCTCTTCACACATCACTGAGGACTGAAGGTACTACAGCAGCAAGTTTTTCCTAAGCTTGAAATCACATTTTACATTAATACATGGCTTGAGTTACAAATGCAGTATTAAAGGTCAGTATCTGAGTTCTGAGGAAGATGCACTTTTTGTTCCAGGGCCCAGACGACAATCATTGACTTGGCAAACTCAAGGCTTTTACCGAGCATTTAAGATAATTGTTATCAAATAGCTTTGGGCACTCTCAGCTGGAAGGTTTTCTAGAAAAATCTTCTGCCCATCCTGCGGCAGAGCTCCAAGAGTGCTTACTTGGCTAGTGTGGCAGAAAGATGACAGCTCCCGATTGCTATGGCGGAGAGCGGCTACAGCGGCACTGTGGGATGACACCAGGACCCATGGCCACTGCCGTCTCCACGCACGCAAAAGCCTACATGAAAAATAAGAACCTTAAAGACTTGGACAAGACAAACTTGTTTTGAACAAAGCTTTGTCAGAGCAGCCTGTGTGGAGAGGCACCGTGGCTGCTTTGAAGGGGCTCCTCCGCCTCGCGCGGGAAGGTAACTCACAGCCCTCGCTCCCCTCCTCTCTACTCGGAGCACCTCATACCACCAGTTTGACACCCAGTCTGGACACAGTTGCACAGCCCAGTTCCCCCCCAAGCCAGGAGTCATTCATGACAATTCAGATGTGGTTACTATGTTTAGAATAACCAGTACCTCAAAAGAGAGGGGGAAAAAAAAAAAAAACACCAAAAAGCAGCAGCTTGTCAGCCCACTTTAGAAGAAATTGAACACAGACTAGGCACCCCAGGTTGGTAATACAGGTATCTATTTTATTAAAAAAGTTACAAACAGGTGGACTGTAGGGTTGTCTTACAAAATGACAAGAATGAATTCTACTGGAAAAAATTTTTTACAAAGCATTATAGGTAATTGTTCCATTTTTGCACTTGTTATTCCAGATTTCACCTATCACTGATAAAGATACAGTACATTAGATACATGATGTTAGGTTACATTTTTATTTGTAGAGCCCTACTGCAGTGATTTGAACAACTCCTAAACAGATGCCATAGTAAAGACAATACATATTGCATTTATTATTAGCCTCTTACTCTAATAAGCAACTTCACATGCAATCTATTGAGGAAGCCTAAATTAACTTTTGGTCCCTTTTTCCCCCCAAAGTGTGCTGAAGAAACCATCTCTCGTTTTCCCAGTCCTGTCACTCTAAGCTAGTTCAAGTCTTTAAAAGGTTTTTTTTTTCTTTTTTTTTCTTTTTTTGTGCTGAGGTCAATGAAAATGAACACTGGTTTGATAACTACCCATAGGAATGAACCACTGATTAATATTAATCAACTTTTCCCCCCCTTAGACAAAGGAAAACTAAGATGTTTATTAATTACTTTTTTTTTCCCCTATTACTTCCTTACAACCTACGGAAAAGATCAACAACCACCACTTAAAAAAAAAAAATCTACTTCGAATACAAGGTTTGGTTTAATTTTGATATTAAAGTGCAAACCTAAGTATTAGCCTCAGCCTGTTTATAAAGTTTGTACAAACAGGGGGGAAAAAAAATAATATTCAAGTAACCCCACAGGAAAAAAATCAGTTGTTTCGATACCCAAGCAGAAAACCTGGTGTCCTCTTCTTTTCAGGATTCAAATTTAACACTGAATGTAGACTCAGAATCTTTATTTCTGCTAACACTGGAAAGTCAGCCTGCATTATTATCAATAAAACACATTAATGTTGAGATACTGTACCGGTGATCTTTTATTGTTTTAAATGCCATCATCCACAATACAATTCGTGAGTTTTAAACTGCTTAACCTCATATATCCATCACTGCTTTTACTGGAGCTTTTCTCAAAGTTATTTAGCTATTACAGGGAAAGAATGTACATTTCTAGAAGCATGTTCAAATGACTAAAGCTGGGCTCCTAAAAACCTAGAACTTTGGTGCAGTAGGTGAGCTGCAGTTATTAAATTTCTGCAAAAAAAAATTACACATTTTAAACCACTGCTAGAAAAAGCTCTCATGTATGCAACATGTTAATAAAACTGAACAAAAAAAAATTCATCTGTTCTTTGTACATTTTCATTCTGCTCTTTATACCTGTGTTATTGTTAAATTTTTCAAGTATTCAGAGAAAATGTTGATCAGGTAAACAATAAGGAAGGCAATGGCTGTTTAAAGCACACTTGCAGTTAGTATCACTGAAACCTGGTGCTTTTCCCCTTGTTACACCAACTTGTCTCTAATATCAAACTTGTTTATTGGGAAAAAAAACAACAACTAAAAAGCAATTTGTGACAGTGCAAGAAAAACATTAACAAATATTGCTTTAAAATATTATTCAGAAAGACAAATATTAGGAACTATAAAATGTAAAGTGATCTTATTTGCATTAGATTTACATGTGCAGAGGTCTACTAGATGTCTCTTAATGTGCCAGGCAAAGCTGAGCTGACTGACGAGGCATACAGCCCATTTTGAAGGATACATTATCCCTTTTCAAAGGCATAAAGAAGCTATTTGTAAACAAGCAAGTTTAGAAACTCAGTAGAAGGAAAAGTGTGCTGCCATTTTTCAATGCTACAATTGTCATTTTTGATTAAATGAGTTTAAGGAACCCACGATTGCAAGAAAAGAAACATCAGCTGGAGACTTTACATCCCATTCCAAGCAATCCCTATTGTCATATCCGACCAGTCACAAACACAGTATCGCAGCTGCATTTGCCAAGAAAAGGGATACTACATCCATACAACAGAGGTGCCTTCAGTATCTTTTCATGACACTGTCACACGTAAACAAAAAGTCTCAAAGAATGACCAACTACATTGTAGGAGAAAACTTTGCAAATAGACATAAGCACTGATGCGAGGTAATATACAGAAGTAACCATTTGTTTAAGGCTCAATTTATTCTCCATTAAAACTCTCTTCTTTTAAAAGGCATTGAGTAGGTAATACTGAGTTTAAGTATTTAATAAATACAAGTTCAGAAATTGATTAAAGAAATCAATTAAAATATTAAAAATGAACTCTTGCATATTAGCCATTATATGAACTTAGAAAGCTATAAAAGGACTGATAGATAAAGAACAGATTTTTAAACTTATGGTAAACATGCTAAGCATTCTGATTAAGGTGTGTGGATCCTGGAGGCCACCAACCTTATGCACTTAGATGTATGGCAATGTGCTGTAATAGAGACAGGTTTACCAAGGCTCAGCTCTGCAACCTGGGCTGAAAGTTCTCCAAAGCAGCATCTGTGCAAGTTTCCTCTGAGTTTTATCTGCAATTTAAACAAAATAACTCATGAAAGCCATATTCAATACACACTCAAAGCGAACTCAGCTCCTCCCACAGCGCACAACAGCTAGTTTTGCGCACCGAGCTCCTAAGCGCTGCTTTATATAGCAGCGTTCTCAAAGTTCTCCTCCTCTAACTCTGGTTATGCAAGAGGCAAGCGGGTAACAACTTATTGCTATGAACTTTGTAACAGCTGCCCCTGTGGGCTACTAAATTGCTTCTAAAGATCTGAAACAGTGAGGAAATTTAAGTTTTCCTGTACACGCACTAGGCTTTGCACTGGTGGTGGAGGGACAGAACTGTACACCACTGTTCTCAACCAAGCACAAGGAGTGCTGTAACAAGTAGTGTTATAATGTGACCAATAAATCTTCCTATTTCTGATAACTTGCTTGCACTTCACAAGATTTATCTGCAGAGATATCCTAAAAGCCTCAGTCAAAGCTCAAAGCCTGTAAAAAACCTATCCTTCATATGCATACACATGTACTTCATAGAAGCTTGATCCTTGGCTTTTCAGGGATTTTGATGAGTCTTCTCTATTCTTGAAGTCATTTCTTCAAAGGAGTCAGGACCTTATGTTGCCTACTGTACCAGTTCCTTTCAGCTGCTGATTTGCTCTCAATTATCAATTTGTCACGACAGAGTGCTCTGACACAGCCAGGGTTCCCCTTCTTGCCTAACAACTGGTCACCCCCAACATTCAGGGGCAGTCCTCCCGTACTGACAGGAGCAAACAGCCAGGTTTCGCTTGATTGTTTGCATGTTTTCTAACTAACAGTAACTCTCGCCCAGTCTGGTGAGCACGTGTACATCCCCCACTACCATTGCTGGTCCACGAGTTTCAGATGGGGAGGGTCCCTGTGCTGTCAAGACAGCAAACAAACATTCAGCTTTTAAGGGGGAAGGATTAGACCTGTTTTATCTTTGCTTAGAGCAGAGGAGAGACAAACCATTTACAGTGCAGCTCCTCATCCTACCAGAGTTAGATCCATCCCAAAACTTAACCTATATCCAACATCCAGTGCTGTGTCCAGCAAAAAATTACTGGGGATAGCAAGAACAGAGAAATCAAGTAATGGTATTTTCCTCCACCTGCTCTTTCAGCTTCCCTGTATTTGCAGGTTAGGGACCTCCCAATTCAGATTTGTCATCTTTCCATTTAACTTGCACATAGTTACTACAATTAGCACCACATGGTACCTTATCTGGCTTCACTTGCCAATGAAATTTCTATAGCACTCTCTAGTCTCTTCTGAGAGCAGGCAGTAGAGAAGGGGATGTCAGACAACCTAGTGGGATACATTTGTCTGTGTTGCACAGCCCCACAGACCAGAAGACAGTATATTTTCAGTTTTTATCCGTAG
The DNA here is from genome assembly GCA_008711295.1 of Anarhynchus alexandrinus. Classification (NCBI taxonomy): domain Eukaryota; kingdom Metazoa; phylum Chordata; class Aves; order Charadriiformes; family Charadriidae; genus Anarhynchus; species Anarhynchus alexandrinus. The sequence continues at coordinate 10,379,665 of VUYV01000006.1, read as the reverse complement.
GGAAGAGTACTCTTCCTTCAATGCTTGCTAATATCAGTTACTCATGGAGGGGACCAAACCCACTAATCAGCATCAGTCTTTCACCCCAATATTACGGTGTTCCCAATCCGATTAAGTACCTCTACAGAAAACCTTTAACACACCAGCATGGTAACAGGTGCCAGATTTTAAAGAAGATTTAAAATACAAACCACTCCCTTTCTGAAAATTCCAGAGAAATACTAGAGCAAGGAACAGAGAGCGGCTACTGGAAATCTCACCTCTCTGAATGGAATAATGAGATGACCGAAGACCACTGCAGAAGCAGGAAAGGGGAGGGGGGGGAAACAGGATGCAAGAACAACGCACATTTTTAAAAGGAACTATGGGTTATCCTGGTTATGTAGCTACATTCCATCCTTCATTTCACCCAAGGCGGCTGACTGGAACAGTAATTTAAGCAAGTGCTACTCAAAAGTGTCATGAAAGAACCTACACCACCTCATACTTGACTGATAAGTTGAGGTATCAGTGGTACCTACAAGTTAGACCCCAAAACAGCCTTAGATAAAGCCAGGTCCAGCATATAATCCCTCCCCCACCCCTCCCATTTGTTTCTCCACCAGAACTGTAGAGACACAAGCTGTTTCTACATACTTCATTCTGAACTAACTGGTCCAGACCAAAGACTCCTCCTGGACACAGACAGGCAAGAGAACTCAGAGGAGATGAGGATTATGCTGGGACAGAGCTACAGTCGAAGCACACTTCCTACACATCGGTTTACAGACAGCTGGTTCCACTTCCTCAGTTTCACTTTGCCTAGGAGGGGTCACTGCTAAAGCAGCTGTTTGAGAAGCAGCAATTGTTCCCAGGATGACAGATAAGCAGAAGAATTACAGAGCTGATTACAGCTATCACAAGACACCATCAGCAGCTCTCCTACACTACAGCACATCAGACAGAAATTAGCAGGCAGCAAAGGCTTATCATAAAGTTAATGAGATCCTACACCTACTCAATCAAAGAACAAGGATAGAGTGGGAGCCAGGAAGAAGAAAATACCCCAAAAGCGTGAGGCTGAAATGAAAGATAGGGAACACGAAGCCTGTGAAGAGCCATGATGAGTAATAGAAGTTCCAGACACAGTAAGATCTGGACTGAATAGGGAGCTGCTTAGGAAGGAAAGACTTACTTGTTTGGCACAGGTGACAAGATTATACTGGGCAGAAGCAGCATCTCCTAGAAGTAAGGAAGTATTTTGCTGCTAGAGGCTTGATGTGGTATTATGAGCTAGGCAGAATAAAGGAGAGGAAATCTGTATTACAGAAGCTTAGGATCCTCTATCGCAAGAGATCACAAAGACACAAGAATACAGATATTTCTTCTGAAGCAAGAGCATGGTTTGCTTAGGAAACTCATCAAATCTAGGCATAAGTTAGGATTCACGGGAATAACATATGGCCCTGTCCCCCACCTCAATTTCACCTATAAGATGAAACTTGATATTTAATGCTAAATCCAGAACTGGTCAGGTTACAAAGAAGCCTCCTTTAGAAGTAACCGATTCTGGAAGTAAAAATTTCATGGGTAATGGGCCCGATTTTGTCAGAGTTGAAGACAGCAACCTGCACAAGATGAACCACTAGTAACCCAGGGCATTGCTGTAACCTTTGGCATGATACTTTAAGTCCAGAATACTCTTATTTGTGAAGCTGCTTTAGAACTAGCTGAAACTTTGCACTACTGTGACCACCTGTAAGCACTTAGTTAAAAAAGAAGAAATTCCTTTGATTTACTCCTTCCTATAACCCTATAAGGCTCTGCAGGTGTTAGGGATTAGTGTACAAGGCAAGACTTTAGTTGCGTTTTTCTCTGCAGTTTGCTCACCTTTCAGCAAGCAAATCTTGAACTTACACGCACCGCTTACATGATGACAGCAGGCTTTCCTTATTTCACAGAACTAGAGATAAAAACATTGTGTATTATCTTTAGTATGACAGCGCTAGGGTCATGACTATCTTAAATTTTACATTCACAAAGCACTTGATAGCAATCTCAAAGACAAGCTTTGAGACTTCACTCTCTAACCCTGCACTCAAGATTAAAGAGGATACATAGTACAAAGCTTCCAGTAATAACCTATTTTCCCTCTTGTCACTCAGACACAAAAAACGCCTTTGACTCAAGCGAGAGTTACTAACATGGCAGTCAGAGCCTAAGCCTCAATCACCGCAGCTGTCAAGAGGGGCAGTTCTTTCCCCTGAATTTTCACGTCCTCCCTCATCCCCTGCACTTGCCCTCAGAGACCACATCGAGTTGTTTGCCAAGACAGGTCCAACACACAACTGAAGCCCTGATGGACCAGCTGGCTGCACACGGAGCGTACCAATGATATAGAAGAGCCCTTTTGAGTAACATGGATTCAAGCTGATGGTGAAACTAGACCTGCAAGGGCTATGAGGAAGAGCAGGGAGAGCCCAGAGCCATCTTGCACAGGAATGACAGCGCTGCTGTGTGCAGGGAAAGAGCAAATCCAGTTACACAATCAGGTGAAAAAGGTACTGAAAAAGACCATCACGCGTGTGAAGGGCCAAGAGCAGCTACTCTTGCGGAAAAAAAAATAAATAAATCAAAGCAATACCCGAGACAGGGGAAGCTGCCCCTCTGAACACTGCGCTCTTGCCACACCTCTTATGAGTCACTGGGAAAGAGTCGTGCATTGGGAAGCCATTTTATAGCGTGTTCTCTGCTCTGGCGATTTTAGATGAAGAGCACTTTGCACACGTACATGTGGACTTCAAGCCACTCCTCATAGCTCAGGGTGGTTCTCTTTCAAACTTATTCCACTGATAAGGCAGAAGCGTACAGCAACTACATTCAGTTTCTTTACCATAGAACTTTTTTGTGTGTTTTGTGGTTTGTTTTTTTTTTAAACAAGCTTGAAGTCTTCTCAGCAAAACTATTGAGAAACTTGGTTGCAATAATCCCATTGAACTCCATTACTTGAAAATAATTCAGACACCAACTACAACCAGTAATGAAACCCACTGCAACATCACAAAACGTTTTTAAAGATAATGCAATGTCAAATACAGCACTGAGAGTCAAAATAGGTGCAGATGAGATCATATAATTTGTCTCATTGTAAAATTACTGCAAGTAAATGCAATGTTCCCTGACTAACCCTACTGAAGTAAAGCAAGGAGTCCATTTGACTCAAGTAATCATTTGCAAGCGAATGCACAAGTCTCCACCTCCTTTGGAGGAAGGCTACCTCCAGGTTAGACTGCTTAATTTCAGACTTGCTGTCACACTTCATCTGCTTACTTAAACAGCACGTTTATGCACCTCAATTAGTTATGACTGTTCCACCAACCTGCTCTGTATGGCCATGATTGAGGTTTTTCTTAATTTCTCTCACTGGACGATGCAAGTTGTACAACACTGATCTTGTTTTTCAGGCAGGGAGGCATAGTTCATTTGCCTGACGATCTCAGCAAACAGTTCATCCACCATTGTTTTGCTCTTGGCTGATGTCTCCATGAAGGGACAGCCCCACTCCTGAGCCAGGGCTCTGCCTTCTGCAGATAACACCTCCCTCTCCGACTCCAGATCCACTTTATTCCCCACTAGGATCAGAGGAACTTTCTCGTATCTCTTCACCCGGACAATCTGGTCCCTCATCGGCTTGATGTCCTGATCAAACAATCCAATCGGTTAGTACGTGTAAGCAGGCACATAGAATTGCTATATAACCACCACAGAAGCACATTTTAATAACCCTCACGTGCAACCGAGCGTTCAAAATACATTAGAAGCCTTCTTAAATTCATGCAGATCTAGAACTCGGAGGAAGCTCACTACCTATCTTTAATAAAAGTTAATTTTATATAAATGCATGCACGTTTTATAAAATGTACACATACATACAAACAGAAAGCGACTACTGTGCTTGTAAGATTAGAGACTTTCGGTTCAGCTAGGGGAAGATACGGTATAGCTGCTTTGAAAGCTCATTTCAGTTTTCTGAAAAAATTGTCTCAAGTCTAACGACCTGTAACATTAGCAGTAGCATGCCATTACACAATCATTTAGGAAGCTTGTATTTAGTTTACAGCTTGAGAAAGCTAGTAATTTAAATAAAGTCTTCTCACTTCTCAAACGCTTAGAATAATTCATTGTGAACACATTTAATCACAGGTAAGTAACCAAATTAGATGCTGTAAAGAGATTTTATTACCTAGAGATGCATTTATTCAAGTCTGAGCTAACATCGGGAGTTTACACTTGAAAGTCTGAGTCAGCCTCCTCTGCCCCCTGAGTGTTTTAAGTTACTATCAGTACTACTAAGTTCTACAAATTCTTGCATAGTTCTGAGACAAAACAATTAAGTGTTTGAAGTTACCACTGTGTAAGAGAACTGCAGAGAGTGGTTTACACCTACCAGCTTTGGAGTAAACATGCCACAGACAGACAAGAATAATTAAGTATTAACAGGGTGGATTACTAACTGTATGCCTGTTCCTCGAATAATGGGGACTCGCTGGTCCTCAAAACAAGCGAAAATGAGGGGAGAAGCATCCCAATGTCATTGCTGTTGTTTTCCAAAGAAAGTATGTCTTCAGCTTGTACAGATATTTCGAGGCCTCTGCTAAGATAAAGTTTAGCCTTCAGCAGAAGCAAACACACTGCTTCAGTGGGGGTGTGCAAGGTTTTGCCAAGCAGCTGGAATACACCCAACTCAGCAACTGAAGCCAACGCAGTAGTTGCAAATCCCTGTGCTGCATGCAGTGCTGCTAAATCCACTTATTCCCCACAAATAATGCCTCATTTCTAGAGGCAGCTTAGACCAGTTACTGGCTAAGATATTTCCATTTTTTTGGAGAGTTTTAATAGTAGAAATGAAATCCAGATCCACAAATTATTGCATATGGTTTGCTTCTCCTCTCTAGTACACCACCTACACTGTGGAAGCATCGAGCTTATGCTGGACAGGAATATATTTTAGGGGAGGGGGCGGAAAACAGCAGCTTATTTAACAAGTCACAACTGCAGAACAATAAGACTCTCTTCAAGACCAACTGAAGAAACAAGCCTTTTAAGAAGAGAAGGGGGGGAAAGGGAAGTCTCAATTTTCATATCGAGTGATTTCTTCATAATAGGGGACTGCCAAAAGATTTCTGTTGGGGAAGTGGGAGCGGGTCATTGTTCTCCACCACTGCGTGGGATTTAACAATGGTGGCACCCTGATAAGTACCTGCAGAGCAAGCAGTTTTCCATCAGGAAGCAGGGCGAGTAAACGCGCTTTCAAGCCGGGCATTTTCACTTTTTGCCCCCTGGGAGCTAAAGGGTTTATACGCAGGCATGGCTAACCCTAAAACTTCCTCCTCGGCCCAGCGCCTTCCCCAGGGCTGAGGAAGGGACGCGGGGGGCCAGCCGCCTCCCCGCCCCAGCGGGCCCAGGGCCCGGGCGAGGTTACCTGGAAGGACTGCTGGTTGACCAGGCTGTAGACGAGGATGAAGCCCTGGCCGTTTTTGATGTAGAGATCGCGCATGGAGGCGAACTGCTCGGTACCCGCCGTGTCGAGGATCTCCAGCACCGAGGGGGACGAGTCCACCTCGATCTCCTTGCGGTAGAAGTCCTCGATGGTGGGGTCGTACTTCTCGATGAAGGTCCCGGTGACGAACTGCACCGTCAGGGCGGACTTCCCCACCCCCCCGCTGCCCAGCACCACCACCTTGTACTCCCGCATCGGGCCCCGCAGCCGCTCGCCGCTCCCCCGCCGGGCCCGCCGCCGCGGCCCGGGCCCGGGGCAGGCGGCAGCGCGGCCCTCGCATAGCCCCGGCCCGCCTGAGGAGAAGGGCGAGGCCCCGCTGCTCCCGCGCCGTCCTGAGGGGGATAAGAGACAGCCGTTAGGGCCCGGCCCGGCCCCGTCGCCGCCCGTCGCCCCGCTCCGCTCTCTTACCGCCGCGCCTCACTCCATCCCGCCGCGCCTCAGCCGCGGGAACCGCCCGGCAGCGGCCGCCCCCGCCCGGAAGGGTTATGCTGCGGCACACCGGAGGCCCGCGCGCGCCCCTCCCCGCCGGCCACTTCCGGCGCCCAGGCTAGCCACGCCCGGCGACGTCCTGCGTCACCGCCCTCACGCACGCTTTGACTGTGGCGACGCCGGGCGCGTAGGGGACGGTGGGGCGGACCCGCCCCAATATGGCGGCTGCCGGCGGGGAAGCGGGCAGGTGGGCCGCAGGCTGGGCGGCCGCCCCGCCGTCCCCCTCCGGCGCCTGAGTGGAGCCTTCCGGCTTATAAAGCGTTCTTAATGGCGGCATAGAGTTCCTTAAAACAAGCGGTTTTCTCCAGGAGCGCCGTGCCCGCCGCTCGTTAACGTGGGAAAGGTCCACCTCGGGGGAGGGCCGGTGCGGCGGCGGCGGCGGCCTGGGGTGACCGAGGGGAGGGGGGCGGAGGGGGAAAGGTCCCCCTTCTCCGGGTTTTATATGGCCGGTGCATGAAGTGGCTTTTAAAAAGTTTTATTTCTACTTAAAAGCTGTATCCTGTGTCCTTGCGGCTCCCCGGCTGCGGCAGGAGGCACCGGGTCGCGCCCCTTGGCTGGTCGGCTCTTTCGCAGAGGTTTGGGGTTTTCCTCCCGTTTTATTTTCCTCCCTCCCTCCCCCGGCATAAGAAGACTCCCAGAACCGGCCCCGGCCTCCCCCCGCCCTTCCCCGGGGCGCTGGGTCGCTCCCGCCGGCCGGCAGCAGGGGTCAGCAAGGGACCGAGCAGCGGCGGAGCCACCGGGGGGGCCTCGAGGAGCGGGCGGCGCCCTGCCCGGCCGCACAGGGCGCGCCGGGAGTCGGCCCTGAATTCCCCCCGTCAGTGAATTTCCCTCGTTGTTAAGAGGAAGTAAATAGAAAGAATAAACAGTTGTTTTCTTTCTAAGATAAAATCCCTCGGTCGCTTCAGACCCGACTCGATCGTTTCACAGAAGGATAGAATGGTATAGGTTGGAAGGGATCTTAAAGATCATNAATGATATTTTGTAATGTGTAAGAAGTAATAATAATAGAACCATAAAATCATAGAGTGGTTGAGGTTGGAAGATCATCCAGTCCCACCCCCCTGCCCTGGGCAGGGACACCTCCCACCAGCCCAGGTTGCTCCAGGCCCCATCCAACCTGGCCTTGAACACCTCCAGGGATGGGGCAGCCACAGCTTCTCTGGGTGACCTGCGCCAGGGGCTCACCACCCTCACAGTCAACCATTTCTTCCTCATATCTCATCTAAATCTCCCTTTTTTCAATGTAAAACCGCTCCACTCCCTGATCAAGAGTCCCTCCCCAGCTCTCCTGGAGCCCCTTTAGGCACTGGAAGGGGCTCTGAGGTCTCCCCAGAGCCTTCTCTTCTCCAGGCTGAACCCCCCCAACTCTCCCAGCCTGTCCTCCCAGCAGAGGGGCTCCAGCCCTCGCAGCATCTCTGGGGCCTCCTCTGGCCCCGCTCCAACAGCTCCGTGTCCTTCTGCTGTTGGGGCCCCCCGAGCTGGAGGCAGCACTGCGGGGGGGTCTCCCCAGAGCGCAGCAGAGGGGCAGAATCCCCTCCCTCACCCTGCTGGCCACGCTGCTGGGGATGCAGCCCAGGGTGCTGGTGGCTGAGCTGCGAGCACACGTTGCCGGCTCATGTTGAGCTTCTCATCTGCCATCACCCCCAAGTCTTTCTCCTCAGGGTTGCTCTCCATCCATTCCCCGCCGAGCCTGGAGTTGTGCTTGGGATTGCCCCACCCCATGTGCAGGACCCTGCACTTGGCCTTGTTGAACTTCATGAGGTTCTCACACAGGCCCACCTCTCCAGCCTGTCCAGGTCTCTCTGGATGGCATCCCATCCCTCCAGCGTGTTGACCGCACCACACAGCTTGGTGTCGTCGCCAAACTTACTGAGGCCACGCTTGATCCACAAAAGCATTCCCACCCATAGGAGAAGCTGCCCTCTAATCTAACCAAATTTGTTCCTGGGCACCAAGCCGCTGCTTCTCAGAGTCTGCAGAATTTCAGCAGATAGATGTGAGATGCAGGATTTGTCCCTTTCTTCTGTGCATCGCCTGTTTGATTGCAAGTCTGAGGCAGACAGAGCTGTCTGTCCACATTGTGTCTGTCCCGCGCTTCCAGCGGGCCCTAGAGCGGTGCCTGCTCACGGCTAAGCATCACCCAAAGACACAGGAAGGGGTAGAGGGGTGGCTCTTCTTGTGGCTGTTTTCGCAAATAACATTATTTTATTCACTTTCTTTCCATAAAGAGTGTATGTCCATTATGGGGAAAGCTCAGTGAGGACTTTTAGCCGCCAGAACAAATCTTACATAAGTTACGCCAAATCTGAGTTACTCTTCTTTATTACGTGTAAGTAATAACCCCCCTCCTTCCTTTGCCATCGCCTCCAAAATTGTTTTGTCGAGTGAATTGCTGGCATGAGGCAGACATGCCTGGATGGAAGATGCTCATGTGGCTGGTGAATCAGCTCGAACCTGTAAAAAGGTGAGCATTAAAACAGGCTGTCTTCAACCCTGTTATAAATCATGAGCAGCTGCAAAGCACCTAATGCACTCAAGGTGCTCGGGATAAAGGGAAGATGCTGTAGGAGCTTCCCATCTAATCTTAACCATGACACAATCAGCGACAGTGACAAATAGGGGGGAGGGAGAAAAGGGGCAAGGGAGGATGAGGGTGACAATAATGAGATTACACGGTCACTTAGGTTCATTATGTGCATGTCTTTGTGGCATTGCTGGTCCATTATGTTTGCCATGGGTTGAGGAACGACTAAGGGAGAGGAACTGGGGGAAAGAGCGCAGCAATGGGGCAAACCGAAGGAAAAAAAAAAAACCAAACAAATACATTTTGGTGCAATTTGACTTAACCAGCGATGCCTCACTCCTGGGCTGACTGGACAGCCCAAGGGGATGGGTGCGGGACTGGGAACCTGGATTTTTTTCCTCCGACTCCCTGGTGCATAATCAGTATCGGTTTAGATTCTGGGAGATTTCTTTCCCAGCTCATGACACTTTATACCTGGCCTTACATGTCTACAGCTGAAAAAAAAAAAAGGCTGATGCCAAAGTTCATTATTCTTAAGGCGAGTCGTTCCCTTCGTTAAACAGTTTGCGCAGCTATTGCACTGCCTTGGACGCTGCCACGGACTTGGAGCCGCAAAAATAGCTGGTGATGTAAAAGGTTTAGAAAGTCTGGATGGGAATAGCTGCTTCTGCCATAAATGGCCAAGCCCTGAGCCGGCCACGCAGGGCACCTCCTGCTGATACTGCCACTCTGCCGCTGCTATCACCACCTCCGTACCGTACCGGTGAGGTGCGGCACACCCCGGGTCGAAGGCCTGATTTAATCTCTGCTGCCACTTTCTCCCTGGCTCCCGCCAAGGAGATAGGCGCAGGGCTCGGTCCTCTGTGCTGCCCCAGGAGGGTTTGCCCTCTCTCAGCAAAATAAACCTCCCAAATGAGCATCTGGGCAGGATTTGACTGCTGCCAGAGCGGCTCTGTGCTGTTGATGGCCTCAGCTGCTCCATGCCATGCCCGCAGCCAGCAACAATAAAGCAGGCTCTTATTAAATTAACCTGCTAAGACACAGATCCTGCAGGGACGTTGGTGGAACAGACAGATGGCACAAGCAGGGGCCAGGAAGAATTGCAATCCCCATCTCACCAACGTGAGGGACGGATCCTGCCCGGCGCTGTGTCCAGCAGGGAGGCAGGAGGGAGGGCAGGCAGCGCACCCCGTCCTGCAGAACCAGCCCCGAGAGGTGGCAGAAGAGCATCCCCCAGCTCGGGAGGGAGTGAGGGGTCTGGAACGTCTCCTACGGATGCCAGCGTGGGACGGCACCACCTCCCCACCCCAGCCACGGTGCGGATGCTGCCGCTGCCTCTCGCAGGCTGTCCACGCCGTCATTATCGACCGGCTCGCTGCTGTGACTCACTCTGTCTGCCCGAGCTATAAACCAGGCTCTTCTCCGCCAGGAAGCCTCCATCAGGCTGTGGGTAGACGTGCAGCGGGGATAGCCTGGATTTCACCTAAGTTACCGTCTAGCTGGGCACATCGTTTGCGTAAATACATGCAAAACCAGCTTAAGACCTAGTGTCGTTTCTTCTCCGCCTCTTCCAGCGGTTTTGCTAATCCACTTATCGTGCCTTATGGTGCTCAGCGTGTAAGCTGCGGGGTAGGGACTGGCTCCTCGGGGCTGCTGCGGCTGTCGGAGCGCTGGGGGCTGCTCTCACATGCGGCTCTTTCCAGGTGGTCCTGTCCTACCTGTCGCGTAACCGTAATTCCAGCTTTCGAATTCAGCTCCGTCAGATTACAGTGAGATATGTCTTAGGGGCTGGATGAAATATGAAATCTGGCCTGGCCCAGACTCCTAATTCTGGGGCTGTTTCAGGCAGTACGACCTGCAGAGATACTTTCCTTCTTTGCCAGCCTTTCCTGCCAAAGTGGAGATGACTCACAGGCAAATTCTGAGGACCTTTCTCAGAAATTTCTTACTTCTGCCATCCGTCAGCTTTTAGCCATTACTTTAGTAGCACTAAAAGGCACGCTGGCACTTAAAAAAAAAAAGGAAAAGGACATTTTCCAAATCAATTACCGATTCTGGGGCAGAAGTGGGGCTGCACTGAATTATAATTGATACAACAAGGAGGTTATTGGGATTTCTGGGAGGAGAAGCATCTCTCTTTGGTCCCTGGGCACGGTACCGATGGTTGGTGATCACCAACCGTTTAGAAAAGCTCGGCCCAGGAGCTGGTGGTTGCTGACAAGCCGCACCGCCGGGGAGGATGCTGTGGCTACCCCACGCTCACAGCCTGCAGCCCCTCAGCTCCACACCAGCCCTCTCTCCTGGTTATCCCCTCTGACGCTGCGTGTCCTGCCTGTGAGATCAGCATCTCGCACTGGGGCCGGTGAGCGAGTCTCCGGGCAGCGACGAGTCGCCCCTCCGTGCGAGGACGCCGGTGGTGCAGCCAACGAGCTGGTGTCACAGGTCGCTCCTCTTCCTATTTTCTCCAGACACAGAGCGATCTCCTCACTGCCCTTCACGGTCCGAGCTATAATCCGTACCGCAGTGCCCAGGAAGCACCTCCAGCTATCGCTTACCGCATCTGCATTGGGTTTGTGCCGAGCCGCAGCTCCATGGCTGCCAAAAAGTGGCCTGTCCTCCACATGATGCCAGCACGGCACCCTCTCCTTGGGTACCAGCTTCCACGAATTTCTGCAAAGCTGAGGGGACGGGGCTGTCCTCAGAGTTGACCCAGTCAAATCACCAACACATGCGACAGCCTCTCCCTAGAAATATGTACACATACATATTTTAAAGTTTCTAGCCGACATTGTAGTAAAATAAAACTGAAAATACAGCTCCTGAAGGATCAAAAGTCAGAAGGCAGCAGTGAACACATAACCCAAACCTGTTGCTTTAAACCCCAAATGAAAAGAAAGGGGGGGTGGGGGGGANAGGTAAATACACTGTCAAGAAATATTTTTAAGAGCTGTGAAAGTAAAGCAATTTTAAGCTGTCGTCTAACAGAAGAGTTCCCATTCACTTTTAAAATTGAATGTGTTTTCCTTTTTTGATCATATTCCTGCAACATTTGCAATTCAAATGCTACAGAAATGTGCAAACTTGTGCAGGAAATGCCCTAGCAAAATGAAGCAGCCAACAATTAATTAGAGTGAAACCCTCTGCTTTGAGAGAAAAAGAGAGAAAACATAAAATTCAACCCAAATGGGGTCCTGAGAAAATACTTTAATATGATGCTGATCTTAATAAGCAAAAATATTTCTTTCTTCTTTTTAATAAATTACTTCTCACTTGACAATTTCCTTGTAGCAAAGTGACAAGTATTATCCTGAGTCATTAATTCCTCGGTGCCGACTCGAGCGCTGAGCTCATTAAAGCGCGCTGAATCCCCGGGCGGGAGCTGCCAGGTTGTGCTCCCACCCAGTGCCACGACCCGAGACCATTACGACCACTGTGCAGCCTCATCTCCTCCAGCCCTGGGACAGGCGGTGCCACCGAGGCGGCCGAGCACCGCTCCTTGGGTGCCTTGGTCTGGTGACACGGGGACGTTTCTGCTGAAATACCAGTGCCTCTTTGCCAGGGCAGCCCGGAGCATCCCTCCTGGCCGGGATGGGATGCACGCACACACGAAATGTGGGTCCTGGCTGCACTCATGGCACGTGGGAGGTACGTTTCCCAGGTGGGCAATGCCACCGGCACCAACTGCTGTGGGGTGGCACATCCACATGGCACGGCCTCGCTTGCCCACTGATGACACTTGCTTTCCCACTGGTCCTGGTTTGAGGTAAAACAGGACCAGTTTTGTTCAGTAACTTTGCCTCTTAGCTGGGCTGCTTCTAACTACTGAAATTAACTGCATATTGTGCAGACGCTGGTTGCTCTCAGAGTGATCAGACCCATGTTTATAGCTGATGCCCAGGCATGGGATGCAGAGAGGCTCTGCTTACACTTAGTGCTGTAACACCCAACTTTGTTATTTGCCCCGTTGGAGGGTCGGAAGCCAAAAAGCATAGTGGGGTCCCACCCGCGGGGAGAAGCGGACAGAACAGGTGACCCCAAACTGACCAACAGGGTATTCCATCCCATCTGCCTCATGCTCAGTATAAAAGCTAAGGGTTTTTTCTTCAATGGCCGATGTCTGAGGAGGACTCTGTCTGTCCGTCTGCCTGTGATCCCGACCCTGAACGCAGATCCGGAATCCAGTTCCCATCCATCACTGAGTCCAGCCCCAGTGTCGTGATTGCCACCCTGGAAGCTCGATACGGTTTTGTATATATTTCATTATTTCCTTTAATTTTATTATTAATATTTCATTAAAGTAGTTTAGTTCCTTCTAAACTCATAAGTCTCTTTTCCCCTCCTCTGCCTCTGTCTTTGAAGAGGGGTAGAGAGGAGCATCTGTCGGTCCCATCTGGGGTCCCCCACGTCCCCAGTAGCTGATTTGGCCCAAACCACACCACCACCCATCGCTTTTCCCCAGCTGAGGACCCACATGGTCACCAGAGAGTCCATGTGTGAGGCGCATGTCCCCGGACGGCGGCGCTGCGCGTGGCTCTCACGCGGGTGGAGGCAGGTCATGGGCTGAGATGCTTCTGGAGGAGATCAACCTGAGGATGGAGAGAAAAGCATCGGCATCGGCAGAGCTGCGAGCAACGGCCAGCCAGGCCCAGCTTCTCCCCAGGCGGCGTTTGCAAAAAGCTAACAAAACCGTCCGCCAAGCGAGAACACGGCGAGCTCCTTACGAGGCGCTTTATCAGCCTTCCTGGCAAGGGAGGCCGGCGGTGCGATGCCGCGTGTCCTCCGTGCCAGAGCCTGTCAGCTCCCCCTGGAAACGGCACCTGCCCGCCTGGAGGCAATCCAGGCGCCAGCGAGGGTCTTCGTGACACTCCGGAAAGCTGCAGCCTGGCTAACGCGTGGCATCCGTCATCGTCATCTGGGGGGAGCCGAACCAGCAGACCTCAGAGACCGGCTGCTCCAGGAGCCCGGCACGGGAGATGAGAGGTTAAAATATTCGGCCAGGGAAGGTCCACGGAGGAGAAAACTGCTTAATTAGAGTATTCAAATTGGATGGGGTTGCAAAGCAGTTAATTTCTCAACTTGAAAAAAAGCCCCAGAATGAATATTTGCCAGCCAGGATCAGACGCAGCGGGGGCTGTCAACAGCCTTGCTGGGGCTCCCCGCGCTGGGGGGGGCTCCAGAGGTCCCTGCTGTAATCGCCCACGGTCTTTAGTGTTTTGTTCCGCAGTTTAAGAACTTGCTCGAGTTCATTTTGTGGATAAAAGCCGGTGATGCAACCCCCGGCTGTATCTCTGCCTTCAGCAGCAAGGGGCTGCTGGCTGGGTCGGTTTTGCAGGGCGGCGCTTCGGCGTTTCAAAGAGTTTCCTAATTTGCACAGTCTGCAGAGGATCAAACCCGTGGCTGGCGAGAGCGAGCGTGGCTCTGACGGGGCCGGCGCTCCCCCCCCAGCCCCCGAGGCAGCCGGCCGCCCCGCCGCCCCTGCACGGACGGACAAACAGAGCCCGGCACAAACGCCGAGGGGCCACTGCCTCGTTTGTCCACGGCCATGGGTGTCTCTGCATCAGCAGCCCCCAGGCGAGCCCAGCTGTGCCGGGGAGAGGATGCTCTCGCCACTGGAGAGGATGCTCTCGCCGCTGCCTGTGCCACAGCAGAGCTGGAGGGGTCCACTGTGGGGACATGGACTGGGGGTGCTGGGGGGTGAGTGCCGAGGGTCATCCCTGGGCCAGTCCTCACCCACGGGCCGGCAGCTCCCCTTGATCTGGTCCATCTGCCTCATCCCTCAGGCTTTTCTCATCTCCCGCTTTTTGCTTTTCTAATCTTTTCCCCAATATTTAATCCCATGCCAAATTCTTCCCCATCCTCTTAAAATTCTGCAAGTCTCTTAATTTTATTTATTTATTTTTAAGCTTGGCTGCATAATTGCGAAGCGCCCCGAATCCCTCTGTGTTTAGTCCTCATACCTCCTGCCATCACTATGTTCTGATCACTTAAACATGAGGTCTTTGCATATTATGCCTGCTCGACACAATTTTTCGCGTGTTCCCTAGAAAGAAAATCATCCTTTGTTCTCCAGTGCTTCGCAGTGGACGAGAGGGGACGGCAGAAGCAGCAGCCAAAGGTCCCCACCCTGTGCTCCACCTCGAAGCGACGCCGACAGCTGAGCCGCGCTGGGGTTTCTTTCCTGCTGATATCTGGTTGCTCTTCAACGGCCGTGGGCGAAAGGCTTTGACACCCTCCATCAGCACCGCAGCAGGCGAGGTGGCTGCCACCGTCCCTGGTGTCACCTGCCGAGCCACAGCAGGGTGGGAAGGGGGAGGAAAAAAAAGCCGCTTCCCCACGCACGGAGACGTTGCGCCGAGAGCAGAGAAAGTCGATCTCTGGCTGCTGAGCATCTCTGGCACTTCGTGCTGCTGAAAGGAATAATCGAGCCCAGCCCCGGGGAAGACAAAGATGGAAGGAAAATAAAAGCTTTCCCCGTCAGGCTGACTCGTGCCTGGGGTTGGGGCCCTCCCGGGGGACCCCAGCGGTGGTTTTTGGGAGAGGATGCGCCGGGGATGCTCTTGCTGCTGGGGCTGGTTCAGCAGCAGCTGCCGTGAGTGCTGGATCCGTGAGGATCCCGCAAATTTGTGCTTTTCCTGCTCCCTGTGGTGGGTCTGGGGGGACGGGGAAGGGGAGGGTGGCTGCTGGGGCCACGGGGCTGCCACCTGCGCTCGCGCCAGGCTCGGCTGGGGGACGTTGCCAGAACCATAACCCACACCTTGTCCCCTGTCCTTGTGACAGCCACATCTGGTGCAGGCGCCGGCTCTCCCCGGGCCGGGGCTGCGCACGGCTGCGCGGGTCGGAGTCAGGAGAGGAGGAGCAAAGTGCCACAATGCCACTCGTGGGGCAGAGCGGGGAGAGAAGGTGCTGGAGGGCTCCTCACCCACCTGCTAACACAAGCCAAGGGCTGAGCTTCGCCCTCCGCAAGAGCGTGGAACGCATCCCGCAGCCACCACCACCTCGAAATCGGGATCTCATACTCTGTTGCTTTAACAATTACCAGATTAAAGTAAAAACCCACATGGAAAAGGGGAGTCCAGTGGCTCCTCCTGCTCCTGGCAGCACACCCTGAGCTGGCCCAGCCCCACCTTAGGCTGCTTGCAGTGTGGGGAACACACATTTTGGCAGGCAGCCCCCCGGCCACATCCTTGCCGAGCTGTCCGACAGCGGTGGGCAGAGCGGTGGCAGTGCCGGGCACCCGCGACCGGGGGATACGGGGGGGACCACTGTGTCCCCACACTGCGCCGGGGGAGCGGAGCCGTCACCCCATCCCCGGATGAGCGCTGCCGGAGGGATGCCGCATCGTTTGGTGTCCTGTGGAAGACGCCGGGTGGATGAGGTGTGGGGAAGCAGAGGAGGAGCGAGGCAGCCGGGGCTGGAGCAGCTCTTCTCTCCCCGCTCCTGCCCGCGCGCTGCAGCCCCGTGCCAGGGCTGGCGGGGCCGGCTGGCTGGCGGTGGGCGTTCGTGACTCATTATCCCTCATCACCATCCGATGACACATTTACCGCCAGCAGGACGGGCCTCCCGCCAGCATGGCAGCCCCGGAGCCTCGCGGGAGGGCGGCCGGGCTCCGCCAGTGGCTGCGCCGGTGCAGACGGGCTCGGGGGGGGTGGTGGTGGTCACCAGC
The DNA here is from genome assembly GCA_008711295.1 of Anarhynchus alexandrinus. Lineage (NCBI taxonomy): Eukaryota > Metazoa > Chordata > Aves > Charadriiformes > Charadriidae > Anarhynchus > Anarhynchus alexandrinus. Next base: position 10,363,450 of record VUYV01000006.1, on the reverse strand, counting down.
TGCAGCCCTGGGACCCCCAACCCCACGTGCACCCTTGGCTTGGTGGGTAATGGGGGGTCCCTCTGTCCCGGCAGCGGGTGCCCCGGTACCCAGGGTGCGGGCACGGGGCCGGCTGCGGGCACTGGAGCTGCGTGGGCAGGGTACAGGCAGGGCAGGTCGGGGGGCCAGGGGCACCCCAGCACCCCCACCGCCCACAGCACCCACCCCACTCCCCCCAGTGTCCTGGCTCATGGTGACAAGTGCCTTTAAAACACTCTTTATTAAATGATGATCCCAACGCCGCTCCCCATGCCAAGCCCTAATACAGTGCAGACCTAAATACAGCACTAATGCAAAAGCTTAAAGGATTTCCCATAATTGAGCAAAGCTGGCAGAGNAAACCCGCTGGTCCAAATCTGGCTGCAGCCCCCACCCTTGGGCTGCACAATGTGGGGAAGTCTTTCGAGGCTTCATCCCACCCAGCCTAGTGTCCCAGCTCACCCTCATTACCCTCTCCAAAATCATAGAATCACAGAATCATAGAATGGCTTAGGTCGGAAGGGACCTTGAAGACCATCCAGTGCCACCCCCCTGCCCTGGGCAGGGACACCTCCCACCAGCCCAGGTTGCTCCAAGCCCCGTCCAACCTGGCCTTGAACACCTCCAGGGATGGGGCAGCCACAGCTCCTCTGGGCAACCTGCGCCAGGGGCTCACCACCCTCACAGTCAACCATTTCTTCCTAATATCTCATCTAAATCTCCCCTCTTCCAGTTTAAAACTGTTACCCCTCGTCCTATCACTCCATGCCCTTGTAACAAGTCCCTCCCCAGCTCTCCTGGAGCCCCTTTAGGCACTGGAAGGGACTCTAAGGTCTCCCCGGAGCCTTCTCTTCTCCAGGCTGAACCCCCCCAACTCTCCCAGCCTGTCCTCCCAGCAGAGGGGCTCCAGCCCTCGCAGCATCTCTGGGGCCTCCTCTGGGCCCGCTCCAACAGCTCCGTGTCCTTCTGCTGTTGGGACCCCCTGAGCTGGACACAGGCACCCCCAGCAGAAGAAGAAATCCCCTGGCTTTAATGCAACAGCACAATAGCATCGCCACGTGTGAATTCCCACCCCCCAAGTTACCCCCCCCATCCTCCCTCTGCAGGCGCTGTGGGGCACGATGGGCCCGGGGGAGCGGGATGGGGCAGACCCAGCTCCCGAAGCCCAAAGGATGCTCAGAGCTGGGGATCTGCCGAGCCGGCACCCGCTCCTCCCGCACACCCCGCCGTCACGGGGCTGGGGTGGCCGCCAGCACCCTCCACCCCACCAAACACACAGCCTTACCGTTGCAGTGCCCGCGCCCTGGCGCTGCCGCACGCCGCCTCTGACAACAGCGATGGCTTAATGGGCAACGTCCCGCGGCTCCTTACCGGCGCGGCAGAGTGTCACCCTTGGGTGGGCTCACCCTGTAGGGTGAGACGGCCGATGGCTTTGGTTCAGGCTTGTGTTTCTGCAGGGGAAAGCAAACAGTACTTTTCCTCAGCAGCAGTTTTCCAACAGCCCCGCAAAGTGCCCGCCAACACCTTTGCTTTGGCGCAGACACGCGCACCCCAAAACCCCACCCGGTGCCCATGGGCGCCCCGCTGCCTTCACCGGGAGCTGCTCACCAGCCGGAGCCCACGCAGGCACCCAGCCGGCGCCGCACCGTGGGTTGTAGGGGCAAACCGGGGGGCTGGCGGGGCTGCGGGGCCGCCAGCGGGGCCACGGCCGCGAAACCCTCCGCCGGCTGCCATGGCGTGCGCAGGACACCCAGGAGCTGCAGCAGAAACACCGCCGCCGGAGCTCAGCTGAATTACGGGCGGCGTAAAGCATTAAAGCAGAAGCCGCATCGATTACAAAGGCAGGCATCGAGCACGCGGTGGCTGCAGAGGGGAGGAAGGCAGCCGCTCCCGTGGGAAGGCCCAAGCCAACATTTATGAGCACATAATTTACGTGCACGGTGGAGCAAAGCAGAAATACCTCTGCGCAAGCCAGCCGCAGCTGCGAAGGGCTGAGCGGCGCGGCAGCATCCTACCGCGGGCTCCTGCCCGGCTGCGGCGATCCTCGCTGCGGCAGCCGGCGCGGGTGTCGCAGTGCCGTCGCCTCGGGGCTGGATTTACACCTCCGGATCCAGGGCGAGGGCGGAGGGGAGAGCCGGGGAGAGGATGGAGCACGCTGCTGCTAAACGGACCGGCAGAGCCACCCTGAAAAAGGCAAAATGAGGAGGAAAGGGGAAAGGCGTTGGCAGCAAACATCTTCCAGCTGAGGCAAGCCCGGCCGGGACCCCGTCAGAGCCACCTCGCCGGGCGCCTGCTCCTCCGAGCCCATCCCCATGGCCTTCAGGCTGCGGCTCTTTCCACCTCCGAGCAGGTCCCTCCACCCGCAGGCACCCCGGAGGAGGTTCGGGCCCTTCGCAGGGATCGCTTTTTGGGATGCGCTGCCATTTCGGAGGTGCACTGGAGGCGGGGTCCCACCCGGGCTGGAAGGGGCACATGGGTCCACAGTCCGCAGGAACATTTCGGAGCACAAGCGGGAGGGGACGGGCTATTCCCCGCCCGACCCCCTCCCGGGAAGGGTTAACCGGCTGCCGGCGTTGGAGAGGATATTTTAGATCCACGGCTCATCGGGGATTAGCCAAACACTTCTTTCTTCAGTCTCCTTTTTCTCATAATAAATAGATCAAAGTGATCTATTTATCCAGCCCTAAGTCCAGACTGAACAAAAACTGGCTGTGGACCACAGAGGCCCATGTGAATATGGAGCAAACCTTGAAAAATAGATTCCCCCCCATGTTTCCCACTGAAGCTTCAGCAGCCAAAGAGCTAAATGGAGATTTGTATTGAACTCGGCTTTCCTGCATGAACGTGCCCCAGTGGAGAGGCCGACAGACCGGGCAGGTGCTGTAGTATTTCCAAATGACACACGCCGTAAATACAGCATCGCGTGTGGTTTGCGCAGATCCTTTACTCCAACTCCATCTCCAAAGCGGTTGGCAGTAGCTCCTCCTGTGACTTCTGCAAACGGGCCCCAGGTGAAATCCCACATCCACCCCCGGCCCAGGGATGCTCTTCAGCCTTGAAACACCATTTAAACTCTCCTGTTAATGGGCTGCCCTCGAATTTCGGTGCCGGCGTGGGACCCCCACCCCTCCCCACGGGGGCTGCGTGTCCTGAGGAGAGCTGGTGTCCCCCGGCAGCCTGGGCTCAGCCCTTCCCACGGCTCCGAGGAAAGCGTCCCCTGCGAGTCCCCATCCCCTTCCCCAGAGAAAGCCGAACCAGAGGAAAGCCGGCAATAAAAGCTCAGAAGCATTCAGGAAGGATCCCACACCACGACCGGACCACCACAGCATCCACCGCTTGGAAAAGTTTCAGTTCCCTGGGGTTTTTTTTGGCTTTAGAAATAATTCAGACACTTAATTGTGCCATCAGATGAGGCAGGAGACATTTATAGAAAAAAGCTGTAAGTGGCCTTGACACACAAATGGAGCCAATTAACCTGCGAGGAAAAAGTCAGGGAAACGGGCTGATGAAAAAGAAGGAGTTCTATAATTTGTCCTGGGCTCGGTCTGTCTTTTCTCAAAGTCAACGGCGCGTCCTACTAAGGGCGATGGGGAGGAGCGGCGCCCGCACAGCCTCCTCTCGCTGCATGCCTCCTCGCCGCACCGCTCCGGTCCCCTGAGCAGCTCTACCCAACCCGCACCCCCTCAAATACTTCTTTTCAGACTCCTGTTTCCACCCCCCCCCGGAGTCAGATTCTCAAAATCCTTTGGGAAAACGGCCCAGGATCCCTCCAGCGCAGTGCTCCCCCGCCCTGGCGTTGGCATCCCACCCCTCTGGTTGGCATCCCACCCCTCTGGTTGGCCCCATCCCGGCTCACCCGTGCCGGTGGCGTCCCCCGCCTCGCCGCAGCCCGGGTGCCGAGGCCAGACCACCGCTCGGGCGCTCGCAGAGTTGTTAACTCGCATCTTCAGGGGCTTCCTGATGGCGTCTTCTGCGGCTGCCCACCGTGAGCGATGCTGCAGGGCGGCACGGCCACCGCTCCCCCGCTCGGTGCCTCCAGTTGGACCCGACAAGCGCTGAGACCGGCTGGTAAAAGCTAAAGCTTTGAGGGGGCTCGCGGCGATCTCAAAGCCATTTTAAGGGTAAAAGCCCCCTTTTAGGGCAACGCTGTTGGCGCGCAGGTGGCGGTGATTTTCTCAGCCCCGGGGTGAGCGCCGGGCACAGGGAGGCGACTGCTGTGTTACCGCACCGTGCCCGACACGAACGCTGAAAGAGGAAAAATTAACACACACACACACACACACACACACACACACACACCCCCACGACCGCGGCACAAAAGCCGCCGGCTCGGAACAACGGTCCGTTTATTCTCCGTGGTTATCGCGGAAGGCGCAGCTCTGATCTCCTCTCGGACGGCAGCGCAGACGGGGTCGGAAAGGAAGCGCGGAAAAACACAGCCCCAGCGCAGCACGGCACGCGTGTCTCAGAAGCTCTAAGGCACAAGAGAAACCAAAAGGCAGCGTCTGGAAAGTTTTACTTTTTATTTTTCTAAAATACAAACGTCTTTCTCGTGTTAGTAACTTTTAATAGGATAGGCCGAATGCATCCGATAAAAAGGAGGCACTGGCTACAGAACTCAAAATACTGAAGGTATTTTCTGGAAAGAAATTTATTCTGTTGTTCTACACTTTAGATATAACATTGAATCAAATTCATTAGTTATTATTTTTACATCAGAACCTTTAAAGTTTGGGACTAATAAACTGGAAAAGTTTTTAAAGTAAACTCCTATTAATGTGTAGATATGGATCCATAAAAAACATAACCAAGAATTTTATACACTTTATTAAAAGATCAAAAAATAAACAATAACAATATAGAAGTAACATACTAAAATGAGTAGCATTATGCACATTTCTAAAGCACGTACAAGCACTACAGCGGTATAACGTGGCGAAAAGAAAAAGAAATTCAAAGCGTACACCCTGTCGGTAGCAGTTGAGGGAATGAACTATCGTGTTATGGAACTGAAATATCGCATTAGCCTACGCCTGGTCTGGATCCGATGATAGTTTAATTTCTTACAATTCCACAGGGCTAACTGTAATTGTTTGTATATATTTTTCTAAACTATACCATTAACTTGATATCTAATGTTTCCCTTACTTTGTTTTACCAGAAACGCCTATGAAAAGAAGAATGTGCTTCGAAGATCTACTTTACACAGTACAGTATAAATGTTTTTATATATTTAAATTAAAAATTGACAATTTAGGAGAACATTCTCTCTTTGATTTTAGTGATTGCCTAAAATACAATTCTCTATTTATAAAACAAAAAATAAAAATAAAAATAGCGATCTGTTGTCAGGTGATAGAATAAAGAGCGTGGGGAGTCTCGGTTCGTTTTCATGATTTAAATAAAAACCAGAATTAAACCAAAGCTAATTGGAAAGAAAAAAATAATAAATCCCATAATCCAATCTAAGAATGGTCTTATCATCCCCTCATCTGCTAGGATACAAAAGCCATGGCAACAAAATCATTTGGCTTCCACCACTATCAAATAGCATCTGTGTACAGTAATAAAGAACTGGAACCTTGTAATTCGGTGTCAGGTAATTCTCTCTGTTGTGTGTCTGGAAAAATAACTTCATTTTATTTAAGAGTTGTGTTATTTTTTTTGCATGTTTAAATATCTCATTTGAGAGGCATACAGAGTTATTTTTGACGATAGAGGATGTCAGTAAAGATCACTAGCAAAGATTTCGGCAGTGTTGTCATGATCGCGATCGCCCCAATGAAGCCCCACAGCTACGACTCATTTCATAGTGCAAAATAGTTTTCTCCCATAACCCTCGAAAGGAGAAAGAGCTCGATTACAAAAATTAGTTAGGGCAAAGGGAATCCTTGATCTATATTAGAATTCGCCCATTATTTCATATTAAAATTGTGGTTATTGTAACACCCATGAAAAGAGGCAACATCTGATTTTTTTTTCCCCTCGGGATTGAAGACGGAGCGCAGGGCGCTACGGCTCCCGTTCACCAAACCGCCGCCTTAACCGCAGCCCGCGGTGCGCTGGCCGGGCACTTTCCACCAGCACTGACACTTGGACCCCCCCCAAGACTTCGGCTGTGGTGGCCCAAGAGCAGGTCCTGCGCTGGGCAGTGCCACCACGGCGGTCCCCAGCCCTGGACCGGGCAGGGAGAGGGGGATGGCGACATGGGGTGCCACCACCCCATGGGTGGGTGGTGCTCAACCCATCGCTTGAGTCGGCATCAACCCCCCCCCGGCAAAACCTGCGACCTTTCCGAAGCAAATCTGGGGCTTGGATTTTGAAAAAAAAATTAAAAAAATTAAAAATACGTGTTCTAATCAAAAATAACTGGGTCAACACAGGCGCTTCAGCTTCTCCAACATCGCCCCGGTGCCGCAGAGTCCCGGTAGCACCGGCGCGGCCACGGCGGAACGGCACCCAGGAGGCTGCTGGGAGGGTGGGGGACGCCGGCTGCGCCCTCCTGCGCCGGCAACGCCACGGGGGGCTCCTTAAGCCCGGCCAGAAGCACCAACCTCAGCCTCCCCCTCCCTGCCACGCGGCGCTCTCAAACCAACACCACCGCTGCCGCACGGCGAAAAGAAACCAGACAACCCAAACCCACCCCTGTCCTCCCGCTGCGCATCGGACCCTTCCGTTTTCCTGCCGTGCCCCAAAATGGTGCAAAATAACAACATAATAATAATAATAATAAAAAAATCAGCAAGTTGCGGCGGTGTCAAATTCGCCCCGGGATGTAAAACACTCGCTGCAACGACAGTCACCTCGAAGAGATAAATGCCCCCCCCAACACCAGAAATAGGATTAGGCGCCAGGAAAAATGCGCGGGTGCCGCCGCGGACCCAACGGTCCTAATGGGATTCACCGGGAACACAACCTGCCAGAAAGCCGACCTGGGGCGCGTTTGAAAATGTAGGCCGATGAAAAAAAGGAAAAAAAAGGGAAAAAAAAAAAGAAAAAAGAGAAAAAAGAGAAAAAAAAAAAAAAGGCATTAAAATCTTTGCTAGTGACCTTACTAATTAATTAAGCACTGTTTCCCATTTCTCCGTGCTGCAGGTTGGAGCTGACCTGGTATCAGTCTGCTGTATAATAAGCTATGGCAAACTACAAAGCTTTTACAACAGCAAAGCAACATCATGCTTTCAGATAAGTTTTATAGCAAAAAACTCCTCCTTTTCAAAGCCTTAGTAATACCTATCTCTTTTACAAACTTTTCCTGTATTATTACAGACTTTTTATATTCAAAATAAGTTCCAAGGATTTCTTTCGTGGACTATGTACATAAGTGCAAAAAAGGTGTGTCTCACACATTCGTACACGAACTGAATCAGTTTAACTGCAGCATATTTGTATCTTCAACACTGTTACGGGGTCATTCCACAATATTTTTTTTTCTCTCTCTCTCTCTTTATGTACAGTTTTTGCTAATATAAATTAGTATTAAAATAGTTATATGCTTAATTATTGAGCCCTGATCGTAACGTAATCGCGCGAGCGCTCGGTTTCTGGAGAAAAGAGGACCGCCGGCGGAGCTACAGTACGGAAACGCATCGATTGGGAACTCCCACCGCGGGACTGAGCGTGAAAGGAACGCAAGACCGGTCGCGACGTCGGAAAGACAGGCTGTCGTGTTTTCGGAGCGAAAATACTGTGGAATAACCCTTGCCACACAACAATTTCTACAAGCTATAAAACCTGACTCTAAATCCATGTGTTGTAAACTTCTTGACTGAAAAAGTGACGTTAAAGACACAAATTCAGCGTTCACATGGGACTTTGGGATTTTAAAAATATTCAATCATATCTTTATCTGACAGTATCGAACTGTACCTTTAACAAGCTCATACTGTTACACATCACTTTTAATTTACATGTGAAAATTTCACAAATAATGTATACAAAGGTAGCCATGTTGTAGTTTTGTTGCCATAGCAACAACAACTTAATATAATTAGTTAACAATGAATCTATCATTGTAGGAGTTACATACAAAGTTAATTTTGTTCTTAAACTGTAAACTATACAAACTAGTTATGGACTGTATTCTATACCTTACCATGCTTCAGTGTTGGTTTAGAATATAACTAAATGGGCTGAATACACGTAGTAAAAACCTTAAACTTTCTCTAACTCTCCTTCAAAATTAAATTCATTAGTTACTAAAGATATCAAAAAAAAAGCGAGAATGAAAAACCTTAAAAACCAACGGTAGAGAAATGAAAGTAGATGACGTGAACGAGCGCGTCGTAGCCCAGTGAGGATGTGTTGTAGCTCTATTTACATTTGGATTAGGCTAGCAACTATTTTTTTTTTTTTTTTTTAAAGTCATTACAGTCTTTAACATACAGTATATACTCTAAGGCCTTCAACAGGCACATGGTCCACTCCGGTCCCTCTCACCCTCCCTCCCTTCCACAGGAATTTTTTTTCCTTTTT
>VUYV01000006.1:10261866-10354941 GCA_008711295.1 Anarhynchus alexandrinus | reverse complement strand
AACCCCTTTTTTTTTTTTTTGCTTTTTTTTTTTTTGTTTCTGTTTTCCCCATAAATTTCACCTTTTCCATTTTTCATGTTCTGTGAAATGCACAAGGGATAAAGAAAACGAGGACTCCAGTTTCTCCAGCGCGCCGGTACCCGCCTGTCCTACACACCTCCGGCTCTCCCGCCCCGGCCGGCCACCCGCGACCCGGAGAAGCCGTCTCCCCCCGGTACGCGCCTCTCCTCCGCCGGCCGCCCCCCCGCGCACCCACCGGCCGCATCCCCGGCTCCGGCTCCGGCGGGAGGGCGCACGCCGGGATGGAGCCCGCCGCGGGATGCCNAATACACAGTCAAAAAAAAAATCATCATCGGATAGAAATTCCCAACTTAAAAAACAAACAAACAAAAAAAAAAAGCCACGGCTGATTGTGAAATCATGTTCCAAATTACTAAAACCACTGTATTTAACAAAAATAATCTTAATAGTTTTATGAATCCATTTTATTTTAAATCCCTCTTTTATTGTCTGCTTATGTTACAGTTTAGTCGTAGTACTTTTTATTGAAACTACTAACAACCTTTTTTTTTTTCGTGAAAATGATCAATCTCAGCTTTCATTTTCCCTCTGCATGACCCGTTTTATCCAAGTTTCAGCATTTCTTGCATATTGTTTGCATAAGGCTGAGAGAAATGGACAAAGAGAAATAACTTTGGATAAATAAAAAATATAGGTTCATGGAAAGTGGGAAGCTTATAAAAAATGTCACTAAAATTATATCGATTTAAACAAACTTACATACATCTCGTCAAATAAAGGATGATATTCATGCTTTTATGACATTTGTTTAGAGTCACTAACTAGCTCGGTGACTTTGTAATAGTCTATTTAGGAAATTTATAGTCTGGCGACTGGTTTTTTTTTTTTCTTTTCTTTCTTGAACAAAGAAAATTAGAGCAAGTCATTGCACAACTAGTTTAAATAGTGCTACCTCAAAATGGCATTTTTGCCGAGATTGTTTTGAATTTGGTGAAGTTTAGTGCTTCAAGCTTTTCTTTCCTTAAACTCATTTACAAATTAACTCTAAATTTGCCAGCAATATAAAAACTGTTGTGGCACCTAATATAACTACCCTGAACATCCCTCATTGGACCTCTTTAATAAAAAATAATCCTTAAATCCTTTTTTTTTCTTATTTTTTTTTTTCAGTGCTTTAAATGTGACATGAAAACAGCTGTATTCTAGGTTTACATTCTATGCACATCTATGCCAGATGTTTAAGTCGATAAATAAAATAGGAGGTTACATCAAAGTGTCAAGATATACAAAAATCCATTTAGCACTGAAAAAAATTCCAACCTCCTGGAACTCATAAAGCCATACAAGCTTGAATGCATCCTTTCTGGCTTAAAAGATCAGCTCTGTTCTTTGTTGAGGCACTGGCACAGGTTGTGCAAAACCCATTTTTTGAGACACAAATAATTTCAAACAGGAAGTACTCAAATCCACTTTTTTTTTTTTTTTTTCCTTTTTTCCTTCCACTAACAAACGTTATGGTTTTGGGAAACAGAAACTCCGTGGTGAAAAGAACAGGTATGCGGTCGCCAAGAGGAACGAGAGTCTCTGATTTCAGGCAACGCTGCTGCTTGTCAACACCGACGGTTGGGAAACGTCTACGGACGCAAAGCACGGGGTTCCTAAGGGATGGGCTCGGGATGGGGGAGGGGGGAATGTTTTTTCCCCCTCTCTCGGGGCTTGGTTTGAAGCCTGCTGGAATGAATGGAGAGATTCCTTCTGGCTCGAGGTCTTTTCGAGGTGGGCTCTTCGAAGGTTCTCGCTAGGAAGGCGTCTCCACGGGCGGATGGAGACCGCTCTGGGACACGCTGGTGGTGCCCCGGATGCCCCTCCATCGCTTGCGGTCCGTGGAGACGCACATCTAGCGAACGATCTGTGCTCGCGCTGGGGCGGAGGGGGGCAAGGGAAGTCTCTACCCAAGGCTAAGGGACTTGGAAAAGAAAATACAACCTGGTTGTCAAAATTTGGCACCCTACAGGACCACTGTGAGCTCGGGGCGGCCGTCCCTCCGGACACGGGGAACTGGCCGCTTGCTTGGTTTCAATAACGATTCTCTTTCTCCTAGAACAGAATTTGTGGATTTACTGGAGCAAATCCGTCTCTTCCGTAATGCCAATGATACTGTAGAGCTAGGGCAGGGACGAACGTGGCTGGATGCTCAACCGAAAGGCATTCTGCAGCCAGATTGTTCAGCAACGCAGCGTAACGAGGGGCACGGGCTGGAAATCGCATTAGTCGTGCGTATGAGAAGGAGGTATTGAGAACTAGCCCTTGTTGCGTGGCAAACATTGCTCTTGAGCAAGTAGAAGGTGCCAAAATACATCCACTGACCTCCAGGAGCTCCGTTAAGGTGAACGTTTGTCTACGGTGCAAAGCTTACGCTGAGCTTTTCCCCGCTGCGTTTGCTCGAAAGGGCCAGAGACGGCGGGGGCAAAAAAATCACCCACTTAGGGAAAAACGATGATTAAATAACGGGTGCACGCTGACAAAATTTCAGGAAGAGCCACGTCAGATTTCAGGCCGAAATGTTTCAGCGTGCTTAGAGCGGAGAAGCCCCCCGGGCACGGTACGACCCAGCCTGGGCTACGTCACGGCTACGGGCCCACTCCAGCTATCGGCCGGCGTTCGCTCCTCTCCAGCGCAGCGAGTCGTTGCCCAACTGAAGCTCTCTCGCTTCACCACCTATTATTTTTATTATTATTTTTGTTGGTTTTTTGTTGGTTTTTTTTTTTTTTAACTGCACCATGAGGACAGCAAGAGAGATTGTGCGCCGTTTGCAGCTGAGAATGCACTTCAACGGACAACAGAGCTGCAGAAATCCCTCGATGCTCACCACGGTCTGAGCAAAGCGTTCCTGTCCCCTCACTGAGCGTGGGCTTTTGTGGGGTTTGGTGGTGGTGGTGTTGTTTTTTTTTTTCCCCGAAAGTTTCCAGAATCAGCTCATTGTATTGCAACAAATACACCGAACTGGGACTAAAATGAGAGCTGTCCTTTCCTATCGCTTGTACTAAAAATTTGGAGACTCTGTCCGAAGGCAAATTTGTAAATGATAAAAGGAGCATTTAACACAAGCAACTTTAGCTGACGTGAACAGCGAAATCCAGCAAAGGGCAGAACATTCCTGTGTCGTGTTTTTCAAGCACATAATTCCTGTTTCCCACAATAACATTTTTAGTAAAAAAACAAACAAAACCCCATAAAACCTACAGTATATGAAAACTTAAGACATAACAATAATGAAAAAATGGTACTGAGTATACTTGATAATGATGTACACTTTAAAACAAATCAATAGACTATGATGTAAACAAAACAGTAAGATAACACTTTAAAAACAAGACAAACATTTATCCATCGATAGTATACAGTAAACCAACAGTCCGCTGTGCAGATGCACTTATCAGGATGGTAGTCATAAAATGATTAAGTGTGTTAAAGTAATGTGTTATAAAAGTCTATTATAATTTTTCTACTTGTATATCTCATATAACAGAGCGCTGTTTGTTAATTGTTTCTATAGTGCTTTTTTTTTTTTNTTTTTTTTTTTTTTTTTTTCCCCTTTTTGACATTCCCATTGATCAGTTTTTGGTTAACATGTAGGCTGCAACAGGCTTACTGTAGAGGTGGTAGAGAACGATAGAGGGAAGAGGGGATATATACAGAAAGGCCATGCGCAGCTTCCCACCAAGAAGTCCTGGTGCTCCATAATTTTACTGTTCAGAATTTCAACATGGTCTGCTGCAGNAAAAAAAAAAAAAAAAAAACCAACAACAAAGAAAGAGTGAGAAGTTAGAGAGGGAAATAGCTGTATTTTAATAAAAGTCATTCTAATAAGATACATCTGCATCCTCTCTGTGTTGCCCGAGAGATTGCCGTTAGTATGTCGCGGAGAGAAAACATTTCATTCCCTTAATTTTCTGACGTAGGGCGAAATTGCTAATAACGCACTCGGCATCCCCTTTAATCTGCACTAAGGGCTTTCCACTCCCAGTGCGCTTCACACACGCTGACACGGCAATTAGCCAAAGAGGGAGGTGGGCGAATAATAGTCTTATTTTTGAGACAGGACGGTAGGTAGAGAGTGACCAGGGAGAGGGCCAAAGAAGTCCCCGAGCCCTGTTCGCTCCCGTTTCCTTCAGAGAAGAGCCACAGATGGTCACATCAAAAACTGATCCTAAGGAGCCACGAGCCAAAGGCGAATCGGGCCCCGAGACAAAACACAGACACACAAACCCTGTGCTCAGAGGACCCTCTTCGGGGAGCAGATCGCCTCTCTTGGGATGGACTCGTGAGGATTGTCCTCTGAAGGACCCAAGGCTTTTGTCTCCAGCAGAGCTGGGCCAGCCAGCCTGGACACGAGGACCTCGTCAACCACGGAGGGGAAGAAACCCATCTGCCAGAGCAGCAAAGGTTTCAATTACCCAGCTCCCACTCCGGGCAGCTTTGGGAATCGCCGCTCAGCACTGCACAGTGCCAACCAAGGACTTTCACAGTGCCAACCAAGGACCTTCTCTGGCAAAACACTTGAGCACATAGAATCATAGAATGGTTTAGGTTGGAAAGGACCTTGAAGTTCATCGAGTTCCAACCCCCCTGCCATAGGCAGGGACACCTCCCACTAGACCAGGCTGCCCAAGACCACGTCCATCCTGGCCTTGAACACCTCCAGGGTGTTCATGCCCAACTCCATGTACTCGGGTGGCAGCACGAAACCATGTGTCCTCGAGAGATTTGCTCTCCTTTATGCACGGACACAGGAGGTGACAACCCAGGAAAAGGATCAAAACACGCATGCTGCCACATGGAAATGGTGGCTGGTGGGTCTGTGAGCGCTGGGGACGCCGCGGGACATTGTCCTTTTCTACCAGCCTCCGAAGGTGGTTTAAGTCCTGCATCTGCGAGGTGTTAAGAGGACAAGCGGCAGAGCGGTGGCTCACGAACACGCTCACACTGCCCTCAGGAAGCCTCTGACCCAGACCCTCTCCGTGCCTGATCCCCAGCAAATCCCATCAAATTCAATATGGTGACCCTATTTCGTTCAAGCGAAGGTTTTTCACGGTCCTTAACAGCACGGCCGATGCTTCATTTGGACAGACTGCACCGTGCTGCCTACTCGCTAAAGAAATATACCCCACGGAAGTTCCTCGTCTAGGCTGAAATCACTAACTATTGACAGTGTGAGTTTAAGCACACATACGTAAAAGCGAAAAGAATTCAGAAAAAAAAAAAAAAAGTTTCCCAAAATAAATGCTGCAAACAACCTCGAAGAGTCCAAGAACGAGGCTCTTCCCATGCAAATACTCTCCTTATCGGGTGGAACAGACTGTTTTGCATGTGTTATGGAAACGGGTTAACATGTCAGGCGTCACGTCTGTCTGTTGTTGGGGAGAGCAGTACGCTGTGTAACACGCAACGCTCTCACTAACGGGGACGGCTCAGTGTTCCCCCCTGGACTAAGAGGGGTCCACGGCCACAGTTGGTGGGTCGTTTATGCACTCAGTAGTTAATTCAGGTCAGCAGAGATGAGGGCCACCACCAATATGAGTAACTTCTGTTGATTGCTAAAGATAAAATGAGCGAACTGCTCGCCAAATTGAAGCACTTGCCTGTAGTACGTGACCTAAGGGAGAAACGGGCTGCATATCTGCGTATAGTAAATGGTCTGTGTTGGGAAAATCTGGTGACCTCTTCTTGAATTGGCTGAACTGCTCTTTACTCTCGTGGGGTAAAAAAGTAGAGTGATGAACTGAAACCCTCAAAAACCCTCAAGGGATTTTCTCTCGTGAACATCAGCTAACGCTCACAAGTAGAAGCAATGGAAAAACGACATTGCTGCTACAGCTGTGAAATAATACTCTGTAAATCCAAGAACAGGACAAACTCCTCCATCGTTCCCACTCAGAGAAACCCAGGAGCCCAGGGAAGCCCAGCATCTGCAGGGAGGGTGAAGGATATGTTGCTCGTGGCTTTCATCCGGGTCTTAAACACGTACAAGGACCTCTGAAGAAACCCGCCGTGAGTCAGGCTCCCGCTGCGGCTGAACCGCAGATCTCTGCTCAGACCGAGCCTGCCTTGCAGGGGCACAGCAGCTGACGGTGACCCAATCCTGCTCACCCCGGGAAAGGAAATATGCCACCAACAGCAAAAGAGGAGCGAGTTACACCTTTTTAGCTGACTCATTATAGCAAGAGCAGTCTTTGCTATCATTAGAGCAAATCCCTGAGGCACCCGCAGGCAGCTGGGAGCCGTGCAGAGCACGAGGAACCTGTGAACACAGCCGTCGGACTCGGGGGGATGCAAGAAGGGAGGCTGCAAACACCATAAACCAGATTTTTTTAGATGCAAGGCAACACTGCTTGTTGTAAGCCATAGGGGCCGGTCCCGCGCTGCAGCTGCGGAATTGCTGTGGAGTTGGCAGAGCGTGAAGCCACGGGGGTCCCGCCGGCTCCGTCCCCCTGCCCGGAGCCACCCCCCTTTTTGGGGGCTGCAGTGCCCTTGTACCAAACAATCCACCGTAAAGAGAGAAATACCGAAAAAGGGACTTACTGTTCTATCGGGAACTTCTACATCTGTGAAACAAACATGCTGCTACTCAGTTCATCTACTGATAACTGGGATATCTACAGCAAAAAAAACAAAGAACACAACACATTAAAACATTGTCTTGAGATGGGGCCGCTCATTCTGTCTTCAGTTTCAGGTTAGTAAGTACATCAGCGTCTTATAAAACGGGAACCATTCCCAAGGTGTCTTTGTTTTGCCACACATTAAGTATACAGAGTAGCCGCATCGCTACTGATGCCTCGTGGAGTACGGACTGGGATTTTAACTCCATAGACTACGAGAAAGACAAAAATGCCCTGAAACTATCTGGCTGAACCAGGACTCATACAGCCACAGTAGCAACGCTGCACAGGAATTTCTCGCCCGCTTCTCCTGACCGATACGAGCATGAGTTAAGACCTGCTCTGCCTGAAAATAACAACGAAGCACAGAAGAAGACTAGCGATCCCTACTGCGAGCAGCAAAACACTGCCTAGGACTTCTGCAGGCAAAACTTCTACTCAAAGCCTCGTGACCTCGCGCTGGTGAAAGCCCGGAGGAAACCCCCTGAGACCTCACTGACACTCGGCATGGCCAACAGCCTCCTACAGAGCAAAGTGACACCCCGCTTTCCTTGCAATAGCTCTAGACCTGAGAGCATGACAAATAAAAATTGCTAAAATTAGTACTGGGGAAGGGGAGGGAGATGGGGGGGAGTGGGATAAAAAAAAAAAAAGTGTTTGAAACGTCTCTGGTCTAACTGGGAAAAGTTGTGGCACACCGAATTATCAGGAAGCATCACTAGGACAGGTTGTGCGTCTACAGTTGGGGACTGGTGCGGAAGCGGCCGTCGCAACTCAGTATCTTCAGAGGAAAGTTTGGGAGAGACTTATGGCTCGGCAGACATGCATGAAATCCTGTACACTTATGGCAGTGCTGCAACGGCACGTGCTGCACACCCAGAGTCACTTCTGTAGGGATGGGTGACGTTCCTGGTGTAAATAAGCTTCAGATTTCATAGCCTCGCCCCCGATTTTTTGGGTTTTGGTTGTTTTTTTTTTCTTTTTTTTGGGGGTGCGTGTGTTGTTTTTAGAGTCCAATCTTGCGGTGGGGGGAAAGCCACTTTTGTGTTTTCACTTCCACTTTCCAGCCAGGAGAGGACATGCCAAAATACCACGGGGAAGGATGCTGGGGGTGGTATTTCTGCTTGAGACTGAAAGCAGAAGTGCTGCAGAGGTCTCGCCAGGACGGCGGGGAGTTTTACAGCCTGGTTTTTAAGGACCCGCGGGGGAAAACGGGGGGGACGGTGGTGATGGTGGTGGTGTTTTTGGAGAAGCGCTTGCACCCCTGCCAATCGCCCATCCCTACGCTCCGGCCGGGCTCGCCGCCCATCCCTCACCGATCCCCGGACACACACACACACGCACGCACAACACACACACACACACACACACACACACTGCCTGTGCGCGCCCGAGCCTGCGCCGAGCCGAGCGGGTCGGGAAGGAGCTCGGCCCCGCGCAGGATCCGGCCCTCGCCCGGTCCTCGAGATCTGAACAACGTGAAAGAAAGCCATTGAAAGGGCCAAACCTGATTGGCGGTAGCTGTTGCAGCGAAGGGGACGCTGGTGGCAGGAGTTGTTGCTGCAGACACAGTGGTGGGCGTAGCACCGTGCATCATGGGCACTTTCGGAAGGGAACCATGGAAGCGACATACGGGAGGGTGGAGCGTATATATATATATTTTTTTTTTTTTGGTTTTTTTTTTTAATGTAACCATGTAAACATGTGGTGGATTTGGGGGCGTGGCAGGAATCACAGCAACAAGCCATGTGACATCGTCATGAAGGACACATCGGGGCGCAGCATGCAATCACAGTGCAAAGCAAGACAGCGTTGGGAAAAAAAATAAACAAGAGAGAAGGGGAAAAGCCAATTACAATTATAATTAAGGAAAAAACCAAAACATTCTCAACACTTAGTACATTTATAAGCAGAACAATGATGTATTAGACTCCGAGGGCCAAATTTCCGAAGGGGGGAGAGGGCGGGTGTGCTAGCAAAAGCCCACGTCAGCTCGCACCCGTGGGGAGTTAGACACAGCCAGTGCACGTTCCTTTGGGTGGGGACATTTTGGCAAGCGCACCCTCCCGCCCACCTGGGAAAGCTTGTCCCCTTCCCTCCCCACCCCGTCCCCGCCAGCAACCAGAGGTACATGATGCACTTTGCAGCGGCTGCCGCAGCCCTTTCACCGGGTTTTCTTGTCTCTCTCTAAGCG
Organism: Anarhynchus alexandrinus; assembly: GCA_008711295.1. NCBI lineage: Eukaryota > Metazoa > Chordata > Aves > Charadriiformes > Charadriidae > Anarhynchus > Anarhynchus alexandrinus. The sequence continues at coordinate 10,346,064 of VUYV01000006.1, read as the reverse complement.
GGGACGACGTTTCGGCACGGGACGGAGCCGGAGGGGCGGCAAACGAGCGGCTGGCAGCCCGAGCTCTCTCTCCGTACAAATTCAGCGTGCTTCCTTTCCACCCTAATTCTGGAGGATTTGGCAAAACTCCCCTCTTGCGGGGTTGGGGGAAGGGATGGAGAAGGGGAGGGGGCCGAGAGGGGAAAAATACACGAATGCATCTCAACAGCTACGATTTGCAGAAAGGGCATCCGAAAGGACAAGAGAGCGGCAGGGAGCTCGGCAGCCTCCTGGAGCTGCGCATCCCGCAGAGCACGGTGCTGCAGGGGATGCTCCGGGGGCATCCCCCAAACCCAGGGGAGGTTTGCGGGGCTGGGGAGCCCATGGGAAGGCCCGGCTGTCCCCGCAAACGCGTGGCAGGGAAGCAGACTTGCCTTCCCCTCCACCCCAGCGGACGCCACCGGCCCCGTGTGTGCCGAGCATGGTCCGGCCATGGGATGCTGGAGCACATGGGTTGGGGTTTCCTACAGGCAGAGGTGTGTTTGAAGGGCTCAGCTCCCTGTCATGCAAGCGGCGTGTCCTCCCTGCGCTATGGGGCCGGGGAGGTTCGAGAGCAGAGTGCTTCGCCATTCCTGCCACAAGCCCTGCGCCCTCCCCGGGGCTCCCGCTGCCTCTGCTCTCCCTCTGGCTGAAGCCGGCACACAGCTGGATGCTGGTCACCTCGTATAACCTTGGTCGGAGGACGAAAGCTCAGCTTTCACCCGTCCTGCTGTGCCCGGCAGCTGCAGACAGAGGGGAAGGTCCCTCAAAGACCTGCACAGGTTCCCAGTAAGACCCAGACGCTGAGCCTGAACATACTGGATCGCTGCAGCAGCGACGAGCGTGTTCCCAGCCCTGCCGCCTCACTGCATCCCACGTGCACCAGCAGCGGTACCTCCCTACGGTCCCTTGTACCTCCACGGCTGACACTTCACTAACGAGATGAGTCTTCAGCCCGTCCACGGTCTAAGCCCTGCTTCTCCCGCTGTACAAGCGGCGCCCTGCTCTGGCAGAGGGGCTGACCCCAGATGTGTTCCTCCTTAGCGCCTTTATTGAACCAGTCTCCTAAAATGTCCTCAGAAGGACAACCGAAAATCCAAACTCTAATCCACCTGATGCCCGATACAAAAAAATAAACCAACAGGATCCTCCCATTGCTATTTCCTTTTGTTGGATGACTTAAATGGGTTGTAAAGACAGTTAAGTGACAATTTTTTGTCTCTGCAGCGGAACTAAATAGGGGTGGGAACACATCACCTTGGATTCTCTCATTAGTCACACGAAACACTGCACTGCACAGAAATTAAAAGGGATACAACCATTTAAGCCTCAAAGAAGACAGCGGATAGACAGTCACACCACTCAGCCACCCAGGTTCTCACTGATGCATACTAAACTTGCTGTCTCTTTCAGATTAAGGAAAAGTTGAGAAGTTTGTGTAGAAAAACCTACCAACGCTTGCAGTGGGTGTCATGCACAGAACTGACCCTGCACACCATGCATTGAAGCGTGGAAAGATGAACAAAAGGGATATTTCATTAGTGAAGCTTCAGTGTTAGAAATCACTTTAACTAAAAAGCAGGTATTCTCTTTGCAGCATTCAGTATTTAAGCACATGCAAACAGATTCTGCATATTGGTACGTAAATAGTTTAAACTCAGTTTTAAGAGATCATAGCAAACCAAATTAATTCTTGAATTCTTGGGTAGTAGAGAATGTATTTCTTCTCCCACCCTGGTATTAAATTATGTGATCTATCCTAGAAATCGGGGTTGTTTGGGGTTTTTGTTTGGTATCGGGTATGTTGACTTCTTTCTGATTATGTCAACAGAAAACAAATTGCCCTTAGAGGAATGTCATGCTCATGTTAAAACCGACTTTCCAAAAGCAATTTACTCCTGCAAGCTGGGACCGGGACTCAAAGTCTCTAGTTTAAGCTGAAAGAGGCAGTTTTCTTCTGGACTGGAAACAATCGTTGCCATGATGCCATTTTCAATAGACACCCTGACCTTCCTCCCCCTTCCTGGCAACCCATGGTGCTGATCTCTCAATAACTGAAGAGGAAACTAAGAAAAGCAACGGCTCGCTTGCCCTCCCCACGGCGTGAGCTGCTACGTGCCGCCTCTCTGCTTCGCCTTCCCGAGCGCTGCAAAGGCTGAGACCAGATCCGCAGTCTGATGCATAAGGGAAAAGGGGGATGCGGAACGTCAATTCATCAGAGATCCGTCCTCTGACTGGAAATTTGCTGCTCTGCCCAGCATTAATGTCTTCAGACGAGAGCAGGTGCCAGCAAATAGACCTGTTACGCATCAGCCCCGCGCGTAATTTCATTGCCATGAGCCAGGGCACAACAGCACACCGGGAGCGCCGGGTGAAAAGCTAATTTACGGTGCTCGCATCAGAAATGCGTGTCCTTATGTCAACTTTGGCAACGGCGACCTCGAGGAAGAGGAGCGCGTAGCCAGCGGGGGGGACTTGGCACTCTCAGAGGTGTCAGCGTTTCCTGGAGAAGTATTTCGCTCAGCTCCTAACAGAGTTTTGGGAAGGTCAGCTCAGCCCGTCCCCTCCAAGAGCACTTTGCAGAGCACAAGGCAGGAGGCTACCACTCGAGTGCCTCCCTCCGTCTCTCCGTACAAGACTCCGCTTCCCTGGAAGAACATCTCGGCAGCTGCTGAGTTCTGAGTGTCCCCAAGTGCTCTCATAACAGGAAGGTCACAGGAGCAGAGGGTTCAGGTCCCAGCTCTCTGGACCCACTGAGACAGTTTGGTCTCAGTCTCTAAAGCTCTTCCCCTGACCCCAAGGAATGGCAAGGCCAAGGTGCAGGTCCACGGCGGTCACCTCGAGGGGACAGCCCAGAGAAACACTTCGTATATATTTGTAAATATCGTCTGGCAAGTGAATACAGCATTAAATATTAAAAACACCGGGCCTTTGTTTTCTTACAATGCTCTGCAATGATAATAACTATACTAAAAAAACGAGCTATCAACTCTGGAATATTCCTAATCCAGCCACTTATAACACTTACTACTCTAAGCAGGTTTGGTTTTTCATTTGGCTGCAGCGAATAGAGGTTAATTGGCCAGTCAGCAGTCGCATCTGCCACGTCAGTATTTCAAGTCCTATATGAATTACTGAACTGCATCTTTCAATTTTACTCTGAGACCTTAAAAGCTGGGAGTTAAATTGCTTTTAAAAAGCTTAGGCTATCGTACCGGTCAAAAGACAAGCAAAAGGGAAATATATGCCTTTAAAGAGGATTATGTAATTTGTATTTACTAAAGAGGAACCGTCCCCTCTATAAAGATCGTGGCTGTTAGGATATGTAGGTCACTGAGACAGAAGCTCAGAAAGACACCTGCAGCTCCAAGTCAGCAGGCGGATCTACATAGAGGTCCGCGAGACATTTTAACATGAGTCCGTAAGAGTGCTACGCAAGAGTCAAAGAATTAATTTGGGATTAACTACTTGAACCGTAAGGAGGAGAAACAGAAAGTATGAATTCAAGAAACATGCAGACCTTTTTCTTAGTTCGACCACTTAAAAAAAAATAAATAACCCCCAAACCAAACAAAAAAGGCTAAGAAGGGATCTTTACAAGTGAAAAGCTCTGAATTGTAGTAGATGAAGAAAAAAAAAAAGAAATCAAACAATATACGTTAACTTTTCATCCATTTTTAACACGAAACTACACGCTAATACTCTTTTACTAGGGACTCTGACAAATCTGCTCATTAGCTCAACGCCTAGGTCATAAAAAGACAACTGTGCTGCTGGGGAAAGCAAGGAGACGCTTACCTGTAGGGATGAACGCAGGCTGTTGCAACTGCATGTTGGCTAGAGCCTGTTGGTAGTGGAAAACGCTTGGGTTAAAGACTGTGGTGGCACCATTGTTTTTTTCAAGTGCTGGCCTCTTTGGTAAAGGTTGAAGTGCACCAGGCGGCAGGGCCTGTGGATAAGGGAGGCATTAAAGACAAGTGGAGTAAAAAAAAGGGGCCCAGATGTAGATCAAGCATGCAATAAATAATAGGGGGTCTTGGCGGCAAATCACCTGCAACTGCGTCAACTTAGGGAGGCAGGGAAGAGAAGGGCGGCTAAATCACGGTAGAAGTAGTAGGTGAAACCACAGCTTCGCTAGGGAAGCAGTCAGTAACGCACCGGGAGAAGGGGCAGAGTCGAGGAGGAGGGATGCTCAGGGAGCTTTTCAGGAGGACTGACTTGGGCACACAGGGAAAAAAAAAAAAACCAGCCCGAGGAGGAGGAGGAAGGGGAGAGGTGATCACCGGGACAGGGTACTACGAAGAGCAGTTGCAGGCAACAAGCATTTACAAAAAAAACCCAACCAAATCAGCTAAGAGAAATAGAGTAAATGACTATTAAAACCCAAGAAGATTAGCATAAGCAACAAATGCCACGGAAAAAAAATAAGGGACGCTTGCCTCTGCCTGTCCCAACACCTCCCCACACGTACGAGCGCACGTGTGGAAGTGCGCGCTTGTGTGCAGCCAACCCGTGTGTCCGGGTGGTAAAGCCGTCGCTGTTGCCAATTACACCCATAACGTGACATTCATATTAAACCGCATTTCCACTCGTTAATAGCGAGGCTGAGCAACGTGGTCAAGAACAATCCTGATTCTCCACCGCTCGCACCGGTGGCCCAGCTCACCACCAGCCGACTTGGACCCGCTCCCAATTTCGAGGAGGCGGCCTCCAACAGATAAATACTGCTCACTCCGTATTAACAGTGGAAAAAGCCGTCGACAAATCTGGTGTTCGAACAAGATTTGGGTGGGCCTGGCTATCAGGCAAATCCTCTCTTTTTGTTCTATCACACCACCGGGCTTCTTCCACCCCGTCAAACCTGTTTCATGATCAGACTTGGTAAAAAGCATTAACCCAACTCAGGAACTTTTCTCGGTGAGTTACTCATCATTCACCCAAGCGTGTCTCAACAGCAAAGTAGTATGTCAGGTTCTTAGGAGACAGGAATGTTTCTAATGATTTACAGCTTTTCATTGTACCCGAGCAAAACCCACATTTTTTTCTCCACGTCGTGATAGAAAAGGGTCCTTTTTAATTATGCCCCGCAGTCCTTTTTGCACGTAACACTCCCATTGACGTCAATGAGACTTACGCACGTGGAAGTCATGCAGAATCAGGTCATTTCTGCCTAGTTGTGTTAGTCTATATCACGTAGCAAAGCAATGGCTGAAAAATAGGGTTATCACTCCTATTTTATTTTTTTTTTAATAGGTGACAGTGAAAGGTAGGTAATGGAGGAGGTACAGCTAACGAAGGGTTAAGGCTACGAACACACAGTACTTGGAAGAAAGGACACAAGCAGAGATTTGAAAGCGTTATGAAGATCAACACACAACAGAACATAAGTGAAAGCTTGCAACAGTTTGCCACCATCTAGAAACAGGTTTCACTTTAAATTTAATTTGCTATAGGAGACTGCTCATCTGAGAAATGTTAAGCAAGATACTTCCAGGCAAAACATTACCCCATCCTATCTCTATTCGCATGGTGGCTTTTGGGTGGTTTTAATATTAAAAAAAAAGAAAATTAGAAGAAGAAATTGCATTTGCAAGACTGCCCTCAGACATGCACGCATCCTCTGCTAATGCTAGCAGGCATCCAGTGCCGGCATTAGGACTTCATCTTTCCACATTTCTTCTGGCTGGTACCAAAAGACAGCAGTCAAACACGGCACAACGTTCTCAGACTCAGACACCAAAACCTTTTGCTTAAGGTCTGTATTTTGGGATAAGATCTTCTAGGTACAGATCTAAGAGTCTCCATTTCTAGGGAAGCCTTCGTTGATATCGATGTTAAATCTGACCATATCTACATCTCGCCTATTTAATGATCTCTCCATGTACGTTCCTTCAGGCATGGGACAGATTTGCAGCTTGCAGAGACTGGAGTAGCTCTGTTCCACAGATTTACAGCGACTGAAGAACTTGCTGCTTAAATTCATGCTCCTTACTGTGCATGATTGCAAAACATTCTTTTTCAGACGCTTCCAAAATCTGCCTCAGAAAAAAATTTACTAATTATAGCAAAGCAACTCTGCCAGGCACATAATGGACTTTTGACTCCTTGCTTCTTGGCCAAAGGCTGTCACCACCCCAAAATGCCCATTATCCCGTAATGGCAGTGCCAAAAGCAGAACAGCTGAAGGCTTTGAGACCTCACCGTGATGTCCTGGCTCTTTACAGGACAATTCCTGAGCCCAGCGCTGCAGTCAAAGGGAGCATACAAACACCCACAGGCCATAGGGATGTCAAGGGACAAAGGTCTTCCCCGTCATCTCTCCACCATCATCCTTCCTCCTAGCCTGCTAAAGCCCCTTGGGAGCAAGGGAGAGAAAGGAGCTATGGCAGTCCCTGAACAGCAGCTGGGCGGAGAAACCCAAATAAATGCAACATTTTCAGAGTCTTCTAACGAAACAAGCACACTTCTGTAGGCACAGGAGCCAGGAGCCCATCGCCATCTGCTTCTGGTTTGACCCAGCCTTGTGGGTCACCTCTGCCACCCCAGCAGCTGGGTGAGCATCCAATACAGGAGCATGCCCTGAAGATGTGCTCCTCCTGTTGCCAACCTGTCTAATTTCAGATATCAAGGTGCCGGAGGGCCCGGGGACACAGAAGGAGATGGCTTCACCACTTCTTCAGCCCTTGCGTTGAGGTACGGGCCTCAAGTCAGGGGTGCGCTCACTGAAAGGTCTATCTACAAGTGCCTGGGAGAATTGTCTAAAATTGCACATGATGAAGTTGGGCCAATACAGCTCCTGCACAGGGATCTGCCATGGACACTGGAGCAAAGAAGCATGTCTCTCTTGAAACGGGCCAGCACTCCTGTAATGGTCGCAGGACCTGCAGGAATTGTAACAGCTCCACGGGGAGAGACATTTCTGTCATGGGTCTGAAGGAACACCCCAAGCGTGTCCTGCAGCACCTACGAAAGGCAACGGGAGACTCCTCACCACGTTGTGACCTTACTGAATTTTGTGGCAAGTACCTCTCTGCTGCAGAACAGGAGCTAGACTAAATCCTTGTAGCAAAGAACTTACTTGGTGAGGTTACCTCATCCTGCTGCTTGCCATTCCCCTCTGGACAAGCTCTGACCACCACAGACATAGCAGTAACCTCTGACAGTAATCTTTTCTGACTTTCCAGGTACTTTTTTCCGGTCCCTAGAGGGGCTCCAGGAGAGCTGGGAAGGAACTTTTTCCAAGGGCATGGAGTGGTAGGATGAGGGGTAATGGCTTCAAACTGGAAGAGGAGAGATTTAGAGGAGATATGAGGAAGAAATTCTCCCCTGTGAGGGCGGTGAGCCCCTGGCGCAGGTTGCCCAGAGAAGCTGTGGCTGCCCCATCCCTGGAGGTGTTCAAGGCCAGGTTGGACGGGGCTTGGAGCAACCTGGGCTGGTGGGAGGTGTCCCTGCCCAGGGCAGGGGGGTTGGAACTGGATGGTCTTCAAGGTCCCTTCCAACCTAAACCATTCTATGATTCTTTTTTGCCCATGTGTGTGCGCACATGCATATGCGACCTATGCAACGTGATCAGCCCATGTGCACTGCTGAAAGGGTTAATTCACTTCAGTATCCATGTGATAGCCTGCGCTGATCCCAGTGAAGAATTCCCACTACAAAAATGCCAGACACACTCCCATTTTTGGGCTGGGAAAGCCACATTCCTGCTGGAACACAAGCATCTGAACAAAGAGGTTTGTGCCACTGCTCTGCATGGCATGGAGAGCAATCTTTCAGCATGACTGACAGATAAAAACACTCCACACGCCAAAGTCAAAATTTCCCACGTGCCGGTTAACAACCCACCCTTATTAATTTTTTTTTTTTTTGCAAGACGAGGACTGGATTAAATCTTTGCAACAAACAATTTAATTGCGCCTCAAAGTTCCCCTCAGATCGCTATCTCCTGGGAGCGGATCACACTCTCACCCCCTCCACGCTCAGCCAAGCGGGGCCGGGTCTGCATCGGGCTCTCTGCTTCAGTCCGAGGCACTACAAAACACAAAACCATCTGAGAGAGGGCAGAGGCGGCGCCCGTTCCCCGGCGAGCAGCGGAAGCGACCTCAGCAGCTTCCTCTGAAGATCATACACGCTCTTATCGCCACTGTGAAGCCTTCTCTGGTGCAGCCTTCCCAAAGGGTTCAGAGGAGGTGACACATTCCAACAACGCGGTTTGCAAATCTTCAGATGTTTCAGAGCAGGAAGACTATTAAAAGTAACTTATCTGATGGGGGTTTGGTTAAGCAGGGGAGGTCAGGAGGGTAGGGGAGTTAAGGGCTTTCCCATCCTCCTCCAGACCGTGTCTCCTTGGAGAGGTGGCTCTCGGAGAGGGCGGCGAGGCACCACGCAGGTCACTGCCTACGCTGGCTTTGGGGACAGCCACCGGCACCGGGGAGTGAGAGGCTGTCACGTCATCTACAGCATAATTCCACAACTGCTGGCGAAAGCTGGTCCCTAGCAAGGTTTTCTGCTGCTGCTTTTAAAAACCCTGATAAGGAAGCTTCTTGACTACTTAAAAAACCCCAAAACAAGTTTTCAGAGAGGAAGGGGAGCAGATCAGCCTCTGCGCCCCTGCTCTGGGAATGGGGAGCAACACCGGCTTGAAGGCTTCAGGGCTGACCCTTTCCTCCCTACAGCTGGGCGACAGGCGCCATCTTTTGTAGGATCTATTGGATCCCTCATTATTTGGGTTGAATGGGAAAGAGTTGTCTTCTGTGGAGCCAGGACGGACAGCAGACTGGGAGGACGGCTTTTGCCTCGCTATAGAATCATAGAATCGTCTAGGTTGGAAGGGACCTTTAAGATCAACAAGTCCAACCACCAACCTAACACTGCCAAGCCCACCATTAAACCACGTCCCTATGAGTGTCACGAAGACAGATAAAACATATTTGAGACTCAGAAAATCATCAAAGGTGGCTTATATGAAGATAGTTTGCAGACAGAAGCCTGGGGAGCGGATCCTGCGCCTGCAGCAAAAGGCACTCACAGCGAGGTCCCTTTGGTGACACTGCAATATTGGGGGAGGAACCAGAGCCAGAGCCAGCTGCAGTCACCTCCCCACCTTACTGAACACGCGACCAAAGTCCTGCACTGATCTCTGTGGGTGCTGTTAGCTCTCTCCCTCTGCTTCTCCTAACACCAGGAACCACCAGGACTGCAGAGGTCCTACATTTGCGCTGTGCCCGTTGCACAGAACACTGTTTTGCAGGGCGGTACCAGCAGGACCCTGCGAGGCAAGGCTGTGCTCTTGGGCGTACCACCAAAAGCTGCTGGATCTGTCCCGCGCCACCTGGTCTTCTGGCACATCCAACACACCGCAGACCCAACGAGTTCCATTCCCACCGCAACATCGCGTCTCACAACTCCAAAGCTGCTGCTGTTTGGAAAAAACACCTCAAAACCCAGCGCTGTCTCCCCCCACCAAGGTTGTCCGCTGCCTCCAAACGCAACCAGGCTTCAGGAGGCAAAGCACGGATGGTTAATGGATGGTGTGCAGGGAGCGGGATGGGCATGTCTGAGCGGACACCGCAACATTTCTGGCCAGGATGGGCAGTCTCCCCAGGCACTAACACCACAGACCAAGCGCGGAAGGCTTTCATGCAGACTACGATGGTTACGTGCAAAGCCAGAAGGTGAAAGGTCCAAGTACCAGGTCAAAGGTTGCCTCCAGCGGTCGCTTCAGTGATCTGACAGCTGGCTGAGTCTTAATTAGCAGGCAGCGAGCACATGATGGCAATGGGCCGGGGAGGGGGGTCAAGCACAGTAACAAAAACAGCAAGCAGAGGTGTGTCAAGAGAGAGCGAAGCTTTGGGGAAGCGAAGAGAAAAAAAAAAAAATTAAAAAAAAATGAATGCATTATACAATATATTAAAAAGACGAGGCATGCACAACGCGGGGTGGCTGAGTCACTACCTGGCCTAGCGGCTCGTCAGCTATTTCGCCCCAGTAAATTTTAAAAGTAAAGGAACGTCATCAGGGGACACGTGCTGTGGAGCATCGGCACCGCGGGCGAGGAGCCCCCGGGGATTAGCACCTGCAGGTGGACCTGCGCTGGGCTTCAGCCCTCCGTCTGCAGCTCCACACCATGCGGAGGGCAGCGGGAGCGCTCGTGACGAGGGAAGGACCACCGGTAGAGATGGGAAGTTCAAGCACGTGCTTCAGTGCCATCCTGGACTGGGGACTGAGCCTGGCCCAGTTTGTCTGACTTTGCTGCAGACTTCAGCCAAGCGCGTAAAGCCACTCCTTGTGCACGTCAAGTAACCCCAAGACCGGGTCCCTCAGAGCTATCTTCTGAATTTAGGTTTGAAGTCATTCCAAATCTATTTTAGAAGGTACACCCAATTTGTCTGGTGTATGTTGTTTTGATCCAAGAAAACTGGGCACCGTTCTTCCCTTTATTAAAGTCCTATTCCTCAACAGGTACAGTAAATGCATCAAACCTTGAAAAGTCAATGAATAATGTAAGCTGTTTTGGTAGCAGGAGTGATGCAACAAGCCATCAATAAATATTTTAAAGGTTCTAGTTAACAGCATACAAATAAGGTTAATTACATTTTTAAGAGAAGCCAGCAGCATGAATAAAACACGCACTGGCTTTGGTTAAGTAGCAGCGTCCTAGATAATTAGTGAAAAAGTAAAGATTCAGTTGTCAAAAAACACAAGAGTTTCATTTCAGAAGGTTCTTTTCCAACAGTCCTGGGATCTTCTTTCAACAATAGCAAAAATAGTACGAAATCTAATAAACAAACTCTGCAGGACAAATAAATACTGCAGTATAAATTGGTTCTTCAAATTACATTCCAGGTAATATTGATGCTACAAGGAGGGCAGTTGTTTAATTTCTAGAATCTTCCTGGTTGTGCACTACATTTCACCATGAATGAAAAGCAACCTCTTTTACCGTCTTGAAAACAAAAAGGTATTTAGAAAAATTTTAGTAGCCTTACTTCTAAATCAAAACGGAGGCAAGAACCTTTTTCATATTAGTTATTAAAAAAAATAATTTAAAAAAATGACAGAAGAGATGAGGTTGGAGGGGACCTCTGAAGATCATCTAGGCCAACACCCTGCTCAAAGCAGGGTCAACCAGAGCAGCTTGCTCAGGACTGCGTCCGAGTTCTGAGTATCTCCAAGGACTGAGCAACCTGTTGCTGCGTTAGATCACCCTCATGCTAAAGCAGTTTTTTCTTATGTTTAAATGGAATTTCCTGAATTTCGATTTGTGCCCATTGCCTCTTGTCCTTTCACTGGGCACCACAGAGATGAGTCTGCCTCCGTCTTCTTCACTTCCCCCCTCAGGAATTTATACACATGGATAAGAACCCCCCGGGCCTCCTCCTCCCTCCCCAGGCTGAACATCGCAGCTCTCTCACCTCTGGAATAAATAGATGCCATTAAACCAAACGCAACAGAATGGCAAACATTTACTCCGGCTAGGAATTTGATCTGGTAAGTCTTCCTCGACTCGCTTTTAGAATTGTAGGGATCAGAAGTCACAATTCGAACTGAAACGCAGGTGGGACCTTCTCTGCCAAGTCCAAAGTATCCACCAGGTGAGGAAGTCACCCTCGGTTTGAGCCCTGTCATCTCACCAAGCCTTGGCAAAGGCATCAGGCACAAGTTTGCTCAGCTCGAATAATCGATATTTAGTCTGTTTTTAAGTCAGTGGAATTTTTGCTACTGACTTCAACAGGCCAGGATCTCCTGCAAAGGATGTATGATGGGATGGGCAGTCGTTGTGTACTGCGGAAGCTAAACTGACACCTACGACTCAGCCAGGGAAGGTGCTGGTTCCAGGTGCTGCTGCACGTGCGCTCATGTCACGTCATGATGGCACGTCAGAAAATCACAGGGTTCGTCACCGTGTCCCCCTAACTGGCGAGAAGAGCTGCGCCACTCAGGGCTTCATGCTATGGTGAGCACATAGAAAGGATGAAGAGATGGGACTCATACTGCACATGCTCTCAGCTCTCTAGTCAGCCATTTACGAAGCGCTCTGCTTTTCCACAAATGACACAAATGAAACCTCTCAGCAATGGAAATACAGCTTGAGAAGAGCTCTACTTACCATTGCAGCTGCAGCTGTCTGGTTCACCTGGTGTTGAGCTGCCTTGATTTTGGCTTGCAGGTGTGCAGGGGGATGAAAGTACTTGCATTTCTCCCTAGAGCATCGACCTTTGATGTAATCCATGCAAACTGTAACAGTATTTTCATTTGTGTCTATCATTGCAATATCTATAGGGTGAGCATAGCGGCAATCATTCTCACCACGTGTGCAATTTCCACGCTGAAACTCTCGACAAACCTTAAAAGAAAGTCACATTGTTGAGCAGGACATCAAGTTACTCTTCAGTCAGTATTTTCTACACATACTATCAGTTCAGTTGGCCACATTAAACTACGCGTGTACGCTAAATCCACGCTCATCTTGGGTAGCACATATACCAACAGTCACAGGCGCAACTGGTGCTGGGCATGAAAAAGCCCACAGCAGTACCAAGGCCAATTATCAAATTCAAGCGAAGTACAGAATTTGTGCAGAATGGAAAGCAACCCCGGGAAGTCAGTACCGTTTTGCCAAAACTTACGGAGCTCAGGATTCCTCTCCTGCCTCTAAAGCTTAAATGTTAATAACTGCCACTTGTGTCTCAGCTGGATTATGCGTTTGTTATTGGGCACGCTCGCAGGTAGGACATTTAATACTAAACGTTGCACATGGCTGTTATTTGCAACAAGTACCTTTTCTTAAATATGAGGAGCCCTTTCACATAAATAGTCTCACTGCCCTTCACAATAAAACTCTGACCCTGGGGTTACTGACAGCGCGTTGGATTACACTGCAATGTGTTCGTAGGGTGTTACCAAAATCGCTAGCTTTGCGAAGATCTTGCAGACCCTCATAAGTTATGAGCGCTGAAGCATCAAAGGCAGAGAAAAAGGTTTCACAAAATGGATCTGTAAAATTTCCGTGTCTGAGGAACTAAAAGAAATTGTTGAGGATTATAGCTGGTGGTATAGATCACGTACCAGTGCACTATCAGGCTGAGCGTGGGGAAAGGTGAGACATCATGTGAGAAAAGAAGGAATCAGCAAGGCAATCTACAGTACATAACACAAAACAGTGTGTTTTGAAATTACACCCTTCTCCACTACCTTCCTGTGTTATAATTTACACCTGCAGGGGCCTCTGAATTCAGGTTCTCAGCCTTTATCTCCTGCAAAGCCTCTGCTTAGGGTTGGAAAGACGCTTACAACTCCCCCAAGGCTGAGCCCCAGCATGCCCAGCCAGCTGGGGGGGAGGAGATGCCTTTCCCATGCCCCGTACGCAGCATTTCCAACAGCGTAATGCTCGAAGCTTTCTGCAAAAGCTCAATAAGCTGATCTTGAGACAAGCAAAGTGTCTGTTACTTCCAAAACATCTCCCACTCAACTCAGCGAAAGGGCAGACCATCTAATTGCATTTTTTTTTAAGTGTGGCAGATCACACGCAGGAAACAACCACCCCAGCCCTGCTCTAATGCCCACTGAAAGCAGAAGAGCGCTCCCAAATTTCCAGTGACTTCCAAGGATCTGGGATGGGAGCCGACACGAGAATCTGCCTGAGCAGAGAGCGGCAGACTGTGTGAGGAAAGCTGCAAGTTAAACTCTGCACTATGCTGCACTGGGTCATTCTAGCAGAGAGCAAGAGCTGGGACCACATGCCCTGTTCCTTTCCATCAGCAGTATCGTATCAGATGTCCAAATACCTCCAGTTTATCCGTACGCATCAGTTTCTGCCCAGCAGAGCCTCCTGGTACTGTAACAGTGGGATTTCCGGAAACCAGGACAGGAGTATTTGGTAAAAGCTCTGCAGGAACCAAGCCCATCCCAGGAGAAACGTGACTCAGGTAGGGACTAAAAGCCATCGTGGGGCTCGTTGCAAGCGATGGAGTCACAGGAAACGTTGTCTGCGTATGGAAAGAGGAAAAACAAAATATTAGTTAAAAAGCTCTGTCTTGGATTACCCCTCAAAGCCTTGCAGTGCTTCAATCCTTTTACACAATTCGATTAGCCGCATCAAATTGCCGTGCTCTCCAATCTGTTCATTTATCGCCATTTACTTGCGATCCGCTGGTTCCTCCTGACTCACAGATTTGTGACTCACCCTCAACACAAGGCATCTTTATTTGTCAGATCAAAGCATATTGATGATCTTTATAGTTTAATGACACAATTAAGGATTTCATGCCAGCAATTAGGGCAGGCCCAAATTAAACAGACTTCTCGTTCCCAAATAAATGTCTTAGCTTCTGTATGTCTGCGCAGAGCCCCCAGGGCAAACTGCGGCTCCAGGTAACCCCGTTAGCTGCGTGGTTGAATTCACCACCAGCCTGCACCGGGCTCAGCGATACCATGGCTGGTCTGGCCTCAGGTAGGCAAACAGGATCGTTTGGAGTCAGGCGAGGCATCTCTGCGACGGTACTCTTGGAGGTCTACTGTTCTGCACGTCTGGGGTTTGTTTCAGACTGTCAACAGCCTCCAAGCAAAAGCCATTTTGCAGGAGCATCCTGAGCCTACGCTCCATGTGAACGGCAGCAAGAGGACACCAAAGCCACCAGTGTCACAACATGCCAGACCTCATGGCTTTGGCAAGAGCGGGTGGGTCGTGGGCTTGGACGAGCCATGGACAGAGCATGCCAGGTGAGATGGCTCAGGTGGGCTGGCACGAGGTCCAGGACCCCAGCTGGGCTGTGAGGAGCGACGTCCCCGTGAAGAGGGACACAACGACGAGCCATAAAGACCTCGACTGCTTCTGACCCCGAAACGGTGTTGGGCAGGCCCTGCAAGTGCAGCAGAGCTTCAGCGCCAGTGGCCAGAGCAGCTCCCCAGCATGAACTGGGAAAGGAGCCGCCGTTCTGCCAGGCAGGCGAGATCACACCAAGCTCCTACGCAGGTGCTCCGTTTCAAGTCTGTGAACAGCCCCTGCGGCCAGGGAGCTTGTGAGACCTTAAAGCACCAGATCTGAGGTGCGTTTGGGAATGAAACCAATTCCAGCTGATGGAAACCCCCACCCTGCCCACCCCGCAGACTCGACCAGCCCCAGGACAAGCAGCCTGTGACTCAAAACCCTTTATATCTTCCCCTTCTGTCACCTGCTCCACTGTCAGCTCCAGGTTACAGTTAAAGCCGCTCACGTTTGCGGGTGTACGTGATGCTGCCCTTGGTAGCTAAAGCCTCTACTGGGCAATAAATGCAACCGTGCATACAAAATTGCCTGGGGTGGATTTTTTTGGCCACACACATCACCCCCTATCCCCCATTGCTTTTATTTTTGTACTTCTAGTCTTGTGGGTTTCTAAAAGAAACCACGTATGGACAGTGTTTCTCGACGGCATCTTCATCCCAATACTTTATACGCTAGGAGCCACTTTGCTGCTTGCAATCTGGAAGAATCCAGCCCGCAGCAGCACCAGCCAAGCTGTCCTAACCTATCCTTAGCTTAAGGATGCCCCCGTCCTAAGGTCACAGCGACAGCGCGCAGCTCCTGAGCTCATGGGAAAGGGGATGACGGGTCACTTCCAGCATCCGTCCCACTTTCTCCTCCACGATGAGGAGACACGGCCTCCGGAATCAGCGCTGCTGGGTGCTTTAAGCGTAGCAGAACCAAATAATCCCCTCTCTGGGATGGATTTCAAATTTTCCTTCTTTTGAGCCCGAGTCAAGCCCTGCTTCAGCTGATGGGAGACTTTAACCATTAAACCCAGAGATCCTCCAGTCCACAGCCCTTTATTAAACCATTTTCTCCTCTCTTTCAATTCTCCATGGCTCCCAGACATTTTACACCTTTTGCTGATGGAAAAAGCTCTTTAAGGATCTTCAGACGCTGTGACTCCCTGAACACTGTAGCGAGAAGGCAGCATCCATTAGGCTGTTTTCTTTTGTGCAAGCACCAGTAATTACAGCGGCATCTGCTGAACTTCTGTCACCGTTTGCACTGTAAATGCTATTTTAAGGAGTTTCTCCAGCCTGGCCAGTCTGCACAGGGTTGTGCTGGGGCCCAACACATGTTGTCAGCACTTGTTTTGTGTACCCGTAGCAGCCCAAACCTTGCAGCACACGTGGCTTGCACAAATGTGGGGGCAAATCTACCCCTTCGGGTTTCCAGCACCCAACACAGCAAGAACCTTGGAGATCCCGACAGAGGAGATGTGGCACAGACATTGCTCCAAAACTTCAGGAGATCCTCGAAGGCAGGCTGCCCCTGCCTGGGCTCCGGCACAACCAGGAGCCACCCCCAGGACTGAGCTGGTTTCTGAGACGGGGGGGTGATCTTCCTCCCACTGCTCAAGTGGAGGACGCCAGGGCGTTTGTGCAGCCCAGGAGGAAGGCTGGGGGCTCGCGCTGACCCAATTCACCAGAAACCGGTGGGAAGGGGTGCGAAACATTGCCGAAGAGATGATACAGCAGCCCCTGCACCAAAGCCACTACAAAGCGGGAGGCAGGTCCCCCAAAACACAGACCCTATCTCTTAAGGGTGTTCCCCAAACCACAGTCCCCATCTCCAAGGCTGTTCCCTCAAGAGCAGCCCCTCTCCTCACTGGGAGCAACTGGCAAGGGCCGAGGGACCTGAACCCAAGCTGAGGCGAGTGGAGAAAAGATGTCAGTGAAGAGCAACCGAGGAGTACAACCTCCTCCTGCTCCCGGGACCTGCAGAGGGGTGCACAAAGGAGCAGGATGGGGTTTTCTTTATGACTGCTGCTGGTTTTTCACCCATTTCCATGCCCTGACATCTCCTGCCACGTTCCTAAGGTTTCACAACCACTTCTTCTGCCCCACCTGAACCGTGCGCCTGGTGCTGCTGACTGCAAGGGACAGCTCTGCTCCACAGCCTGCCCGTGGGCAGGGGACCGGCACTCAGTGGCCACGCGAGGGTCTTCAGCGGAGACCCAGCCAGAGACCTCGCTCACCGCGGTACACCCAGAAGCACCGGGGTGTGTAAGTCTGGAGCGCGCGACGCACGCTGCAAACTGCTCCTTTGTAAGCTGGCACCAGGGAGCTCTGTATTTATTGTGGCTGATGAGGGGAAAAGATGGGCTGCGCTCATTGCCAGCCCCGACTGCCTGTCTTGGATTGGGAAATCCAGTCTGGCTCATGCATCAGTACCAGTAATAAAGATGCTGCCAGCCAAATCTCTCCTCCCTTTACGTCTGTGCAGGTCCCTCGTGCCAGGCCTGTCCTGAGGGAATTCGAGCGAGTTTCCTCCTTGCAGCCAGAACCCGACTGTAATTTCTACTCCAAATGGCACTGCTCTCCTCAACACGCGTCCCATCCACCTCTCGTGACTGCATCCCACCAGGGGACCTGACACATCAACGATGTCACTGTCTGCTGAAACAAAAAGCCTCAACTTCGCTGCTGGTGCGCTCTAGGGCAAAACAGAGGGATTGGAGGTACCCCCACTTACCCCCTGCTGCCCCCCTTAAAGATCTTGCAAATTCAGGAAATTCAGGGGACAGGTTTCCTTGCAAACTACCTTTTATTAACCACAGCACGTGCAGACACCACCAGTAACTCCTGAGCAGAGGGAAACAGGTTACAGGGCAGCGCCAGAGGGGTCCAGACTGGTAACAGCTCACAAAACTGGTTTACTATTAAAATGCTTATAAGAATAAAATTTAAAAACAAATAAAAAAAAAGGAAAGAAGCTGAAATAGCTGTTGAGAGAACACATCTCGGGGGGAGGCAGCCAAGGAGTGAGCTCCTCACAGACCCCAAGCACGGGAGCCATTGGGTTGAAGGCGTAAGCAGAGAGAAGGGACAGTCCCAGGGAGGGGCATTTGTCACCACCGGTGGTGACAGAACCTGGAACAGCCGATTTTGTTAACAAACTAGAAGTTGCATTCAATTTGCCCAGCAGAAATCGTACCAAAGCTAGAGAAGAAAACACAGAGTGGGTGTGAAGAGGAAGGCAGAGGAGCGGCTGGTGTTTTGTCGAACACAAGCGCTGTCTCAGCCGGGAAGTGTTGATTCTGAGTTACCTCAGACCCTAAAAAGGGAAAGCCTGAAAATGAGAGACCCAGTATAAATACAGAGGTGTTGACGGCCTGAAGGAGGGGAGACAGGTCCCTGCTAAGCAGCTACACAAAGCACACAAAAACCAGCGACAGCTTTTATTATAATCTGGTGATAGAAATATAGAAGATAAAGATCTCCTACTGACAAGTAGAAGAAGAAGACCCTGACATTGAAAACTTAATTGATGCTGTTCAGAAAAAGCAAAAACCTGTGTTCCCCTCCAAAGCAACCGCACGGGGCTGGCTGTAAAGCCACCCCTCTAACGAGAAGGCTGAGCATGCGGGAGCGAACCCGACCGGCCGAAGCATCCTGCTACCTACCACCATAGTTGCTCGTTTCCCCAGTCTGACCTCAAAGACACTCTCATAACTCAAAGGATATCCCATTTGTGGGCTGCTGTTGTGTAAAAGTCGGGTGTTAATGCCCCACAGCACTCGGCAGACACCAGCTCCTGGGTGGACCATACCTAATGTGTCCTTGACTAGAGGCTGAGATACAGATCAGGTTTTTGCTGATTGGAACAAATGTGTGCCCAAAATACCTATCGAAATATGCTCCAGCACTCGTTCCAAGCGTCACCGGCCAAGCGAGTTGGTCACCCTGTGCTTTAACCTCTCCGTCAGCACCAAGGGGCAGCAGCAGGGTCCCGCTGCCCCAGGAGGGGACGCGGGGCTGGGGTAAAGCCCGGGCTGCCTTCAGAAGCATGGGTGATGCAGAGCTGTCGAGACACCTGGAGAGACAGTCCTGGCTTCAAAGACCTTGACAGGAAGAAGAGATGAAGGCCTTGAAAACAAAGAGAGAGGGAACAACCTCCCAGGGCAGCAGCAGAGGCAGGTGTGCCAACACGGCCGTGCTCTATCCAACCGCAGGTTCAGACACAGCTAACAGCAGCGCCTCGCAAGCCACTGCTCTGCTCCACCAGGTCAACCCAGAGCCGGTGCTGAAGCACCTCCACGGCCAGCTCCAAAAGTCTGTCTCGTGCTGCTGCAAAGGGACAGAGCAGAAAGGAGAAGGTGGGGATCAGGCCCCGGGTGCAGCACTTTTTGGGTGGCCTTCCTTTGGCACACACATGGCTCACAGAGAACGTATCTGAGAAACCAGAGACGGCATTGACCAAAATAACTCTCCATATCGATGCCGGAGCACAGCTCTATCCACCTTCAACCTGACTTTTACAAAGTCTAACAGAGACAGAGGCACAACAGCAGTGCAGAGAGTTTCCAGCACAACCAAAGCCAGCAGTCAAGGTGAATTTGGACTTTCAAAACCCAAAACTTTACTAGTCTTCCTACTTGGTACCTACATCGTCTCTCCAAGGTCCCTCTGGACGAATACACCATGCTGAGTAAATACTCCGCTCCATGTCCTTGCCTGACTTGTTTTAAAGTGCTGTAGGAAGCAGTCTGTTTAAAATTGCATCACGAGCACCGAACGTTCATGTGATTCTCAGCTTTGCACGGACGGTTAGCAGCAACATCAGAGAGCAACCACAGAGACTTCGGAGAAATAAGCTCACACTAGCAACCATTAATTCACACCTAACAGGCTTCCGTCAGCAGCGTGCGGCAGGCAGCCCACCTGGGACACGGTCCTTCTCCAAGCAGCGCCTTCATTAAACAGCCATCATCAGGGTCCCGGCTCTCGGTTCGACAGGAAGATTAGTTCTTGCTGGACTAATCAAGTCCAGCAGCGGCGCAAGAAGATCTGGTGGTGAATATTTAGATGCAAGCTCATAGACACATTCAATGCCGGTTCAGGAAGCATGGTGAGAAGCTGCTATGTCAAGTGCTGTTTTTTTCGGTTGGGTTTTTTTTTTGGGGGGGGGGACGTGTTTGGTGTTGGTTTTGCATTATTTTTTTTTTTAACACGGTAGCTTTTCTGGTGAAAATGCACTTTAAAACGTCTAAGCATTCAGCTATTGTTTGGAGCTATTAAACACGCTGTTCCAGATCTCGTCTCTGGCAAGCATCCCAATTAAGCAGGCATCCCGTTGATCAGCTTTCTGATCACATGGGATTTGTTCTGCTGCTGCATCTGATATAATACTTTCTGCTTTGAAGAATCTCATGCGTAGCCAGAAGGAGGCCCCACCCTTCTCGTTTAGAGAGAAAAAAAAAAAACAACTCTCAAAGCCTTCTTCCACCAGCAGCATCTTCAGGAAATCAAAGGCAGGTGAAAGAGCAATCTCTTGTTTGTCCTGAAATTGGTGTGGAGCAAGTCGGGCAGCAGGAATTAGACCAAGAGCTCGTTTACGCTGCGCAAAAAAAAGAGTGTGGGAAAGCAGGAAGGGAGCAGTCATCGCACAACAAAGTTTTATTTTTCTTCTTTGCCCAGGTCTCCCTCATGGCACAATTCAGAAACCGGGGCCCTTTCTCATCAGATAAGGTTACCTCTGAAATGAGAGCACTAACCAGACGAACCGACAGATTCCGCCTCAGAGGCAATTTAAAAGGCAGGAGTGAAATTGCAGGAGCAAACTGGACCTGCAAGATTGCAAAATGGGAAGATGGGAACTTTCCAAAGAGGAAATCCCAAAGATGTTTTGAATAGCCAGCCAAAGAGCGTCCACTGTGAATTCCCCACAGAGGAAAACCCCAAACAGGAAAGGTTTGCTTTTGGTATAGGGCTAGGAAACCAGTGCCACCATTTTGTGGGAATTCAGGATTTCCTTGTGATGTGCATGTACTTTCAAACTCCATAAACGAGGTGCGGAGATCACAGCAGATTAGAGATTAAGGCGCAGAGCAACTAAAGACTTTTTTCCGTGCCCCAATTTCTCTTCTGCTTCACTTTTCCATCTTCAAAATGGGAAGAATAAACAGCATTTTCCTAGTTTAGATGGCAGGGTGAAGACAAAGCTGCTAACACACGCAGGATGACCAGACTGAGGGCAAACATGGAAAAGCCTTCACAAGACAGGAGGAACATGCCAGACTGGGAAAATGCCCTGGTATGGTGGCAGAGCACCACCACGAAGGGACACCGGCCAGCTTTCCCCGCTGAAACACAGCTCCGTCTTTTGGCTTTTACACCAAACAGCACAACAGCCTACAAGAAAGAACCCTTCACTGGTCTCTTGTGAGGATAAAGCAGAGACACCTGAGCTCGTCAAAGCCAGGGTGGCAGACGCTGTGTCTGAAGCCCCATTTGGGCAGAGGAACCAGGTGCTGTAGGTGGGACACCAGGAGACCAAGTGCAAGCTTGTGCACCTTCTGGCTGGAAGAGTTTGTCCTGGGGATCCAGCCAGACCTCCTGTGTGGCACAGCACAAGGGACCTCACTCGACAACTGCACATCAAAG
Source organism: Anarhynchus alexandrinus (assembly GCA_008711295.1). Lineage (NCBI taxonomy): Eukaryota > Metazoa > Chordata > Aves > Charadriiformes > Charadriidae > Anarhynchus > Anarhynchus alexandrinus. The sequence continues at coordinate 10,324,650 of VUYV01000006.1, read as the reverse complement.
GCACGTTGCCCCAGGAAAGATATTTAGCCCTGACTTTAAATGGAGAATTCCTAATTAGGTTCTGGGTTAAAAATGTGCAGCTTATTTATGTCAGCACTGAAAAGCTGCTTCAAGACCTCTGACGTTTTCTTAAAATATACATAGCGACAGACTCAAACTCCACTAACAAATGCCACCCCCCTCCCAGACACACCGACCGGCAGACACAAGCCATCCTCTCCCTGGCGTAACAGGGTTCTCCAGCCTCAAAACCTGTTTTAACCGACAGGCAAAAGCAGGGCAGAGCAGGGAAGGCTGCTCTGAACTCCCTGCTCTGCTAAAACCTGCCTCCCATAGGCTTCCCTCCCTACCTGAAGAGAAGGAAAATATTTCCTGCTGTTAGTATAAAACAATATTACTGTGAAAAGTAAGTGCGAGGGCTGTGAAATTAGCACAACTCTCTGCTGGAACAACTGCAGTGAAATGGGTCTCACTCCCAGATGTAAAATAGAATTAAGGTCTGGGTAGGATTAATCTTCCTCAATTTTAGCCCACCAGTACAGCACATACAGTCCAAGGGAGTCAACTGGCCTCTTGCCACAGCGTGGGAGAATCATAGAATGGTTTAGGTTGGAAGGGACCAGGGCCATCCAGTCCCACCCCCCTGCCCTGGGCAGGGACACCTCCCACCAGCCCAGGTTGCTCCAAGCCCCGTCCAACCTGGCCTTGAACACCTCCAGGGATGGGGCAGCCACAGCTTCTCTGGGCAACCTGCGCCAGGGGCTCACCGCCCTCACAGGCAAGAATTTCTTCCTAATAAGTAATCCAAATCTTCTTCTTTCAGTGTAAAACTGTTACCCCTTATCCTGTTGCTACATGCCCTTGTAACAAGTCCCTCCCCAACTCTCCTGGAGCCCCTTTAGGGACTGGAAAGGGCTCTAAGGTCTCCCTAGAGCCTTCTCCTCTCCAGGCTGAACCCCCCCAACTCTCCCAGCCTGTCCTCCCAGCAGAGGGGCTCCAGCCCTCGCAGCATCTCTGGGGCCTCCTCTGGCCCCACTCCAACAGGTCCATGTCTTTCCTGTGTTGGGGGCTCCTGAGCTGGAGGCAGTACTCCAGGTGGGGTCTCCCCAGAGCAGAGGGGCAGAATCCCCCCCTCGCCCTGCTGGCCACACTTCTTCTGATGCAGCCCGGATACGGTTGGCTTTCTGGGCTGCAATCACGCATTGCCAGCTCATGTTGAACTCCAGCATCCTCACCCCAGTGTAAAACAGGTATCCAAAACAGGATCTGTTGGAATTGCACCACTCAGGACTTCTGGGACGTACATGAATTGACTGGTCAAATATCCACCTGGTGGTAAGACCCTTCCACTTGATGCCCTCAATCTCGCAGCTCCTTAGTTATGAGAAGAAAGGGGAGCCACAGCTTGCAAGAAGGTAAAATCAAGACACCCCTCTGGAAGGCGCAGCGCGACCAACCGCCTGAGCGAAAGCAGAGGGCTGGGGCCTCCGCAAGTGAACGGGAAAGAAACGCGGAGCGGCGTGAGCCCAATTCTCTGCGGTGACTTACGATGGGCTGTAGCTGGGTGCCTGGGAGCATGAACTGCATCTGCTGAGCGAACATGGCTGCGGCCGTCTTCTGCTGGATCAGGTTGTTGCGTCCATTTATTTCAAGCTGTGTTTTTAAGTGTGGGGGAGGGTGGAGATATTTGCAGTTCTCTCGGGTACACCGGCCCTAAAAAAAACATAATGAAACAGCATTTCAGTGAATGTAACACTCAGGGCAGCCAGGGAAATTCAGTGCAGGATTTGCTTGGGGTATTGTAACGTCACCATCATCCAGGCAGAGGCAGCTTGGTGGCCTCTGTGCCTTTTTTGTGATTTTTCTATAACCCTGCAATACTTAGGTGATGGGAAGAGCAACGTGACTTCTCCCGCAGTAACACTAACTAAATACTGTCAAACCAAACCCAAGTTAAGCTTCCTGATGTTGCTGTAAAAAAAAGTAATACAAATATCAGTATTTTCAGAAGCTGGTGGCAACCGTTCCAGAAACAACAACAAAAATTCGCGGTTTTCTTGTGTGGGTTGTTTTTCCCCTCCCTCCCAACACCAGAGCATTTAATCGGCCCTGACAACCAGACAGCCAGAAACAAAACTGTCTCCATCACTTCCCCAGCTGCGCCGGGGAAAACACGAAGAGGACAGCTCTGTAAAGCAGCACCTCTCGTCTCCAACACGCCTGTGCTGAGATGCCGAGAACTGGTAGTCACGGGAGGAAGAGTTGGAACAATTTCCCCTTCGCGCTTTCATTCCTTAAAAGCCACAGTATGTTGTAAAAGCCACAGTATGTTGCATCACGGACTACACCCGCTCCCAAATAAACACAAACCAGTGGCTCCTAAAAAGCAAAGGATCACAAACGTTACAGATCACCTCAAATCAACCGAGACCATCACTTTAAAAAAACCTAAATCTATAAACTGTGCCTTGCTTTAATAGTGTTTGCAAGTAGACATGGGGAGATAAATACCCATAGTCCACTGAATGCAGGAAACTAGTAACAAATTTTGTCGTTAAGATGGAGTAATTGTTGAAAAATAGGGTTTTTTCCCCTCTTTGTACTCCCTCCTCAAGAAATTCGAGGCATGAAGAATACAAGAAATGTTTTAAGCAACTTTATGCATAAATGTTATAAATAACTTACGGTAAAGTTTCTTGAAGAAGTAATTCTTCTGTAGCTACTCAGAGCCTAATAAAACACGGCCAGGCGTGGGGACCACAGCGCTGCTGCGTGACAGATCACCCACAATTGTTCCTGCAGCCAGCGAGGGAGCGGGACCATCCCTTACCCAGCCTGGCCCCGGCGCTCTCGTCAAGGGCCGGACACCGAGTTCTCAGTCTCGATAGCGTTTAGTTTGCTTTCAGAAAAAGGGGCACACGGGGTGACCCCACATCCCTGCTCCTGGGGGCGGGAGCACGCGCGGCAGAGCTGTCACCCCATCGCCATGGGTCTGCCCACCACACACCACTGCACCCAGGGTACCAACTGGTGGGAAAGCCCTGGGATGGGACCCTGCCTGCACCCTGGGGAGTTTTTAAGACCCGCCTCTGCCTGTACAAACGTAGGGGTGGAATCACTGGACAGCCTGGGTACCACCGCACAAAGCCGACACCGTGACCCACCGCAGGGGCTGCTTTTGAACCCCCAGCCAAGCTCCTCCGCATGCCGAGAGAGGAGAGCAGCCGAAGCTCTGCAAGCTCTCTGTGTGGTTTCCTCTCTGCCCCCTTTCCTGGTGGGGATAATGGCTTCACCGGGGAAGGGGCTGCAGAGCCCGCCTGCAGCATGAAAGGGGCCGTACAATGGAGCATCATGAGAAACAGGCTTCTCTCTTATCTGCTCCAAGGAGATCTGAGAGTTAAACAAAACTCCTGGCTCCCTGTTGTTATTTAGAGGGAAATAATTACATGCAAGAAGTGACGGGCTAAACCCGCTAGGACAGGAAAAAAACAGTCCCAGGCTTCAGCAGCCTGCCTTTGCGGAGTGAAACTGTCTGCCCTGCTCCTAGAAGAGCCCAGTGGCTCTCGACAACCCAACTCAAAAAGAAAGAGGCTTTTTAATGCTATTGTTTTGGCTTCTCGGCAACCCAACAGCCCCAGATCCCCAGCAGTGAGTTAATTGCTCAGAGGCCCTGAGGACATGAATCTTCATCGCCAGACGCTTTCTCACATCTGTGTAAAGTGTGGGTAAAATGGTACTATGCAGCCGGATGGTGCTCCGATGACCCAGCGCCACTACACGGTAAATAACTGCATTAATCTGGAAGAAGAAGGAGACTCATCAGCACTAGTCAGGTCTGGGTTCATCCTTCTCACGGCATCTTTCCAGCTGCACGGGACCAGGGTCCCTCCACAGCCCCTTCCCATCACCTGGGACCCAACAAGAGTCCGGTATTCAGGTTCAGAGCATATCCGCAGTGTCCCACCGTCACCACTTCTGTGGGGCTCCCGAGGTTGCCACAGCCCAGGAGCAGACCCTGTGGAGCAGCGGGTTGTCCATGGCCAGGCAGCTGCTCTGTTCTGAGCTCCAGCCTTCGAGGGCTTACACACCAGCCTTAGAAATTCCTCCCGGTTGAAACTTGGCACGAGTGCTTTGGGTTGGAAAAAACACTAATTTCTACCAAATTTGGAATAAATCTGTGTCGCTGTTTCTACACTGCAGGAATGGAGAAGATGAAAAAAGAGCTACTATTTTTTGTAAACAATACTCACAGGGCCTTCTTCAACTTGAAAAGGACTTTGCTATTCCAACTGAAATGTTGCATGTCATTGATACCAGCCACCCCAGCTTGGTGTGAAGCTTTGTTCTACTTTTTTCTCAAAACAGAGTTTGTTTAATTCCAACAGGGGGTTCTACAAACAGAACGCTTTTATTACCAACGAAAAAACCAAAAACCCCGTACAGCACGAGGCCTTGATCCTGCAGGCAGAGCTGCGAGCAGAAACCAGTGCCCACACAGCGTGCTACTGGTTTCAATGGGGACGTGTATTTGCGAGGCAGCGAGAGCCGCGCAGATGCTGCCGCAGAGCGAAGGCTGTGCAGTGCGGCACGGCTGTCAGCCTTCCAGGGCTCCAGGAAGACTAAATGAATCACTGCTGAGCTCGGATTCAAAACCGCACCTCCAGCCCAGCTCCTCCTCGCCATCGTTTTGATCCTGAGCATCATCAACCGCTGCATTTCACCAGGAGGGGTTAGACGGCACGGCTGAGTCAGGCTGCCCTCTCCAACACCACAGTAGGTTCTTCATCTCTCAGACAATGAATTTTAGGAACTGATGATGTGACTGAGAGTGACACAAAATGTTCCCAGTTTAGACAGCCAGCTATGAAACAACTTTCAAGATGTCTCGCTCAAAAGTGATGGGCACCTCTAGTATCCTCTGAACTCCGATACTGGTAGGGGTGATCCCTTCTTCCACACTTCCATCACAACGCCCACAGTTCTCAGTACTTCTCAGCAACACGTACACTCTTCAAGACCAATTTCAGCCCTACAAAAGCCGCCAGAAGGACAAAGGAACTGCCATTCTCCACTTCTCAGTACCAGCTGCAACACAGCAGGGAAAACAACAGGGAACTGGTAGCAAATCTGCTGTGTGGATACCGGGCTGGGGACAAATAAGGACAACTCCATTTTATACCTGGGTGGCCTAGGAACACAACATGAGACAATACAACAGGAGTCAGGCCCCTAAGGTTCAGATAAGCATCTTTATCCTAAAAAGCACAGCTTTTGCTGCGGTGACTAGCTGTTGCTCCAGCACATGGAACGCTCAGCAGAGGGACCAGTGCCCTGCATAGAGACCCGCTGAGACACTGTCCAAGCCGAGCATCGCCCCAAAAAGCGCCATCCCAGCACCGGGAGGGGGTCGCTGCACGTGTTGGGAAGAGGCACGGCGCTCAGAGACCGAGCTGTCTCAGCGAGCAGCGTGCTGAGCCCGCTGGGACCAGCGCAGCTGTCCTGTTGTAAGTGGAGGAGTTCGTTGCCGGTTCTGTTAATTCAGCACCAGTATCGACTCCAGGGAAGGTGCATTCCCACCCCATCCCTGGTGGCACGCGAGCCTGCAGCCAGGGAATCACCACCCAGCAACAGACTCTGCTGCTGGCCTTGGAAACACGCTAAATATAGCCGTATTTTCTGGCTCTTCACAAAATGGAAGGAGTCTGAAGGACCATATTTCGTCAGCTTCTTTGCCAACTACAGCCAGGAGGGAAAAGCATATGGACCGCACTTCCCAAGGCTTGCAAAATGGATATTAAAAATAAATCATTAGAAGATTTTATAAGAGTATCTTCTCCCCCTTTCTTCCCACACACTCCCCCACCCTTACAGTAAGGCTGCTGGCATGTGATTGACTCTGTGTTGCCAACTTAAGTCATGCTGTGATGGCGCATACTGTAAATGGCTGGCATCTGACACGAGCTAACATGACAGCAGCTTGCACTGCAACAAAGCCAGCTGTTTCGAGTGTGGCACTGACGGCAGCGCACTTAAATCCAGCAGAAAAAAAACCCTGCATTACACCTGGCTGTTTGGAGTCTGCTGGGCTGCCCCTTGTCATCTGCATCCTAGCTCGGAGGGATGCGAATAAGAGCACGCTGCCTACTGCACCGGGCTGATGAACGTACCCCAGGCACGCTGCACAAATTCTCTTCTCGCCGGCTGCTGAAGCGAGCTGGACTGTGCTGCAGAAACACGGCTTCCAGCGCAAACCCAAGCCTTGCTCACGTTCGCACCAATAATGCAGTTTGTTACGGTCTCTTTAATCCTGGACACCAGCAAGGAGCTTCCAGAGCGGACACGTTTCTGGTTTTAATGTCTGCACTGTATGTCCTGTCAATCACCAGCAGTTCTCATGTGAAAAATCTTTAAGCTAATGTTGCTTTTCACACGCTGGAGGCTGCAGTAGGCTTGTGCCCTGACTGTGCTGTCTTTTCCACAGACACTGATGACATGTGCAATGACTGACAGCAAAAAGAATGAAAAGAGACCAGGCAGGAAAGGATTTCCATGTTTTGCACAAAACCAGGCACCAAAACACAGCTTGTCTACATAACTTCTCCCTGCATGAAACAGCAGATTTCCACACCCCCCCCAAGAGGAACTCGGTGGGGAGGCACATTTGGAGATGCGCTGGCCCTGCTTACTCACTGCCTGTCGCTCCAGCGCCGAGGCACGAAACGCTCTCTGCTTTCCATCCCACTCAGCACGTGCATACAGAAGCCTTCTTCTCCTGGCCGGGGATCCTCGCTCCTGCCAGAGCCTTGCACGGCTTTCACACATGCGTTACCGCCTCAGCCTCCATGGCGTGTGTCCCCGCGTCTGGAGGGCAGAGACCGGGCTGCAGGACTGCCCACGGAGCATGAACTGTCACGCAACAGCAGGAGGCAGAAAGGGGAGAGCTGTGGGCTTCACCCCATCATCCACACAGCACAGCTGAGAACGTGGATCAAGCAGCACACGCTGCTCCAGGTCCACCCCTACTGCCCTCTGTTCTTTACAAAAAGAGAGGTATTGGGAGACAGACTTGGTACCTGGTAAAGCCCAAGCTCCAAGTCCTTCACCCGCCCTATAGGGACTTGGCAGCTTCAAAGTTACCTTCCCAGGAAAGCAAACCACCAGGGTGTCGGGAACACTGTCCATCCGCCACCCCAACTCAAGTGCTTTGTGCTTGCCATGGTTTGTCCCTAAACAATTATGCTCCAGGGCTCAGCAACTGGCATGGCTGGCTGCATCGTGTGGCTCCTCCCGCTGTCCCCACTGCATGTTGTGGCTCCTCCCGCCGTCCCCACTGCACGGCGTGGCTCCTCCCGCTGTCCCCACTACATTGTGTGGCTTCTCCCGCTGTCCCCACTGCATAACATGGGTCCTCCCGCCGTCCCCACTGCACGGCGTGGCTCCTCCCGCCGTCCCCACTGCACGGCGTGGCTCCTCCCGCCGTCCCCACTGCACGGCGTGGCTCCTCCCGCCGTCCCCACTGCACGGCGTGGCTCCTCCCGCCGTCCCCACTGCACCGTGCATCGCGTTCTTCCCGCACAGGTCGAGAGCTGCGCTGGAGGGAGATGGCTGTCCATCTCACTGCTGAGCAAAACACCTTCCACTCAGCAAACACCATCAAATAGCATGGAAATAGCATGTTTTCAACCGGCAAACAAAGGCGGCTGGAGCAGACAAGTCAGCCTGATCATTAGCGAGTCTTGCGTCTCACGGATAGGTGTTCGTGCAGCTGAGCTGTCACTCGCTGCAGTTCAAAGCCCAGCTTTGTACATACCTTATCTGCAATTCCTTTCTACCGGCTAATGAAACGTTAAAAGTTACTCTGCCAACCGAGTCAGCGAGAAGTACAACCTTGCAACCTCCCCTGAACATTGACCCTGGCGCAGTACATCAGATAACTTCTGCTTAATAGCGATGCCTTTCTCCTCGCAGTGCTGGAGCCGCTCGCTTTTACAGAGAGGTTTTGGAGTGTAACTATGTACAAAGCACTCCTCGAATGTGTTCTCACAGAGGGCTGGTAACCCACCTACAAGGATCCTAAAAAGCAGGTCTAGGAGGACACAGAGACGTGACACACCACCCCTAGGCCTACACAGACCAACTCCACCTATTTTACTTTGCACTTATTACTCGTGTATTTCCCAGACAAGGGACCCCAACACACCCCTCTCCTTGCAGCTCTAAAGCCCTTCCTGATTCTCAACTGCAGCTTTGCTCCTCCTGCAACTGAAGCCTATAACTGGACTTGCCCCAGAGGGCCAGAAGGGGAATTATTCCCTCCCTCCTTGAGGAACGGCTGTATTTCAAGGCTGCAGTCACATAGATCGCCCTTCCCCAAACCCCTCTGCTGTAGGCTATGCAAACCACTCTCTTTCAACTTCCCGAGCACGGTCTCCAAGCCTTTCATTAGGCTGCTCCCCTGACAAGGTGTGTGCGCTCACGGGGCGCTGGGCTCCAGCTAACTGCTCACCACCGCTGTGTCCGTACCAAGATTATTATTTTTTTCCCCGCATCCTGCAGCTGCTGCTGCTGCCGCCGCTTATACATCCCTGCATGGCATTTTCTTTCCTTCTAACAGCGTAACATTTTTGAGTCACTCTCAACAAGCCTTTTCCAGAACTCCTGCCTACCCTCCCATGTTGCATCCCGCATCGTGTAGCCGATGTGCTTACATGCAGTATTTCACACTGCTTTTATTAAACCTGCACCCCTTTTCTACAGGTTATTCTTCTGACCTGTCACGATTATCTGCAACTCCACAGCTGGTTCTCTGTAGTTCCTCCCAGCTCAGAGCACCCTACAAGTTTAACAAACATACTCTCTATTCCATCATGCAAGTCATCAAAACAAAATAAAACAAACAAAACTGAACAGCCTCGCCAAGCACATTCTTCCGGACTGCCACCAAACTCAGTTTTCCAAGCAGTTGCGGGCTGTCACATAAAAGTTTCTCCTATGCTTTGTTTCCTGTCTTGCTTGGAAACATTCATGCCACGTCAGAGACTCCCAAATCTAATGCCAGTGCTCCATCCTCCATATGTCCTCGAAATAATCCATCTCAAAGGCTTTTCAGTTCTACTGGGTTTCCTGCTCCCCTCTGGACATCTGCAGGGATGCTGGAGAGTCAGTGCTCCACACCCCTCCTGCGCCAGCTCTCCTGTTTGCCACCAGGCAAGCATTCGCACACAACGTTTGGTACAAAGGAGCTGGTGCTCAGAAGTTACTTGTAACAGCAATAAGAAAGACATACAGCACAGCTAGTTGCTGACATTTTTCAAATGCGGGTGCAACACCCATTTACAGAGAGCCCAGAGACTGCTGTGATGGTGCGGAACCTGCTGTGAACAGGTCATCGCTGGAAAGAAACGTATCTTCTGGTTAGCATTACCAGATGGCAATCAGCCTCGAAGGGAAGGGAAGCAACGTAGACTTCCCATCATAAAGAAGTTTCAAATTATGTGGATAAAAATGCTAGCGTTAAGGTTAATCTGGTAGCTTCCAGGTATGGATGATATAGTTAGACCCTGTGAAACGTGTGTTCTAGCTAGGAATGAGCATTGTTCATGAATACATAATGTGCTGGAAATGGGATTCGAGCAGTCCTTAAAAAGCACAAATCACAGTTTTGCACCACCTCTAGGACGAGCTTTGCCTAACCTCTTCAAGCTAGGCTCCAAAGAGCCCCCTCCCTGAGCCTGTGCAGACAGACGAGGAGAAAACTGCTAAAACCATCCCACACGTTATTTTGGCCTAACTCAGCTCCCCTGCAGTCACTCGAGAAACCTCTTCAGGTTTTACGCTGTTCTGAACGATGCTCTGAGCTGCAGCAGCAGCGTGTCAGCTCCGACCCGGGGCTGCTCAGGTGAAGAGGGACACATCTTTTGTCGGGAAACAGAGGACAAGAGTCAGACCTGCCTTTCCACACAGCTTCAGTGGAAAAACCTGAATATCTATCGCAAGCTCCCAGGGCTACCAACGCTCCCAGCGCCCTCAAGGCAGCCCGAAACAGCGACTGAATTTCATGGCTTCAATGAATGTCAGGTCGAGCCCTTTCCGAGCAAGCCCAGACTTGATTTTTGACTGAAACGAGTCGAACCCTGATGTTTCGCATGATTTCAGATGAAAGCAGGTGACATTTGGCAGCTACGACAAGAGTTTTGGGTCCTTTTGAACCGAAAGCTCAGAGCAAAGCTCAGTGGCACGTGCAAGCAGAAGGCAGCTAGAAAGCCCTTGGAGCAAAGCAAGCAGAGAAAGTGCTGCGTTTGCCCTGACAAAGTGAGGCTGGTGCGTTCCGCACAGTCCCAGTCTGCCCAGTTCTCCTCTCCCTACAGCTGTGGGGTAAAAAAAAAACAACCCTAACTGTAGGGGTTTAGGCTTAAAAAAAAAATATATTCCTCTGTAGCTTTAAAAAAGGAGGTCGGACAAACAGCCACTGCAGTCCAAGTAGGGTCTTCACCTCCGGTGCAGAAGGAATGTGAAGCAGAGACAAAAATCCCTGGTTAGCACATCGGTGCTGCTCTTCAGCCTCCCCGTCTCACCCGTGTGACTGCCCTGCTAGGATATTTTTGTTTTGCAGGGAGATGGAAGGAAGGACAGGAGGAAAAAAAAACAAACGTCAGCATCATTTTTGCAAATGTATTCGAGCCCAGACAAAAGCTGGCAGCAGCCAGCTGAGGGGACTGCTGAACAAACACTGCGAGAGACCTGTAACACCTCCATCTCGCTGTCATTCCGGCCTCTGTCGATGGAAGCCAACCTCTAGCACAGCCACAAGCCAGGGCTGAAGACCCCGTGGCACCACCGGCTCGGGGCGCACGCTGTGCTGAAGCCCTCTCTCCAGCTGCCCCTCGCAACCAGCGGCAGAGCCGCTGCGGCACGTGGCCACGATGAGGGGGCTTTGGTCATCTACCTGTCCTGCAACTGGATGGGTCTCCATCAATAGGTATTATGTGAGGAACAGCAGCTTTTTGTCCAAGCAGGGGACGTGCTTCCCATCGTGTGGCAGAAACAGTTTAGCAGCTGAAGAATTTCCCCAGTATATATTTAAAAAAAAAAAAAAAAAAAAGAAAAATGAAGTATACTGAGCACATAACACTGCTTCACTCACACCAGGGTAAGAAAAAGCCATCAGATGCGAAGTGCTGGGAACAAATAGATGCACAGCGTGGACAAATCCTACTGCAGATGCCGGTCCTTTCAAACAGTGCGTACAGCACTGCAAAGCACTTGGACAGGGGGTTTCTCGAGATGAGACGCACTCTGCTGGGATTCAAGCACGCTTATCTAGGACTCTCTTACAAAGTCTGCAGCCTCAAAACGCTTGTCAAGCTTGTTTTTGTTACACAGCTCAAACCAGAGCAGGAGAGAGAAAAAACAAAGCAGAGACGGCAGCGTTTCTACATCGCCGTCCCCCTTTTTGCTATCACCTTAACCAGTGACAGTTACTCACAGCGACTGCCAAGGACTTCAAACCACCGAACTCAGCAGGCAAACCCAGCTCCGTGCAGAAAGGACGGCTCGTTAGCACGGAGCTCAAGTATTTAAACAAGTACCGTTGCCCCACTATTATTTTTTTTTTTTAATTTTAATTAGAAACAGGGGGGGGGGCACATAAAACTACCGTATTCCAGTAGACTCTAAGCAGCCACAGGCACCAGCCTGAACTCCCAAATCCTCATTCACCTGGCAATTAGGGAAGCCGAGAGCTGCTGTGAGTGAAGTTTTACTTTCGCACATTGCTGAATACAGCAATGTTCTTCTGCTGAATTTCCCCAGGACAGCACAAAGAGGTCGTGGCTGTCCTGCTTTCACGCAGGATTTTCATTCTAAGCTGTTTGTTATACTTGAAGGTTCTTACAAACTCGGAGCAGTTATTTTGTTGGGGAAAAGCCCTGTAGCTCCTTCATTATATTTTTACATCTTGACAACTCTTTCCAGCTCTGTTCTCCTGCCAAGCTCTCTTCATTCAGGCCAATGGTATGCTCTGTTATGCTCAATGAAAAACGTGTATTGATTTTAACGTTTTTGGTTTGTGGAACATTTTTGCTTGCTCCAAGCAATGGACAGTGTTTACCAAGTCCAAGAAATATATATTAAAAGAGTACGGCACTGTCAAAGTATATTTTTCATGAGCTGTAGAGCCACAGAGCAGAAAAACATGTTTATCTGAGAGATTACTACTTGCAATGAACAGCAATCTCATTCCACAAAAGAAATAAAGACTTCATCGAGCTCTTTTCTTTTGTATCCGCTGATACATTTTGATTAGGGAACATTTTGTGAACCGTATCAGTCTGTTACCACCACATATCTGAAATGAGGTTAAAACAGAATAGAAGTATCATCAATTTAGAGCTCTGAACTGATCATTTTTAATGTCTTCCAAGTATTATTCCACTACTCTCTGAAGTTCAGGAATGTTAAAAGCGCAATAAAATAGGTTTCTTTAATACAGTATCAAACACAGGCTCTCTCCGAGCAAAATAAGCTTTTACAGCCATCCCTGGCCACAGACCTGCTCAAGCAGCTGATCGATAACAATTACGAAGGAAGGCATTTAGCGCCCGGTGAAGAGAGCGCCTTTAGAAGCGCGTTTAGCCCTGGGATCACCGCGTGTATTTAGAGCAGGAGCCGAAGCCGGTGACATCCTGCAACGTTAATACTCCTGCGGGTGAATGTTCCAGTGTGGGACTATTTGTAAGTAAAGAAATCAATTCTACCTGGAAGATAGAAACACTAGCATGTCATTGATTTTTCTTCTGTAATAAATTACAAAAAAAAAAAACCCCAAACCAACCATGCCAGCCTCTGGAACAATATTGCACAAGTACTGTATTAAAAAAAACCAAAACACCACAAAATCCCACAGAAAAACAAACAAAATAAAACTTCTAATATGTCTTCCACCTTTCATCTCCCTCAGTTCTGTCCCTCGCGATTGCTATTGCACCAGGCCAGCTTTTGAAAACACCAAGTGCAGTTTCTCTTGTCCCTTAAACCACTTTTTCATTGCAAATCCCATAATCCAATTCTACAACTTTCGCCGGCTGATTGAATCTGTCAAGGTCGTATGGAAAGTTGATGCTTCTGACCTTCCTCTACCTGCAGCGTCTGTTGAATATTCCAATTGCAGCAGGCAAACCACACGTAGACAGAACCGAGCAAAGTACATTAAAGCCCAGGAGAATAAATGTTAAAGCACTGCGTTCATGAATACAAATATCGGCCGCGTGACCACCCCCGGCAGCATCGCTCCTGCAGTTTACACAAGGGAGAAGGCAAACAGGGAAGCGCAGAGATTGATAACTAAGTGTCCGACCCAAACTCTCCCTCCTGTCCCGCGGAGGGCAGAGCCGTGCTCAGAAAACCTCCTTCGCGCTGCGTTTTGGAAAGCAAAATGAAGATGCAAATAAGAAGATTTGCGTGTGGCTGGGTTTCTGGATTTTTATTATTTTTTTTTATTATTTAGAACTTGGCAGAATACAACAATTTACCAACTGAGGATTAGCCCAATTTTTGTTTGTGTTGTTGCTTTGCTCAGAAAGCAACAGCTTAACGGGCACAAACAGATTCCTGGTTTTCAAAAAATAATGAAAACCCCCCCTTTTTTTATAAAAAAAAATTAATTCCATCTGGGCTGACAATTCCCAGGGAGAATCTTCAGTCTGGAAAAAATAACTCTGCAGGATGTGCTTCAGCCTCAGCTCCTGAGGAGCTGCCAGGGGGTAACGCAGCAGCACCCCGAGCGGGGAAGGATGCGGGCTGGGCTCCGCAAAGATGACTCCTGTTGGGGCACACCACGGCACTGCCACCCTGGCCACCCACCTTTCGGCTGGAAACACCAACATCTGTCACAACAGGACACCACAGTCCCTCTCTGGTGGGTTAAGCTAATGCAGAGGAGGTGACCACAGGGCAGCAGGCAGATGCAGCGACACAGGAGGGTGATGCCCTCCAGTTGAGTCCACAAGATTTGCTCCCAAGCATCCGTCAGAGCCTGGGGCTGATGCTCCAAGGCACAGACGACCTTTCTGCTCTTAGCTGAGATCTGCCCAAGAGCAGAGAGCAAAGCCAGCTCCCCCTGCCCTCACCCTGCTGCCCGGCCCACTGATGTCCCCAGCTCCTCTCCGTCCCATTGCCTGGCTCCCTCCATCTCGTCCCTGCTGCACGCCGAAGCCCACCCCTCCAGCCACCTTCTCCCACAGCAGTGCCTCCCCGGCCACAATAAGCTTCACCAAAGACCAAGCTTTGTCCTCGTGCTCCTGTTCCAGCCGCACGTGCCGGGCAGGTTTGTGCGCAGCACCCCATCTCCCCTTTGGTCCAGCTTAGTGGAGATGCTACCAGACTACCAGGAGAAGGGCTGAGGGCAGATTTACACTAGATATAAGGAAGACTTCTTTTACAATGAGGGCGGTGAGCCCCTGGCGCAGGTTGCCCAGAGAAGCTGTGGCTGTCCCATCCCTGGAGGTGTTCAAGGCCAGGTTGGATGGGGCTTGGAGCAACCTGGGCTGGTGGGAGGTGTCCCTGCCCAGGGCAGGGGGTGGGACTGGATGGTCTTTAAAGGTCCCTTCCAACCCAAACTATTCTATGATTCTATGACTGTGTGCCACCAATTCCACATGCCCATACCCATCTCCAAACAAAGACCCCAAGTCTTTCTGGTCCATGCCTCAGATTCCATGCCCATGGTATAATGAACTTGCTGCTGGTCAAAGGATTAAAGGTGCAGACACAAAAAGCACCCCCAAGAGAGCTCTTGCGGCCTGCCAAGGACCACACATCTCACACGGGCCCTGGCTTCCAAAGAGGGCACCCAGGCCAAGCGACATTGAATCCCAGCCCTCCTTCAGCCAGGAGGCAGCAAGGCTTGAAGAAAAAGGAAGGAAGAAAAACAAAGAGAAAAACAAACAAAAAGCAAAAGAAAGCCTGCCTTGCCCTAGGCAAATATTCCACCTCGGTTAGCTTTTGCAGAGTGATCTATTTCAGCGTGTTGTTTATTACAGCCAGGAACGTATGCACATTTAAGTCACAGAGGGGATTTTTCTTTTAAGAAAACACCTTCAGAAGTGCTCTTTAAGTGCCTGGCACTAGAAAGCTGATACGCGACCGATCTTTGCTACCACCTCAAGTGAAAGGGAGGTTCAGGCAGTGTAAATGTTTGTTTGGAGTTGAGCCCACGGAGCAAGCGCAGCGGCAGCGCGACAGGCCTTTTTCATGGAGGTAAACCCCATGGGCTTTCAACGCCAAAGATAACGCGCTGCCATCTCTACGGGCAACAGAATTTTGCAATCACACCGTTCTGGGCTAAAACCGCAAGCGGTGGGACATGTATAACTGCCGTTCACATGCACCAGGCACAAGTACCACGCAGGCAGCCAGCCCGAAGGGACAGGATGCCAAATTCTGTGCCAGCATCTGAAAACCTGTTAATTTATGACAGGTTTATTAAAACAGCCTCAGCCAGAGCAAAACTTCTACCGGTCCTAATTACAACCCTGGGTGACTGTTCCCCCGGTCCGTGACCCAGTCTCGTGCAGGTCTGTGCAGACACACACTCTGTATGTCCCCAGCCAAAGCCGATCCCTCCCCTCGTCCCCAACTGCGCACAGCCAAGCAATGAACCCAGCCCAGCGCACTGCAGGACAACACGGAGGCTGCAGGGCAGCCTGCTCACCCCGTACGCCTCGCTGACCTACGGACCCCGAATTCAGAGTAACTACCGTGATGTACAGCCCAAAGACCCCCAAATCTCGGAAGAGCGGTCTGTTTTCTCCGCGCAATGCCAGGAAAGGGGATTAACTGACAATGCGTTTTGTAGAAACCATCACTCCAGACGCTGAAAGGTTAATTTGATGTGCCCACCGATTAGATCTGTTCCCTATCCTGTGACAAGAGCTGTAGGACAGGACACTGAAAAGTTTGTATGGCCATATTGGGTGGATGTATCCACTTTCTCCCGCGGGATGCAACTTTTGCCCTGCCAGGAATCCTGACCTAAATTCTCCTCCGAGTGGCACTGGTCTAAGTGCCAGAACAGCTAAGAAAGGAATGTGTCGCGTGCGTGCATGCGTGTCCGTCTGTCTGTCCCAGCAGACCAACAGGAATGGAACTGATCAGGGCTTTCGTTTCATTTGCTTGGGTTTTTGGAGTTTGTGTTTTTAATAACTGCTAGATTCGCTTATTTAGGTTTGAGAGCACAACAGAAGAGCTGGGGGAGGTAGAAGCAGCTAAAGAACATCCACGTGGATGCGCTTGCTTATTCAGGCTTCAGTCACAAAAAGCAAACTGATCAAATTACTGTGGGCTTTTTCTGCCCTTTCCGTATTACTGCTCTGCTTTCCAAACTCCTGCCCTCAACTTCTACTCTGAGCTGCTTATCCTCCTCCCGGTCAGCGGTGCAGCAGAGACCACCCGATGCTCAACCTTTTGTAGATGAGGAGGAATGCAAGGATTAGCTTTTAAAGGCTGTTTTGTATCAGAAAGCAATCTCGACAACACGGCTTCCTTAGGCAGGCAGATACCTGACCTCATGTATTCAGCTTCTGCCAGTGACAAGAGATACCTTCAGACGCAGCACGATCCCTTCCTAAGAGGACAACAAGAAAAAAAGACCTTTCACTGCCCTGATCGGGTACAACCAGGATGAGTCAGCCACGATGCGGACATTCGTTTGCTTTTAGGTGAGATGAGACCATACCAGGCTCAGAGAGGTTTTTACTGCAAGGAAGAGTGACCTTTCCTGAGGACATCTGCAGCCTCTCCGCCACGTGAGAGGAGTAGCTGCAAAGGAGCTCCAGTGTCATTAGCGAGTCTGGAATGCAGCACCACGTCAGCCAACACCCGGCTGGAAAAAATGCTCTCACTCGCTTAAACCCAGATAGATGGATTTCTGATAGGGCCCCGGCGGAAATCCCTGCGCAAACTTCTGGGCAAATACCTCTGATACAAAGAGAGAAGGAATATGAAGGGAAGTGGTAACACTTTTGCTCTGGCTGGGCTACGCTCTGAAAGGATGTTTAAAATCATTCTCTGAGAATTCGCACAATCAAAACAACATCAAAAAATTTTTTTTCAGTGCTGTTTCTGTCCTAGCTACTGTGAGCTCTATCCTGAATAAAGACTTCTAAAGATTTTACATTAACGTGGACTCTTCAAAAAACCCACGCAGAGAAACACAAAATGACAACAATGAAAACCCTCTTAATTCAATCAGTGCTTTATCACACAAGGCCGCAGCGGGGGATTTTTGGCTGTGGGAATACAAATACTCATCGATGCTACAGCTCAGGGTCCTGCTCCGATTACTACCCAAACACAGAAGGAGACGGTCCCATCCGAGGAGTTTTCAGTCTAAATACACCAGCCTTGGTGGAAAGCCCCCAGGTGGCGAGGGGAAGCCTCAGCACCACCGAGGCTGCACGCCAGCCGCTCCATGCGGGGCTGCTGCCGCTGCGGAGCTGCGGCTGCGATGTCCTTGATGCTTTCCCAGCTCCTGCCTCCCGGCAGCAGGCAGCCTGCCCTTCCCATCTCTGCATCGCCAGCCAAAAGCGATGCTGCCCGTTTGCCTCTCAGCCCCCAAGGGACGCTTTTTCCCTCCCCTCAACTCTCCCAACCGTGGCGCAGGAGCGGTTTGAGTGGGCTCTGGTGACAGAAGCGTGACACGGAGCTGGCAGGGAGGCTGTGCTGGTGCTGCGGGGTAACCCACGCCCCACTGCGCCAACCGGCAGACGCTGATGAAGCCGACGGCGATGGGTGGCAGGGGTCCTTGCCGCATCCCCAAGCTCCCCCATCCCACGGGGAGAGTGCCCCGGGGAACCGCTCTGCTCCTCCCCGGAGTCACCCCCACCCTCCTTCCCTTCGTGGGTGCAAATCGCAGCTCGGTAAAGGTTTCAGACATCCCTGTCCTGCTTTTATCAGCCCTGACGGCTTTCCTGCTCCCAGCGCCTGAGTCACTCAGCCTGCTCGCCTTGCTCCAGCTCCCACCCCGCAGCACGCCGCAGAGGCTTCGCAGGCAACACGACTGACACAGCAGGGAGTCAGAGTCTGCGGGGAGGGGAACCGTGATGACTACTTCTTCATCTGCAAGTGCACCGATGCACTGAGAAATAAAAATGACTGCTGAAGCAACAGGAGAGGCGGAGGGCAAGAGACTTGCCGGGTTGTGTTGTTCAGTCCCCGCAGACACCACCCCTAACGACGGGGACGGAGAGGACAGGGGAGCTGCAGGAGGGCTCGGGGACAAATAAGCCCGGAGGGAAGGAGGAAACAGAGCAGAAAGGAGAAACAGGGCATAAGGCTGCAAGTCTTGCACCACGGGAGCAAGATTTGGGAGGGCTCCTGCAGAAAGCACCAGGTGCACCTGCAATACCTTCCCCTACAGCACGTGGGAAGGAGCAACATCCCCTCCAAAAACAACTCTCTGCCTTGGAAATCTGCTGTTTTATGAGATTAGATTTCCTCATGGGGAGGAACGCGCTTTCCTTCCTGCAGCTGACCTCTAACACCATCACCTCTGCCCTATCTGGATATCTGCCCTATCTGCCCTATCCCAGCCCTCCTTGAAGGCCCATCTACACGTCCAGTTTCCAACTCCCCGCTGCCCTGGCTACTGTACGGGCTGAAATGTCCAACCCCATGAGGCTCTTGCTTCCTTCTGCGCTTCCTCATCCAGCGCTTGGTACCTGCAGCATCACGTGGAAGGGATGCCGGGAGCGGAGCCCAAGCACCGCACGCAGCACAACGCTGCACGAACCCACCGCGCGGCATCCAGCATCACTTAACAGCGAGAAAGCAAAGCTTTACTCACGCTCTGATCCTTCAGGAGCTGACAGCAAGAGGAAGAAACGCCGGTCAGCAGGCTCGGCCAGCGTGGTTGGGATTACACGCTGGGGTTTTGTTTTCAAACTTTGCCTGCTTGTGGTGGGGCTCTTTAAGGACCTAATCTCCGTGTGACTGTTCCCTGCACCAGCCGTGCCCCTGCGGATAATAGGGACTTAGGAAAGCACCGTCTAATGACAGCTGGTTCCAGCTCCACCATGTCTGTGCTGCCCCATGCCATCTCCTCCACCCCAGCTGGATACCCCAGGCTTTCCAACTGCCCCTCTGTTTGAGAGCCGTTTTCTCTGAATAAGCACCCAGGGCTGCTCACAGCACCCCAGGGCTGCTCACTCAAAGCAGAAGTACGGTGACAAACAGAGTTAAAGCAGCACAGCCTGGGCTAATAGCTTAAATCCTCATCAGAACCTGGTGTGGGTACTGCTGGGCAGAGACGTGGGCATCACTACTGCAACTCAGCTGATCCCAACACTGCTGTCTGTACTGGTTGTTTTGGGGCTTTTTACTTTTTCCATACCTGTGTAGGAGAGACCAGCTAAAAGCAAGTGCTGTGCTAATGCAGAGTATGTTCAGAGGCATGATAAAACTCAGTGCACACCACTAATCAGTCATCTGACTGGGCAATGCCTTGTGATACCATTACCGGCCTGTAGGACCAGCTAAACTGCTCCCGGTTCCCATTCTCTGGATTGTTAATTAAAGCAGAACTTGTCTCCGCTTTTTAATAGTGCTCTGCACACCTACCTGAGTGAGGGGTGGGGGCCAGCAGCATCCCCGCAGCAGGCGCGCTGGGTCTTTCTCTCTACTGTGCAGCCGGATTAGTTTTAAACAGTACAGTAAGAGAAAACTTCTCCCCCGGAGCGCAGGCTGCCACCTTTCAAACAAGGTCAGACACCAACCTCCTCCCCCACCGCCAATGACCTTATTAGCACTGATCATGATTCTAATAATATCCTGCATTGTAAGCGGGCCATCTGCCGTAACATTTCACTACAAACTTGGGAAATTGCTTGGTTTGAGTACGCTCACGTCCCAGCAAGCCAATTGTCCCTCTTCAGAAATACGCACCTTCCCCACAGCTTTAAGCTAAATGTTGCAGAAAGGCACCTCCAGCTCCCAGTGCGGGGTTTGAGCTCGCAGAGAACAGCACAGAGCCGTGCCTGGGGGCTGCCTTCAGACAGGGGAGGTAGGAAAGCAGAGTTAGAGGTTAAAAATCCATCGCTCCAGCATCCAGCAGCCTCCAACTCCTGTGACGGTGGGGACACCGAGTAACCACGTCACTGTAACCCAAAGCCAAGGCCAAACACTAACCAGATGTTCCGAGAGTCAGAAGTAAAGCCAAGGCTGCTGAGAACAGGGAGCAGCGTTACTTCTGTGCCATGTACTTTCTACTGCATGGACGGCAGGAAGATTTTATTATCCTAACACGTTAGCTATGGTTAAGCTGAGTATTTCCACTGTCGTTACAGAAGAGGGGGTTTTTGTAACAGACAGGTTAACCTGTGGAAGAACTAACCATGTTTGATAGGTATTCATTTAGAAAGAGCCAGGGTTTTAAATGCTTACTCAGTTAGGACATCTGTCTAAAACACCCTACAGTAGCTCAGCTCCACTCAGTCTTCAAAGACATTTTCTTTGTACTGCTCCTGTGAGGTCAAAAAGTGCAATTAGGCACAAAGACTGACATTGCCACACTTGAGAGCAGCCTGCATCATCACAGGGCTTTGAAAGCTGGCTTTCCAAATCCTTGGCCTTTCCTCTCATCGAAAGGCCATCATCAGCCATGGCATGAGAGGCTACATGGGGCAAAGAAGGGGGTCAGTGCCTGGTTCTCTGCTGTTTTATGAACAGCAATAAAACAACATCAATAAGCCATAAGTAAAACTGTGCCTGTATGGGGCAACATTCACCCAAGTGCCTCAAAGCATTTATTTTAATACCAGCGTAACAATATTTGTAGGGGCCGATTTTCAAAGAGCTCAGCTCCTCACTTGGAAATCTAACCACTTATTTAAAGGCTCTGTGGGAGATGTCAGATGATGGGCTCTCCAGAAAGTCTGGCACATCTTGTTTATATTTGTTTTAAAGCTTCCAAACAGCTCAATTACTTAAATGCATGTTACTGCACCCTCCTTCAGATGGGTGAACCAAGTGGCAGAAAGCTATTGTCAGCAAAGGGATTACATCAAACTGGTGCTACGCTGCTGAAGAAATCCATCAACTCCACATGCTTGTTCGGAGTCACTCTCCTCGAAGGCATCTGCCACTGTCTTTCCCTCCGCTGGGCTAATGCAATCGGGAGCAAGAGAAGTAGCTAGGTAACTTCACTGACGCAGCAGCAAGACAGGACACCATGGCCAAGTGCGACCCCATGTTTACAAGGATCCTCTTTGCCCCAGACTCTCTCCAGGGATAGGGACTTGCAGGTTTGGGGCATCAATCTGAACCCCAGTGTTAGCTACTGCTATAGATCAGGGCTGGAAGACGTAAAGCTTGAACCTCCTTCCCCACGTGGATTTGGCAGCGCCACGGCTTGTAGCACGGCACCCGTCGAGGTGCCAGAGCTCACTGCCCCAACACACAACCCTCCCTTGGCCAACCTGACTCACAGCCACGCAAGAGTAAACGCGGGAGCTGCCGCAGCTTGCTCGCCGGGCGTCAGCGCCCCATCTCCCTCCTTCAGTGCAGAGGAAACCCCCGGGGCACTCGCGCTGGGTCACGGGCACAGGGCTTGTCCTCGCAGATCCAAAGCAGACTCGGCAGGGCTGCAAGCTCCAGGTGTGGACGCTGAGCACGTGCAAAGAAACCCTCCCCAACTGGAAGGCCATAGGCGGCAGAGGAGACAACCACAGGCAGTTCTCCCCCTCTGGAGAACGGCTGAGGAGCGTTTCCCTCTCTCAAAACCCGAGCAAACAGCTCACTTGAGCGCAGGGAGCTCTTTGCTGCCCACAGGAATTCGACAGTGCTTAAAATCAGGCTTAAGTATTTTGCAGAACTGGGACCTCAGTCTGGAGGGCTTTGCTCTTAAAGAAGGAAAGTAAGCCTCAGGAGCAGGAGATGGCATGCCATGGCCCGTGCAACATTGCAATATGCCCATAAAAGGTTTCAAAATGTATCTGCTTAAGCGCTCGCAGCAGCTCAGAAGGGTTTAGAGTCACATCCCAAAAGAATTTCGCTTCTGCTTTTTTAGGCAAGTGTGAGCAGCAGTCAGCACTTTACCATCATCTTCCCAACCAGAAAACCAAGGTTACTCTTGGCTGATATTAATAATGTAAACGCTGCTGGCTTTCTCCTTTGGGGATGGCGGTTTGCTCACGCCACGGGGAGACGACCGGGGCAACGTGAGCTGCAGACAGGAGCGGAGGCTGGAGAGGAGAGGAGAGGCTGGCAGGAAAACGCCACTGCTGAATCTGCTTGGCCTGCCTCCCCAAAGAGGCCGGCCTCCCAAGCGGTCTCAGGACAAATCTGTAGCCGCTGCTCTGCTTTCCAACACGTTCAAGGGAAAACGCACACAAGTCTGAGGCCCAAGGAAAAGCTGTAATCAATTAATTCATTAGCTGTGGGAAGAAAAAGTAGTACAGCGGTCTTGTGCCCACCCCTTGCACCAAGAGTGCCTCCCGACGTGCCAGCCTGCACCTCTGCCAGCCTCCAGAACCTGACCTGGGGACACCACGCGTGAGACTGGCACCCCCAAACATCAGGTAACAGCAAAGGCACCCGCCCCGTGGTGGGCGAGCCCTCTGGAGACAGACGGGGTCTGGAAGTCTGGGGCACAGACAGTGCTCTCCATGTTCAGAAACAGAAGAGCTTTAGAGGATATTCCTACAAACACAAGGCCGACCCCGTTGCTACCCTGCCACGGACAGGAGATCCACTCAGCGTCCCCCCGATGAGTCAAATCCCGTCCTCACCCCAGTGGGGACTGCCCACCCCTCGGGCACTCCAGGAGGGCTGCCAAGACACTCTGGTTATGGGTACTCATGGGAAGGCAGAAAAGTCCCAATTAATTCACCTTCCAGCACAAGATGGGTGCCAAAGACCTACCAGGGTCCCTCCCCACTGGTGCTTTGGCATCATCCGGCCAAAGCCACCCCAAGGGTGAGAAGACTGCCTTGGAGACTCTCACTCCCAGGCCTGGCTTCAGCAATGGCACACACTGGGCAGGGAAAGAGTGACCTTGCCTTGTGCTGTCAAAGGAGTCAGATGTGGGACAATGCAAGCGGTCTACCAGAGGTGGAAGAGGATAGCGGGAAGAGATGTTCTCTCTACAGGAAGTCATGGCAGACATGAAGAAAAGTGTTCAAAAGTGACTTTCACTGTTATTGCTATTAGTTGATGAATGTGTCCACGCTGACCAAGCCTGTGCAACAGTTCTACAGTTTTACATGGGGAAACCAACACTGAGGCTTAGATTTGCCAAGCACGCACTGCAAAGCAAATACCCAAATTCATCTAATATCAACCCTCCAGCAGTGAGAGCCAGAGGTCTGTTATGTAGGCCAATCTGGCATAGGAGGGACCAACATTTCCAGGAGGAAGATGCCCAACCCTAACCCATTAAGAAAATGTGAAGTCTTAGTATTTGACTACTGCTACTACTACAAGTGTCACACTGACAGCTTTGGAGGGCATTTCCCTTTCAGACAACTCCCTGCAAGCTTTCTCACAGGCTCTGAACGCCCACCTCTGTACTGATGGCAGCAACCCCTGTACCAACTGACTGGCATCAACACTGCAGTCCCTCCAGCTCATACCTCCAGGAGCCCCCAGGAAGCCCTCTATGCTGGGACAGGTCTCACTTCTCACAGTTTCCATCAGAGCTACATAGTACCCCCAGAACTTCCTCCACTCTTCCAGAAATGAGCTAACGAGGGAGGACCCCTCCAGGATGGCATCAAAACTAGACTATGTACCAGGAAACCTATGGACAGCCCATCTTTCTTGCCACATTACCCCTGGACACCACCTGAAGGACCTAATGGAGATAAGGACAGGGCCAAGGCCTTCTCCCTCCACAGCACGCCTCAAAAATCACCTGTTTGCTTTAAAGCACAGACAAGGAGTCCCTGCCAAGGACTCTGCCTTACATCTTTGCAAATAGCTGCAATGAGTAAGACCTTCCCACCCCTTGCTGACTATCGCAGAGCCACCAGGTAACACCAGCCTGTTTCCAGTTACATGCATTCATCACCCAGCACCTCCACAGAGAGCCAGGACCAAGGGGACTTCAGTTCAGATGCTGGACTTAGTGTTCAGCGCTAAGGCACTCTGTCCTCCTGCTAACCCTGCTGTAGAGGCAGTGACCTGCAACGGAGAAGCACAGGGACAGCTCAGGGCAGCACCCTTTTAAACCACGATAGCAAGATTCACCAGTGCTCATCTGTCATGGTTCAGCTGTCAAAAAGTCACAGATAAATGAAGTGAGACTGCTGGGACATCAGAGAAACCTATGGATAATGCTAAATAAATCAAACATGCTCTGCACAGAGCTTTGTCCTACAGAAAGATCAGTTAGGCAGATGAAAGCAACAAGGTGTATCTTTCCCTGGGAAGTTGAACATGCCTAGAGAGGTCACACACCATCCACGTAACCAGCCTGACCCCAACAGAGAGCACCTGCAGTCCAGACATTGGGGCAGGCTCGGAAGATGCTCAGCCACAGGCACCTCCAAGTGAGCATCTCCATCCCCCAGCTGTGCCAAAAAACCTTCTGGAGACATTGCAGAGAGCATACACAGTTCGTCTGCCAATTACATCACACTGCAAAAACATGGAGCTTGTTGTAACCCATACACAAGAAGGGATCACACCTAAATACTGTTTTTTCATTTAAGCTCTCTTATTCTCCTTGAGGTACCACTCTACTTTAAGAGAAGTACAATAGCAACAGTTCTTATAATTCTAAATACATTTTCCCCTTCTTTTAGGTTCAGTAGTTATAAAAAGCACTTACGATGCACCCTAAGACACGTGAGCATCCAGACAAGAGAGAAAGCTGCTGCAAATCTACTTCTCATCACCAAATGCTGTTGCTACGCAGGTAAGTGCCTGAATGACCAATGGAAAGTAAAGGTTTCTCACAGAAGTGACTTGGCTCAACACGGTTCATCTGGTTTATTTGGATCTCTGTTACGCTGAGCTGAGACATGCAGTCAGAGTGTCTCCAAAAATATCTCTATGGCTTTGTTTGCTTTCTTTTTCGTCTATAAGAACATAACCATATGCTAAGTTTAGTGGGTGTTTTCAGTTGTTTCCTAGTTTGGAGTTTATTTAAATTTAAAAAAAATAGGTTTGATTGCAAACCAGTAACAGTCAGAAATAATTCTAGTGAAGTCAGCATAAAACAGGTACAAATTAGCATGAAAACTACAAGGAACAGCCTTAGGTACACCAGTTTCAAGATCATATAGTATGTCTATTGCCCAAGCACAGTGAGCTTTTTAGATTGCCGTGGGACTTTGAATACTATTACCAGATAATAACATTTCTTTTAGAAAACAAACAATTTAGACAAAACCATACTTTTAACTCCTGATTTTATGCCTGTTCACAGACAGCTCGCCTTTTTTTAATATAAAGATAAATGCTTTGAAACGCGCAATAGCTTAACAATGTTTTTTAAATTAGACCTCCCAAAGTCAAAATTCATACCCCTGAAATTTTCACCACACTATTTTCTGTCTTTAAAAATGCTCTTCAAAACTTTGATTTGCATACAGAAACATCTACATTCATAAAGCAAATTTAAAAAAACACCACCACACCCCACAAAGCTGGCCTTGTGATTCTTTTTTTTTCAACCATGAGTCCATAGTGCACATACCCAAACTGTGAGCAGAATAAATCAAAGCCTCTGTGAACACCTGGTGTGCATTACCTGCATATTTTTATATAATACATCACTATCTCCCAATACCCATCCCTCAGTTTACTGCTCAATTAGCGTTTCCAGTGAGCAAAAAAAAGTGGGTTTTTTTTCCTCTTCCTGACATCTTTAGAAACCGAAGAACACAACTAACGATTTGCTGGCCAGGGAATTAAGACAGGCTCATACCACGCCTGCCTGATCCAGCCTGAATAGGAAGGTTAATGACTGGATGAGCACTCGCAGACAGCCCACCGCAGTGCCAGGATGAGCCTTGGTACAAATTGCCACCAGCCAGCAAACTGTGTCCTGACCCTGGCCAAAAGTCCCAGCTACGCACGGGATGGTGCACACCAAGCCCGGGAGAGAAGCTGATGAAGTTCAGTGAACCCCAAGGCCATCTGGGTGTACAGCGATGACAGTAGGCTTCTCTCTGTTGCTCGAAACATCTCAGAGGGACCCATGGGACCTGCACAGGAGGTACCGCAGAGCATCAGCCACTGTCCAGCAGCCCTCGTGGTCACTTCTGGGAGGGGGGTGGCGCAGCGGTGGCCGGCTTCGTGCCTCTGGACTGCCCTCCACCAAGCAGTGCAGTTTGCCCTTCCATTCACACAAATTAATTCAGACAACACTGTTCTTCCAGAATAACGAGGGGGGAAGTGCGAGTAGAGAGCGAGAGCTCTCTTGGCATCCGATTCAAATCTGTGAACAGCTTCTCACAAGGAACTATTTTTAAGTTTCATATCAATCTGCTTGAGAAAGGTTCCTTCTGCTGCCTACAAATGTGCAACACCCCCCACCCTTCGAAGAACCACAGCTCAGGACAGCAAGATCCTGCCCTGCACTTGCAACCCAACCAAGACTCAGTATTTCATGACCAAAACAACCACACGACGCTCCTGCAGAGCGTGCCCTGGTGAAGCCCACCCGAGCATCACTGAAGCCCCTCCATTACCTTCAGAAGTCCTGTGTGTTCTTCACAAGCTTAGGGGTAGCACACATTCACCTGTGAAACAACCCACACTGAGGCAAGCCTGACTGCTTTGGGAAGCATTGCTGCTCTTACCACTGCAAGAGGCAGAACTGCTATAGGAAATTGAGAGGAAAAAAAAAAAAGAAAAAAGGGAGATGCAGTAAGCGTATAGATGCTGTGCATGACCTGACCAGTGAGGTGAAACCATTGTACGCTGGGTTATCAGAAGTTCCTGTATGAAGGCATTGTTCGGGCTTAAAGAGGTCTGTGAGAAAAAAAACCAAGGAACAGCACTACACAATGGATGCAGATAAGCAACCTCTGAACAAAGCCCTGGGTGACTGCAAGACAACGGGAAAACTTATTAGCTGCAAGCGTTCTATATCCTGTCTCCAATAAAGCAACACAGATGTTCTGCTAATGCAGGGCGTGAAAAGATGAAAAGAGCACTAAGCAGCTATCGAGCCCTGGGCAGGAGAGAGGGTCAGTGTTCAACAGCTGTCGGAGGGAAACGGCGGCTGAACACACCAAGATGTCCACAGGATGGGCAAGAAAAGGCTCTTAACAGGTCTAAGAATGTAACAACTCTCTAGCCACTCGTAAGGGAGGCCACTGTTGTGACCACCAGCCCGTTGATACCATGGCAAACAGGGCTTTGCAAGCCCAGCTCCAGCTCAAGAACAGAAAGACCATTGTTTGAGAGTTTAGTCACCAGGGTGGTTATCTCCCCTGGGAAACGCACGGTGTACACGCACACACAGAGGCTGCACCTCTCCATGGCACAGCACAACCGGGGCTCTGCCCAGCAACAGCAACCCGAGCCATGGGGCTGGAGGAAGGAAGGGCTTCAGGACCCACTTCTTGTTTGAGAAGTGGGGGGCAGAAACAGCCCCACCATCTATCCTTGGCCACGTGCTCCTCATAGTCTGACCTCTCCCCCGGTGTGCTTCCCAAAGGCAGAGCTGTCAGCCCTCCACGAGGCTTTCCTAAGCCTGAAAAATCTAGAAAATCTGTTCCCTGGAAAATTCAGGCCACTTAACTAGCACATACTGGGCATCTGCTACTGTGTCGAGAGGAAACTGCAATGAGAACATTAGTTAACAGCCCGTTACACAGGAAACACGCTGAGCTGCAGAAGATCATTCTCTACTCCTTTGGCATCTTTCGCTTTCTTAAGATGGCGTTCCCCATCCCGTCCCCCACCGCTGAAGGGGGAAGAAGTGTTCGCTCATGCCAGCGGGTGGGATTTGAACCCCAGCTGCCCGTACACTCGGTCCTGCACATCTCAGAGCCCCGGCTGTGCAGAGAAGGGCCGGCACAGACACCGCACCCCAACCAGCACACACGGGGAAGCGTCACCCACCGAGGCGGGCGGCCACACAGGGGACACCTCCCCAGGACTCTGCGAACCTCAGGCAAGCTCTGCAAGGGGCAAGGTACCACCCTGCATGGCATGACAACACTCCTTTCAGTTCACAAGTAAGCGCTACAAAATGTAAACATATTAATCTCTTCATTCAAAGTATCTGCGCTGCCACTGGCTACAATTCGCAAGTTGCAAGGGCATAAAGGACATGCCTTTTTTCCCCCCTCCGATAAAAATATTTGTGTCTCTCATTGTCAGCAAAGCAGCAACGTAAATGAACATTTGAAAGTCACTGTATAACCAGAGTCATGGCATATAATCAGATTAAAAAGAGCAAAACCAAATGCAAGCAGGAAGCCGGAGCTCCTTGGTAGAAGGCAACAGAAGTGAAAATATGAAGCCACAAACAGTAATAAAATGGGTAAACCCGCGTTAGACCGGATCCAGCCCCGGTCTGAACCTGTGCATACATAATTCCACCAGTTCTGTTACTCATTATGTTCAGAAAAATAAACCCAAATCTTTTCAAGCAACAATTCAAAGTTCAAGGGAAAACTTTTGAGCTTGTAAAATTTACCAGATTCCTTCTAGAAACTCAAACAGGTTAATTACTCTGATCAAAACATTAAACACAACGTCAAGAGTTCTCAAAAGCAATCCGTTATCCATATTGTCTCAGGGTTTTTACCATCCTACTTAAACCACCTTTGAGGAGCCACACTTTTGGGACAAAGGGGGAAAAAGAAAAGGTGGATGTTCCTTTCCTGAAAACTACAGTGAAGCGACCCTGAACAGAGATGCTCATCCCCTCTCCCGTGAGCCCCCCGCCCCCCTGCCCTGACTCAGGACCTGGGTATTTAGTAAATTTTGGAAGTCACCCCTGGAGCTCCAAGAGTGACAAGCAACCAAGAGCCATTTACTGCCTGCAAAATCGACTCTGCAAAGGCAAGCACTAGCGAAGAGGCTCAGCTGTAACTCGGACAGGCCGAGCAGAGCCATCGGTGCTTGCACATCCCTTGCAGAAAGCATTTTCCCAACGCCCATTTTTCTGGGAGCGCTGCCCTCCAAATATTTTTGGCTGTTCCTCATCTACAGGACGGCGTTACAGTGCATCTGCAGCTCTGTCTCCAGGAAATACACATAAAGCTGATTCATTATCTTAAAATGCTGCTTTCATTTCTGCTCATTAAAAGCACATTTCAGATCCCTGCGCCGAACACGCAGCCGATGTGCTCTGGACACAAATTAAAGCACTGGGTTTCAGTTCTCCACTTTTCTCATTTCGGTTTCATTTGCTGCCCACATCGTGCATTCTCCATTTCAAGGACGGAGATGTCAGACCTGAGCTACCACCGGAAAACGCCCTGGATAAAAAATAAAATCAAATCACATCCTCTCTCCCCCTGCGATGCCTGGCACTCCAGGCAACCGCGCTGGATGTCAGACCCAACCCTGATTTCAGGAGCCGCAATCCCGCACCAGCAGCATCCTCCCTGCGGAAACAGAGCAATAAACAGTTGTTCTGCACACCCCACAGCCCAGCACGCCGAGCCATTCCGAAGAGAAGGAAAAGCAAGTGAGCTTAGGTAATGCACGCGTTAGGCAGTCCTCACCTTTAGGGAGTCAAAGCAGGCAATAACTCGACCATTTTCCACATGGCAACTCCGTGACGGATGGGCGAACTTGCACTCTGCATCAGACCGAGAACAAGTCCCTCTCTGAAACTCTCGACACACTTCTAACGTCAGCCATTTTGTATCACGAACCAGGGAAACGTTTACAGCCATATTAAAAAAAACCCAAAAATTAAAATGCAAGCAATCGCACCCTTCTTCAGGGCAATATTTACTGCTGATCTTTTTTTTTCTTCTTTTTTTTTTAAAAAAAGGGTAAAAAAGTGAATTCAAGTTAAACGTGAAGAAATAACTAACTTGTTGCTTTGGTAGAACTCCTATTCATCAGCACTTAGGTTTTCATTTAAGTCAAATCGTGTTTGTTTAAACAAGAATTAAACATAAAGCCAATCATAAAATAGAAATCTTATCAGAACAACTGAAAATCAAATTAGAGGCCAGCTCCTAAAAGTGCAATTGTAGAAGTTAAAATATAAGTGTTATATTTTGTGCCACTGCCGAAGTTACTTGCAAATAACTGGCAGACGTTCAAAAGAATTCTGTGCTCTCCAGTTAATGGTTTCAATTATTCTTGCAAAAAGCATATGCTGCTGGCAGCACTTCAGTTTGTGGAATGGTCTCGGTCCTTGGGGAGAAAACTTCGGGTTGGTTTGCTTTTTTTTTTTTCCTTCTATTTCTTGCTTCTAAAAATCACGGTTCGCGAGCATCAAAACGAGCAAAAGGACGTCTGAATTTTTCTTTCTTTCTTTCTTTCCTTTTGAATATTTGCTACATACTCGGGGAAGGAAAAAAAAATAAAATGGCTGAGCAAACTGCGTGTAAACGGGGAGNAAAAAAAAAAAAAAACCCAAAAAACGGGGGGGGGCGAAGGCTGAGTTGCCGTCAGGGCACGAACCGCAAGCAACGCCGAATTAAAAAGAGAAGGGGGGGCGAGGGGCAGAGAGAGGCAGCCCTAGACAGAAATCCAAGCAGCGGTGGCTTCAGGAAAGGCACTTTTCAGCAACCTGCAGGAAAAAGAGAAATAGAATCAGCCAGGAGCCGAGGGCCGCCCCCGCTCAGGCGGGCGCGGGGCTGCCCGGCCCGGCCCCGGCCGCCATTGTCGGCACCGGGGGCATTTCCCGCACCAGGCTGCGCATGGGAGGCGGAAGCGACCAATGGCGTTTACCCTTGCAGCGGCAGCCCGGGCAGCCGACCAATAAAAGAGACCGTTTCATAGCGGCCCAGGCTGGTGGTAGNCGGGGACGGGCCCAGCTCAGCCTCCGCCCAGCCTCGGCGGCGCGGCGATAGCCCGGCCACCCCGGCAAGGGCTAGCAGCGCGGGGGTGGGCTGCAGCCACCAAGCAGCCCTCCCAGACTAGGGATGGATATTCTGCTCGTCAGTCTTTTTAATTATACCCCCCCACACACCCCCCTTTCACCTCCCCCCTTTTTCTGTAGGAAACGTTCAGGCAGGAAGAGCTGCCGGTGGCTTTCTTGTATACAAAGCAGAAGGAGCTGCTACAGCTCAGCCCCGTAACCACTTCGCATTTTTAAGGTGTTTCATTTAACCCACGGCTAGCTGCAGAGCTGTTGCAGCAGCAGCCTGCCATGGCACATGAAGGCAAACCACTGGTTCACAGTCGCTCCTCTATGGATTCAGAGCCTACAAAACTAAAAGCAAACCCGACTGGGAAACCTAAGCCACACACACACACACGGAAAAAATTAACTCATTGCTCACAGCTGTAGTTTTCCACCAGACTAAAGGCAACTCAAATTACTCCGACTCCAGCAACTCGTGTTATACAACAAGCAACTTTCAATGCATTCCTATTCAAGGCTTCCTTGGCATCCACTAAAATGTTAAGCTGTCCCTAGAGTTTCCCATTCTAATATTAGCTGTACCAATGCCGCCTGATACGATTGGGCTGTTTCCAAGTTCCCAAAATCCAGCCCTTTATCTTCCTAAAGTACAGCCGCCCAGTTTTGCAAACACTTGACAGGCGCGGGATGTTGCTCGTGTGACTGCTATTAAGACTTCAAGCTTTCGCAGGAGAAGAGCCTTCAACTACAAGAAAAGGAAGCTTAAATTCCTCTTTTATTATTGGTGTGTTATTGCAATTACACTGATCAGTAACTGAAACCTACTGGAGCTGGAACAGTCAAACAATGCTACCAAGGAAGAAGTGTGGGAAGAGGCTGTCATCAGCAGCAGGGGGTGGGGCACAGAGGCTGTTTGATTCACAGATCGAATTATTTCACATTAAAAAAACAACATTCATTAAACCTACATTGCAAGTATTTTCTAGGCTAATTAGAGTCAAATTCGCAACAAAAACTGCTCAGATCCTTGCAATCCAGCTCGCAGCATCAGCACAAAGGTTAGTCTGACCCGTGCTTCTGGAAGGACCTTTGTATTTTTGCACATCAGGTGGGGAACAGAGACTGCAAACATCAGATTTGCTAAGCACATTTTAAACTTCAAAGGGAAGGAAAAAAAAAAGCACATCTAGCCACGCTCGCGTCTTCTGGGTTTCGTAAGGCACAGAGATGCTCTAAATCAATTCCAATTCTGCAAACGGGGCAAATTTATACAGGAATCCCATTCACTGATGTGTGGGCTCCCTGTCCAAATGAGCTCAGCAAGCAAGAAAAGATCCATGGAAACCTTCTGCAGGGAGCTAGGGACTGGCTGGGCGCAGCTCTTAAAAACGAGCTAGAACAGGTCAGATATGGGTGGGGATTAGAAAGAATGCTCTCTCAGAAGCTCCTTTGAGCAGACTGAAATCCAACCATCTTGTGGATTAAGTGCCTATTCCACAGCTTCAGACTCCCAGGGAAGTGAGGGTCTGAATACGGTGGGACTGAACTTAACACAGAGTTACACCAAGATGCACAAACGGTGTTTGTAACATCTGCCGCTTCCCAGCCCTTCTACCTTGAGAAATCCCAAAGAATGTAACAAACCGAACGTTCATCTCACTCTCACCCGTGTAGCTCAGGAGCTCACACGTGCACACACAGACACACAGGTACACGCCTGCACTAAGCTGCTCAGTCCTCAAGATGAAGGGAATCATGTTAATAAGAAGGTTAAGTCAAACGAATCCTACAAAACATTAAACTACAAATATCAAAACATTCAGATACATGTAACATGATTGATATTTTTCTTTTGTAACTTTTAGGGGCGAAGAAAAACAAACAGAAAACTCTGAAGGAATACTTGCCAACGTCCTGCTGATGGAAACCGAGACCCCCTGCCCCACACCCTGCAGAAGCGCACACCCCTCTGTTCAACACACAAGAGCGAGACACAAGGAATCTTCTGTGCTACGGAAACAACGCACCTTCCTGCAGAAGGACATATTGTCATCTCAGACCCTGGGACTCGGGCTCCTGTACTGGGGGGGAGCCAAATAAATGAATAAATTTTTAATACCGGGGGCCAACCGGCAGAGCACAGCAGCAGCACACGGTGCCCCCATCACTCGTTTGCTATGCGCTCTGCAGAGCGGTTAAGCACACGCTTAACTTTGAGCATGCCGACCATCTTACTGCAAAGGAGAAAACCTGAAGCGTGTACGTAAGTGCTTTGCTGAATCAGGGCCTAAATAAATGAATCCACTTCACAGGTTTATCAGGGCTGGGAGGCCAGCAAGCACAGGCAGCAGTCATCGCATTTCGGCTTACGTGACCGCAGCCCAGAGGAGCACGAGTTAGGCTTTTCTGCAAGTCAACAAATACAGTTCTGTCAGCATTTGGATTGCTGCAAATTCCCTTCTCCGCGTGGCCACGGGAAAAGCCGAAAATACGTGCAGGCAGCACACCAGGTACCGCTGCAGCGAGGCTCCCGCACACCCCGCCACAGGGTAACACACAGCGCACCGCAACCCGCCACTGACACTCTAAAGCTTTAGCTCCCCATGTTTCAACTCCTGGCAGCAAACAAGTGTAACCGTTCTCACCACGATGCATCCTTGCAAGTCCCTTGTATGACCCCTTTTTTTAGGGGGGGGGACTGGAATTTTATACACTTTGTTCTCCTGCTTATTTCAAATGGGAGGAATAAAAGCATCCATGCCAAAACCAACATACAAACAAGGATAAAAAGTAGCTCCAGAAAACACGGGCTTCGTTAGCGTGCAGGAAATACAACAAAGGGTAGGTGCTGCCTTTTGAACCCTTCCCAGCAAGCCAGATCCGTCTGGCAGAGCTCATCCCCTCCGCTACCAGATGGGCCGACCTCGTTTCAACGGCAGCAGCATCAAAGCTGGAGAAAGCGGCGGAGCAGAGAGGAAAGCCTGTCGCCTTTATCCCTGTAAGGAAACTATAATATCCCTGAAACTCCTGCTCCAGGGCCGCTTGATGGGCCAGGCTCTAATTGCCTGAGATGCAGGAGGACGGGGCTTGCTCCAGATGTCGGACCCAGCCTTGCAGCTACCGAAGTGAAGGGGAACAAGGGCAGTCTGAGGAGCGACGGTCACGCCGGGACTCGTCTCTGGTGGGACTGAGATGCCCTCGCCTCTTGAGGTAACATGAGGACAAGCACATTCACTTGATGCTTGAATTCCTCCTGCTTTCCATGAAACCGATCCCCTTCCACTGACACCCCCCATGGATGTCAACTTGTGAGGACGCTTCCTGACAGCCGAGTTCAGGGATGGCAATTTATGTGACAGGGTGGATTCAAGCAGCTCCCAAGTGTAAATGATGCTATTTAAAGGAGTAGGTTTTTTGTTGTTTTGGGTTTTTTTTAAGAAGAAAAAAAAACTCAGAAGAAGTGGCACAGTGGGTTCCTTATTTATTGTTCCTCAAGGATTTCTGGGTCACGACTGCTCAGACAAGAAGCAAAAGCACCGTTGCCCTAACTGACAGTCCTGGTGAGTGAGAACAGCAGCTATTCCCCTTCACTTGAAGTGGAATGGGGACAGTGTGGACAGCAAGGGGACACTGGAGCTTTCCCAAAGCCAAGTTCCAGCCATGCCCTTTCTTTAGCACATGTGATACAGTCCATGCTCCCTTCCTCAACATGAACCACCAGCACATGACAGAGAAACCAAGGACCCGCTCTCCCGAGTCCAAGGTCAGCCCCATACTTCCAGGCTGCAGCATGTTTCGCAAGTTACGGCCAATGAAAGCTCAGACCCAGCCAGCCTGGATGGGTGGACGGACACCCTGGAGGCACCTCAACAGAGAAACCATGCTCTTAAACTTGCAAAATTCAGACCTCAATTCTTTCACCAATTCCACTACAACTTACATGCCACCCCTGAGCTATTAATAGTCTCTGAGTGTCTAGCTATCGTCAGACCCCAAAAAGACTACTTTTTTCTTTTAATGGCCTTTCCTCAAAGCACTAAATTCAGCTGGCAGCACAAATGGCACTCTCACTCATCAGTCCTTGCACCTTTGAGGTGATTCTGTAACCTCAGCTCTTCATTGCACCTTAATGGGTACAGAAGATCTTGGTGCATCCACCAGCCCCTCCTCAACAAGCCAGAATGGGGGAAGTCCTCACTCAAACAGCATGAGATGCTTCCACTATCAAAAAAAATCTTCCAAATAAATGCTGTGTTCCTGGAAACACTGCATGGCAAAGAGAAACGGGAACAATCAAAACAGCACATTGAACTGTTTTGTTCTGAAAGAGAAACAAAAGTCTTTAGGAGAATACCACCACCCATCCAAGAACATTTTCACATTCTCATGGTAAACCAAGTCTGAGCATCTTTCCCAGTCCTTTCTTTCTCCCCCACTTTCACAACAGTAATAAAGAACATACGAAGCCGCTTCCCTGCTCTCCAAAGGAACCAAAAAGGTACAGTCAAGGGCAAGATTTTACTGGGGAGTATTATACTGGTACATTTATTGGCAGCGATGCATGAGAAAAGATAACCTACATTTGTGGTGAGCTTCCAGTCAGTGAGAAGGGGTACAAAAAAAATAGTAAGTATCATGTAGGACCCATCAAGCCAGGAACACAATGACATTAGCTCAGTTCGCTGATGTTAGAGCTGCTCATTTTGGGCCTCACAAAAGCCCGTGGCAAGCTAGGTGCTGCCATGATGGGACCATAGGGCAGCTCTGCTTCACTCGGGACTGGTTCAAAAGCAGAACTAGCAAGACCGTACAACAGCAAAAGAAACCACAGAAATAACACCCATAAGGCCAAGGCGTGAATGCTCCACTGCTCAAGTCCCGATTAGTAAGGCTCTTCCCCTACTTCGCATAAAACCCAGCAGCGCTCAGATTCCTATAGACTCCAATTCCTCTGCTGCTGCAGCACCGACAGTTTGCACGCAGCGGGGCTGCCTCCGACGTGGGCCGGCTCCTGCCCCCCGCGCTCACACGGGCTGTGCACTTGGGACAGGAGCCATCTCTGCAAACGGAGGCTTCTCCATAGCTTCTCATCGCCCATGCACTTAATGGGCTGCAGTATCAAGCCTGAAGAAGGTCAATTGCTGCCTGCAAGAGGTATTTTTGCTTTCAAATTAGAAAATAATATTCTATTTTTCCACTCTGGCCCTCATACTTTAAAGCAAACACTTTACGGACACAGTAGACACTTTGAATATTTCCTTTGTGAACATTCTGTACCTGGACACTTTCTCCCTCAGGGAACAGTTTACTTAATTTAAGGTAGACCTTTACAGCTAGAAGAAAATAAACCTCCTTTTGTTCTTCTACCAGCTACTCCAAAAAGAAGCAGGTTTCCTCTACCATGGCCATGCATGAAAAGTTTCTGTTCAAGGTCTAATCGCAGATGTTGGGGGCCGTGAACCACCAGGGATCACACCGCGTGCCAAAGAGTCACCTCAGCCCCGAGTGCCGGCTGTTCAGAAGAGGACGGCAGAGCCCAGAAGCCACACGCACAAATAAAACAACCCCCCCAATGCTGCTGCAGTGGAAAAACTTCGCTGGCAGGACACAAACCCACTACAGAAGTGGCTGCGTGCACAAGGTGAATGTTCAGGCATGCAAATTCCACACATCTCTCTGCTGAAGGAGCTACTGATGCTCGTCCTTCTTCCCCCACGCTCGCTCACGCCGCTGGCTTAGAGTGACTTTGCAGCGTGTGGGTTACTGGTTGTGACCTCTACGGAAAGAGCAGCGCAAGAAAAATCCTCCCACTCCTCAGCGGGGAAGGCTGAAGTTGCACATACTGCGTCCCACCTCTTCGGAAGCTCGCCAACCTTGCTAAAGCTCCTGGATTTATGGCACCCCAGAAGATAGCTGTGGGGCTCTGTGGGGACAGCAGTGCTGCCGTCCTCGGGAAAATGGACTATCCATCACTCGCCTCCGGCCAGTCCCCACTGCTCTTAGCTGCCCTGGCACGACCTAGGCATCTCTCTTACCTGCAGAGGCAGCAGCTGAGGGGGGGAAAATAAAACAAAAGAAAAAAAGATAAAATAAAGCACTGTGAGGGAAGGAAGCCCTTCACTGCAGAGAGGAAAAAAAAAAAAGTACAAAAACTTGGGGAACTTTATCCTCCCTTGTGTACATGCAATTCTGCAGAATTACACCCTGCAGCAAACAATTACAGGAAAAATAAATGCTAAGTTTAAGGAAATATACGAAAAAAGTCACTTTGTTTCTGAAATCTACCATTCTTCACTGTGGACCATGGTGCTCCTATTCCCCCTGCTGCCTGAAATCTTCACAATCTGTTTTCCTTCTTCATCAACCTCCACCACCTCTTGTTGACCAAAGTTCAAAGAACTCTCCCCTTTGCTCCTACAGGATTCGCTCTTCTCCGAAATGCTTTCAACAGGCAAACGGCTGGGAGCTATTTGCCCCTATCTGCTGGGGATTTCTAAGCCAAAAATGTATTACAAAAACATTGCCAATTAAAGAGCTTTTTTGTTTATTTGTTTGTCTTTGAACAAAGTCACAGAAGCTGCTGTGCTGGACCCACACACACGTGCCTCGGCAGAACAAATACCTTTCCATAGGGTGTTCCAGGGCAGCATGCGGTGCTTCAAAGGGAACTTCCCCTGTTTCGCTGAATAGATTGTTGTTAGAATAACCACACACGCACATTCGGGGCTGTTGATTGCCTGCAATCAGCTTATTCAGGACCAGCCAGAGGACAAGACCCTTTTCCTATTCCTCTACTAGGAGTGATGGAGATCCCCTGTGATCCCACACCCAGGGGATATGGGCGTTCCTGGCGGATGCTCCGCTGCCCAGGCAGCCAAGTGGGAGTTTTGCTTCAGCCAGGCTCCAGCACAGCGCCCATCGCTCCCCAGCCACAGATATACGGAGAAGGATGCTCTCTTCTATTGGGATCCACCTGGCAAATCCCTTCTCGCCTCCCATGGGAGGCAGCTTCCCAGCGCCAAGGACCAGGGAGCTGCATTAGAGCAGGGTGGCTAACCCGAAAGAAACATTTCCTCTGCGGTGCAGAAGCAGCTACTGCGCTGCTGTGAAGCGGTGCTAAAATCCCCTCCAGTGCCAGCACCGCTTGGGAGGGGTTAGGACCACAATTACACCAGCTGCAAACACAAAAGGGGGGAAGAAAAAAAAAAGTTGGCAGGGATCTCTGGAGGTCAGCTAATCCAAACCCCGTCTCAAAGCACAGCCAGCTTCAGAGGTGGATGCTTCCATCTCCAAGTACAAAGAGAGCTGTCTCACACAAAGAGAGCTCAATTGAGTCAAACAAATTTACAGAGGAGACAGGAAAGGCCAAGGCTCATTAAGGCTTGTTCCCCACCACGTAATCGTAAGAAATAGGATCAAGCAGATGTATCCCACAATCTATCTGATTATCCTACTCAGTGTGCAAGAAACCCCCAAGGTCCTTGCCAATCAGATAAGTGTCCGCGTGTGTTTGGGCAGGCTGATGGGGACAGCTGACGGGAGGGAATGCCTTCACCCAACTGCCCTTCGTGGGATTCTGCTGGCAGAAACGACCTACGGGCCCCTCCTAAGCTCCAAGCGTGGCCCTAGCCCTCAAGCCAAGCGATATACTCCGTTATGCAGGAGAAATACTGAAATAGGGGCCCAGCTCAGCCGTTCACCTCACTCCAGAGGAGGCCTGGGGCTTTTGGGAGGTATCAGACTTGCTGCATCCACAGAGGAGACCTGCCCAGGTCTGGTGTGTCATAGATGCCTCTGCCCGTGCGCATGTGCTTGTGCCCGGAAAATTCCTGCTCCAGACTTCTCAGTCACAGAGCCTGCTGATCAAGGAGACAGATCTTCTCCAACAAGGAAGGCGTTTTCCATTTGGGTCCCATACGGCGTCTCCTCAAAGCACATACATGCTCCTAAACACACACACACCATAGTTTCACGCGCTAATGTGTTAGCTGCCCTACCTGGTGACCACAGGCCTGCAGAAAGAGGAGACAGCATTTGGACAGTGGTTTGAATTCTTTCTCAGCTGGAAGAATTCGCAGAAAACAAAAATAGTTTTTCTTTTAACATTCTTTGTACTGAGCGCTTGGATAAGCCATAAGTACCTTGGCAGCAACCCAGTTTGGTACAAACACAGAACACCAGAACACAATGCAGTCATCACAAAGCCACTGCTCTGGGCCAGACAGTAATTTTCCCCTTCGCACAGGGCAGGCCTCCAAAGTCTTTCTGCTACTACATTCAAGTCCATCTGAATTACATGATGTGTTAAAAATGAGGGCTCGTGCACAATAACGAAAACACCTATCATTTATGGGCTACGCGGAAGAGCATACTGTGCACAAAGGTACTCAAGAAGCATTTGTGGAACAATTCAGGACTCAGGAAAAGTGACTTATTCCTCAACTCAGACTTCTAACAGCATCCTCAGATTACAAGTCAAACACGTGACGACAGAAGGAGGCTGAAAGACCGGTAACAAAAGCATCCAATGTATTTAGGATTATTTCTTTCAGGATTAAAAGAAAAGTTCGAACATGCAGGAGGAAATCAGGAAAAGCAAACACAGTGACAACTGACAGTGTATTTTCCACTTCCATGCATCAGTGAAAGTCCAGAGCAGCCTAGTCCCAAACCCCAAAGGCATTATTGTCACGCAGGTAGTCACTGCAGGTCACCACTTAGACAGGAAAGATGCTCCAGTCCCTAAGTGCCAGACTGGGGCCATGGAAATAGGGGCTCAACCCTTGCTGCAGCCCCACGTGCCACAAGTGACACATCGCTAAATCCTTCTGCAAACAGGGGCCTCTACGTCCCTGTCTCTCAGTGATGTTTGGCAGATAAAACCCAGGAACGGCAATCGGGCATTAAGAAACTACCATGATAAAGGCTGTACGAGCACTACATGAATAAATCCATCTCAGACCCCGCAGTCATTACAGTATGAAAAAGGATACAGGAGGGGGAGCAGAAAGCATGCACGCACACACATATATCCGCCCCATTAATCCAGCAGGCTGCAACAGGATGAAAGGCATGTCCAACAACTCCGATCTTGCTTAGGCAGCAATAAGCACCCTCCCAGCATGGAAGGGAGGCACTGCTGCAGTGTATGCGCGGGAGCAGCCGAGCCAAAAAGCACCTGGAAGGTCCAAGCGCCAGTGTTGGCAGCGTACTTTGGCACCAAGTGCCACCCGCTCAGCTAGTGGGCCCGGGCCGTCTGCCTGGTGTCCCCATGGGACACAGAGGGGTTGGGGATGCACACAGAGAGGAGCCAACACAGCTAAGCCCTGAAAAAGGCAAAGGGAAGTGAAAGTCACCCTCGAGGCACTTCCCAAGCCATTCAGAGTGAAGTCTGTTGGCCTCTCTTGCCTTCCACACACCCCAAAATCTGTTATTCATTGCTCTTCATCTCACTGCCAGCTAGATGAATCAACTTTTCAGGGACTGAACATCCTCTGTTCTCCCTGAGATGCCTGAGTCATGAACACCAACTGAAGTCCTCAGATCTTCCGTTCTCTCCTTACCTTCCTGCATCTGTAACGCAACAGCCTCCAGCCTCTCCCCCCGTGGAAGTCCTAGTGACTTGAATTACTTCCAATTTCCCACTCAAGGCCTGTGGCATACTCTTCTTGCAGAAATCATCTGACTCAGCATGAAACTACTGAATTAGAACCATGAGACTGAGAAGGTGGGCTCTAGCTCGCCAGGGCAGATGTACAGATGAACAGTGCCTTCCACGTGCACTGTTCTTCGTCCTTCCCCACCACCCCGCAGCCCCCAGCCACCCATGGCCAGCGACATACAAACGCACAAGCACCCACCCCAGGGTGTCTG
Organism: Anarhynchus alexandrinus; assembly: GCA_008711295.1. Classification (NCBI taxonomy): domain Eukaryota; kingdom Metazoa; phylum Chordata; class Aves; order Charadriiformes; family Charadriidae; genus Anarhynchus; species Anarhynchus alexandrinus. The sequence continues at coordinate 10,283,768 of VUYV01000006.1, read as the reverse complement.
TCCAAGCTGACTTTTAAAGCAGCAGACAAAAAAAAAAACCCCAGACAAATAAGGATACACACCCCCAAACCTTGCGGGTGCACTATGAACNAAAAAAAAAAAAAAACAGACAGATAAGGATACACACCCCCAAACCTTGAGGGTGCACTATGAACCATTCATCAGTCCACTTATTTCCCCCCCTGCCAAGGGAAGGAGCTTGGGTGATGGCAGAGGGAAGAGGGGATATATGGCAAGTGGAGCCTTTGTTTTAATTGGCTGCTGTTAAGAACATTAGAAGGATGTTTGAAGGAGAATGATTACGGGCAGAGTGCAGAGGAGGTAATCAAAGGTGTCCGACGAACTGAATTTATGATGTGGCTCAGCAATCCATCACCTGGCTATCATTCCTAGGTACATGCACATACATAAGCCTCAAAATATATTCAGCTCGGGGGGTCTGGAAAAAAGCAGCTGTTCTTCCAACCCCAGCAAACAGCACTTTGCTCCTTCTACCATCACAGAAGCAATTTATTTCAATTTGGGGAGGGAAATCAGTTCAGATATACAGGATGAATTGTTTTAAATTCTTCTAAGTGTGAAGACAACTTTGTTTACTAAATGCATACAAGGGAACATGTGCGTACAGCACAAATGCAGCAGTGGAAATTTGGCTCCTTGAAACTCCCTGTGATACAGATGCATTTTTTCCATAGGAAGTCCAACGGTCTTGTTTGTTTTCATCGCTAATAGAGCAGTTCAATGAAATTTTCTATTGGGAAAGTCTAATGAGGTCAGAATAACAGAACAGAGTAACTAGGAAGGAATGTCCTTGCATTTTATTTTTAGAATAAGGATAAAGGTGGGGCCTTGCAAGAGGCAGGGGATGGGCCTGTTTTGGCACACATGGCTGGACTGGAACGCTTGGCCCTGTGAGCTTGAGGGGGTTTTGAGCTTATTTTTGCCGCAGCGAATGCTTTGCTGAAATCAGCAACAAGAGAGTGGAAGGGTCCGGCTGGGAGAAGAGCAGAGCGATGCCTGGGGGTGCATGGACAGTCCCAGGGACCGACTGCAGCTGGGCAGCTCTTGGCTGTGCTCCCCCTTTCTTTCCTGGGAAGATGAGTGCCTTCAGCAGCTCCACTGAACCAGAGATCTCCCTACTTCTGCACATTAAAAGGAATCCAAGTTGCAAGAGGGTAAGCGTTGTGGAGTGAATCAAGAGCAAGAACAGCCCGACGCAGCGGCACTATGACAGGGAACAGGATTTACTCTGTCATCAAGGCTGGATGTCAAAACCCATGGAGACAGCCTCGGGGAGAGAGGAGATGGGCCAGAGTAAGGCTGTGAAAATGAAAAGGAAGGAACAAAGCTAAATAAAAGAACTGAGGCGGAGCGGGAAGTGGCTTGACTGGGATAAACAGGTAAGGAGGAAAAAGGGTGCATTCAAGAGCAAGCAGGCTGTGGTCTGTTTCCTGGCACCAGCTAATCTGATTGGCACAGGGATACAAGAAACAGAGGCTTAAATAGCTCATGGGAGCAGATCTTCAGCTGGGGAGAGCCATCATCACTCAGCAATTAACTCCCTCACAGGCTCTGCCCCTAAACCCGAAGCGCAGAGCTGACCCTGCCGAGCACAGCCAATGCAGAGTAAAGGAGAATAAGATGAAGCGTCTTTGTAAGGGTTAACAGACAGCAGAGAACAAGCTGCTCCATGCATTCAGGTCAGGAAAAACAGGACTGGGACTTGACACAGGCACCGTGCGCACATTGCTCTGCCAGGATCACCAGAGCTCAAGCGGAGGAGCAGCCAACTCTGCCCACTAGGAATGAGACTGCAAGGAGCTTCACCTTAAAATCTGCAAGGACAGAGTTAAACCAGGGGAGCATTTCCTGGGGGTATAGTTTAAGGAGCACCAAGGGATCCAAGAAAAGCAGAGACTAGCATCTCTGCTCTGCTGCTTGGTATTATCTCTAGGAAAGAAATAAGGGAAGGCTAAGGAGGGGGAGAAGTGTGCAAGACAAGGCGCCAAGCATCCTTTCACCCCTCCTGTGCTGCGGGTCTCCTGCTTGTGCTGAAGATGTAGGTGGCGACAACTCAGCAGACTGGAACCAGAACCACAGGAATGGTTCAGGAAGGGGAAGAAAATGCTCCTTGACAGGCTGTCACGGGAGACTGGACTTGCCCTCCAGCATGCAAGTCCTCAAACACGATGTTTTGGAGTGGTACGTTGCCTGCAATTCCTTCCTCTGCTCCCATCCACAGGCAGAGGGCAAGCCCCCCGAGCAGCAGGAGAGTGGAGGAACGACCCTCCTTCCACCCAAAGCCCAGCTGGAGACAAGGAGCTAGTAGCACCCACAGATGCCCAAGAGTAACAGCAAGGGAGACATGCACCATCTCCCATCCCGATGCTCTCCAGCCTCCCTCTGCTTTTAACTCTGAGGGCTTCCTGAGCCTGCTGTGGTTTGCCTGCTCACTATTCCCCAACTAACTCCTCGCTTCATTCTCACCCAGTCTCCCCAGCACTTGTACAAGCTTCACGTGCCCACAACACCCTTTGGCAAGGACCTCTGCAGATGCACCATGCCTCATGTGAAGGAGGAAGATCTCCTTTGGAGTCCTTGGCCACAATCATGCCCTTATCTCCCTGCCTTCCCCCTGGTTGGTTTTATGATACACTGCAGACTGAGCATCAGTTTCTTCCCAGAGACACATCCTTTTAGGGACTTCTAGTATCAGCGATGAAGTTAAGCTTTGTAAACTGTTGTACATAGATTGTTATTTTCCTCTTAGATAAAGGGGAGTGTCAGGGTGACATAGAGTAATCGCGGGATGAAATGCCACAATTTCCAACCCTTTCTGGGAGCTCAACGCAGCAAGTCTCATTTGCAACCCCAGACTTGGGAGCAAGCTTGCAATTAAAAAAATTAACAGTGACCTTGAATACAAGGGCCACAATTTAACTAACCCACATTCAGGCTTTGTTAATAAAGAAGCTCTTCTGTAGGCTACAGCACAACGGCACTTTTCCAAAGATCAGGTTACCTCTGCCCAGCTACTCTACGGTGGAAATTTTTAGAGACCTTTACATAAAAGCTTCAAGAGAGTGCTCCTCTGCGGATGGACACCTCCCTGCCCGCTCTTCACCCTCCGCTCTGCAAGGAGCAGGGTAAAACTCAAGCCTGGCTCAACCCATGGGTAAGGCAGGGCTTGCAATTAAGCAATAATGATCACAATCACAAGGCATTTTCAAGGGACTGATGACCAACTGGGTGGGGTTACATTACAATCCATTAACCTAATCAGCATTTAAACCTCAGGAACTACACGGCAGAGGCTGCCACCGGGATTATAAAACAAAATGAGAACATACTCTTAAAACATGCGTCTTTCAAGGCTCTGGAGAGCCTTACAGCTACGTCTTCACAGATAATCACATCACAGGTACAGAACAAGGTTAGCAAATTAGTGCCCAGAGCTAATGAGCCAGTTTATTCGTCTTATCTAGCAGAGAAATGTTTTTTACCCTCCATCCCATGGTAATGTTACCTTGACGGGTGCAGAGCCCGCAGTAAGTACTAGGTTTGTCCCATATTCTGAATTATCCCTTTAGGGATGAGAGTAAAGATACATATTCGGGGAATGGATGCTTCCTACAGCCTCCTGCACAGCTCGCAGCATCAGAAAATGAAGCTTACTGGAAGAGCAGATCTTGATGCTGCCTCTAGAGCAGAATTTGTTTGGTATCATCACTCATAGACCAGTTAACTAGGGAATTGCTGCTCTGGAGCCTCTTCTGCTTATTTCTTTATAGGGCAAGGGAAAAACACAAACTTCAAAGAAATGTCCTGGAAATGAAACATGCTTTAGGACACCCCATATAACCCAGTGGCAGTAGTGCTGAGCCTAAATTCACCCCTCTCCTTAACTGCTGCTCTACCTCTTAACAAAACATCCATCGCATACCTTTGCTCTTACTGACTAGCTGGGACATCACTGGAACATGGTGGCAGTTGGTAATTGATATTTTTAACTCTTGGGGAAGTCTTTTGTATGGCAGTATTTCCTGCTGGGGTGGGTTCTAACACGCTGTCCTCACTCCTCTGGAAGGCTGAGGTGCCAACAAGAGGACCTCGGGTGAAGATGTACCTGCACGTGGATGGACCAAGGTCTCAGAAGTGCTATCAGACTACAAGGGACCTATCAGGTCCAAACAGTCTCATCTCCATCCAGGCAGATGTTCAGCACTGCAGCATGGATTTTTCCAGTTTTCCCATCATTCTCCTCTTTTTGTAGTTTTAGTCGCTAGTTCAGTACATTCCCCCAAGCTCCACGCCATTTCTGCCCAGCTGGTGGCTCTGCCTGCAGACAGGAGGACTCTTTTTGTCTGGATCTTTGTTCTTTCAACATCATCTAAATTTCACTCCCTTAACACCTGATTTAATATTTCAACCCCTTTAATTACACACAGTGGAGATTTTATCGGAAATCTGATTATTGTTTGAAAGTCTGAGCATTTCATCCCAGCCTCGGAATTGATCTATCGACTGCTTTTAAATCTCCCATTTTAATTTAACATTTAACACTTTATACCCGCATTAATTACATTTCCCATGATCAATATCAACAAACACAGTCTCTGGCCCTCTCCCGATAGAGAGACCTCGGAGACCCTGCTCTGCCAAAACTCTGAAGATAGCTTTGCTCTTGAACACAGGCATTTACGGGGCTGATCTCTCCAGCGGGAGAGGAAGAGAAAGAAAAACCTATGAAAAACAGCGGTACTGAGTAAGTAGCAAGGTTTAGTAAGCAACTCCACCGGCAGAGATGCGCAGGTGCAGAGTCGGCCCTGGTGGTGGCACGGGGACTGGCCTGGCCCCAGGACATGGGGAGCGGAGACTCCAGCCAGCTCACCATCCATCTGTCCCACCCCCATCTCGGCTGGAGGAGGACCAGGCTCTAATGCAGGGAGCCACTGTGTGCAGGCTCCATCGTAACTCCTGCCCACGCTGAGCAGCGGGTGAGCCGGGCTCGGCCTGTCCAAGAGCCGCACACAAGCACCGGGGCACGGAAAACGCTGACGGGTCCATCAGGGAAAGCTAAGCTTTACCCGCTCAGTGTCTCCCGGCACTCAAGGCACACAGTGCTTGTGCCAGCCTGCAGGTCTAGGTCCCTCTGCTTGCCCCACCGCAGCACAACATGGAGAGCAAAGCACTCCTCTGGGTCCCTGAGTGGAGCAGATCTCTCGTTAGCAGACACAAACTGCACGGACTAATTAAGGAAGACACCCATCACGCTGCCTTTATATCCAGCCACTGCCAGCTCTCAAAGGCAGCTGCTATAAGGCACTGGAGGGGTCCAGCTTTGCCAGAAGGACTGTACCAGATTTCCTCCTCCAGACCACGGGAAGCAGAAGTGGAAGTGCTTGAGGGGGGTCGGGTGCTCCTCTTACCCCGTCTGCAATGCATTTGTGTTTCTGTGTTGCAACTGGAGATGGAAGAGGAAGATAGCGTCGCAGAAAACAGGAGTATTTGTCCCTGAATAATTTCTCTAGTATATTAAGCACAAGTCATTCTTATGCAAAGGCTGCCCTGTACAGCTGCCAAGGTCAGTAAGACCTTGCTTTATTTGCTGCATAAGGGCTGGCTGCGCAAGTTTTACCTTGTACATATTTTTACCACGCGTTCTCTTGTCTTAGATTTCCCTGCTGCTAGTGCCTATGCATCTTGCTGTCTGTTCAGTAGGTCACGCTACCTTCTCCGGCTGTTGATAATGACTACCCAATATCCCCATCCTCCAGAACAGTCAAAATTCCAGCAAACCGATTCGTACGGTATGTTTAATTCAAAAGACACCAAGGACAATATTGAATAACAATTTTCAAGGAAAACATGCTCCACAGCTTTTGCTAACAACATCAATATGTTTCTATTTTCAGGGGGTCTTGACCCGCTATCCACTCACACAGCCATCACTGTTCACATTCTAGTAGCTACATACAGATGATTTTTTGTGCAAGGATTGCATCCAACCAAATGGCATTGCCTGCACACACGAGCTCTGGGTTATAATACCAGCGAGTGTAGATTTCAGGAAGCAGCCAAGTACTAAATAGCCTGGGACCTAAATAGATGCCAGGGTCTGAAAATAAAGCCCTATGCCTTTTAAACCGCACACACATTCTCAGAGACTACAGCCAACGGTTATAGGCAGGCTAAGGACTGTCCCTCTCCCCAGTTTACTGAATCTTCTGACATTGCAGGGGCAACAGTCAGATTTAAATATTTCCAGGAGGAAGAAAAATAGCATTTTGAGACATCATGATACTGCAAAGGACTCAAATGTCAAGAAACTGTAATCCAAGCGGTCCCTTTGCAGAAGAACAGAGTTAAGTGCCCTACCTGAGGGCACGGGCCGGCTAGGAAAAGTTCACAGCAGCCTGCCCTGCTCAGGAAGCATCCTGCCCTGCCCCGGCCTCTAAACCTCAATCAATGAGGAGATGACAAGCAAAAATGTCCAACATGTCCCCTGATCTGCCAGGAGCAGTGCAGCAGAGTCCCCCAGTGACACCAGTTCTTTTTTCTTGCTCATTTATTTCAAGCTACACCTCACTACACCCGATTGACCGCAGCAGCATTCGGTGAGCAGCTCTTGCTTATCGCTGTCTGATGCAAATAAGCTTCCAGCCAGCGAGGGGACCTGGTCTGGTGGGAACAGCAAGCCGGGACTCACACATCCTTCTTCCAGCCCAGAAACCAAGCGTTTCGGCCGCCTTACTTTGCCCCTCTGATGTTCCTTGAACCCCATTCAGAAGTTACCGTTAATAAGACTAATGTTGCATCACCCTGAGTATTTGCCCTGAGGGCTACAAGCTCCTCGGGACAGAAACCCTCTCGCCCTTTATTCTGCAGCAGACCCTGACCTTGGTAGGACCCCACAGCCATTGCCGTAACACAAACCATCATTCAAGCTTAAAACGCACACTGGAGCCAGCAGTCTCTCAACTGGAGACCGGCAGCATTACAATGGGGCTGTGCGGAGGGGTTAAGAAGCGCTGCTGAAAAGGGATGCAAACAAGGACTTCAGGCTCTGAGCAAGCACACTCTGCCATACGCGCAGCTCAAAAGGTTAGCATCACTTGTGAGCAAGAACTGTCTGGCTGAACGTACTGCCTTTGTTAACCGAGAACAGCTACATGATGGAGTGGACTAATTAACTGCATTTTACTTTTGGGGACCCAGGCTTAAATCCTGGCTCTTGTCACAGCTGAAAATGAATTTAGGGACTACAGTGAGAGCCGAGATCATTTATTTTCCACAAAATCATCAAATAATTGCCAATCTCCTGACAAAGAGGCCCAGAACTCTATGCAAGGACACTAGTGCTTATGCTGTTATTTCCCCGAGTAGAAAAGTTATTAATGGATTGATGTGAGCGGTCACCACAGCTACCAGTGCTGCTTAGCTGGACCGAACACCCAAATAGGAAGAACCTCACCACGTAACACGCGTGTGCTTCACGATGCAGTGCCGTGCAGACTGCATGCCCTACAGGGAGAAAAGCCGTGCCTGGCAGCATTTAAAATTAAATTTTCATACGGATTCATATATCTCTTAAATTTAGAGGGCTAAAGCGCAGCCCTGGTGTAACTGCTTCCCTGGAAAACCACCAGGGCTGGTCACGCTCCAGAGGAGCTGAGGGTAATTTCCCCACTTCCTCGTGGCTGAAGGCTGCCCAGCAGAGCCAGCAGGGAAGAGAGTACTTTCCCCATAAAGTAATTCTCTATTTTTATCTTGCTAAGAAAGTTTTTCATTTAGAAACTAAAACTCCTGCTTCAGGGAGAAGCCAAGCACCCTCTTCCTTTCAGACTTTTACCACAGAAGTTTTCATCTAATCAAATAAGCCATTTTTTCCACTGAAAGGAATAATCATGGAAAAAACAGAACAGCAGACTAGCCCCTGAAGGTCTCCAAGCAAGAAGCATGGATAAACTGCATTCCTCATGCTGGTGATGGGATGCTCCTCCATGCTATTGTCTGCAGTGTCACCCCTCTGTGCCTCAGGTCACCCATCCCAACTGATGGGGATCCTCAGTGTCAAAGCACTTCTGAGAGCAACATGCTCAATGTGTAAGTTAAGCAGCAGCTTAATTGTTCGCAGATCGCAAACCACAGTTCTGGACACAATATGCTGCTCTACTGTAGCACAGGGGTTATTGCTTCTGAAGTGCCATCCTCCTCTTCTTTCCTCCTCTCTCAGCAAAGAGTCTCCAGCATCCTCAGCCGTCAGCACAACTGAAGGTGGGCAGGAAGATGCAACAGAGGTCAAAAGGAGCACAGAAATGTGTTCTGAAGCAGCCTCTGGCACATAACGCTCAGCAACACAGCACGGCTCGGCAATATAGCACCTTTCATCTGCACCGAGCAAGGGACCTGGACACTTAACCCTGTAACACAACAAAGCGAGGGGTGGGTATTGTCTTCATGGCAGGGTTTTACAGCAAGCCAAAGGCTTGTGTGGAAGGCTTCCCTTGAAGAGCAGAAGAGGAAAGCTTAAGTCAGACTCCTATCCAAAACGGCAGACTCGGGAGAAAGTGATTGGTCAGAAGACATCCATGAACCGGGGAAGAAGGGAGCAGCAGCCGCAGTGCTCTGGAGGTTGATGAAGAACCCGGGGACCAGGTTCTCCCTGCTCTCAGGCAGAGAGAGATTCCCAAGGCCAAACCAAATTCTGCAAGTAAGGGCCACGCTTCTCCCCCCGCCGTTATCTTTAAATCCTCTTTACTCCACAGAGCTATTCTCCACCCTCCTTCCCTTTTAATCAGGCCTGACCTACAGATGTCAGCCTCATTTCGGCTAAGTCAACACAACTGCCACATCTAGGATGCTGTTACAGGAAAAACCTTACTTACACTCTTGGCTGGATTCCAGAGTCTACTTCTTGGTCTAGACCTGACCTCGTTCCTCTTCTGCAAGCTTAATCCTTTACCCTAAGGGCACAGCGAACACACCGGGACTCCAACGTGGCCCTGTCTACGCTCAGTCTCCCCTTCAGCCTGCAGAGCCAGGAGGCTTTTTTGATCACGCTGCACAAACACTAACGATTATTGACAGGAGGCTCCCTCAGAACTCTGTGTTGTTCAAAAACACACATAGGTTCAAGAGCCAAAAAGCAAATGTGAAACACATACTTTATGTTCTGCAAGGTAAACCCCTACCCTAGAGTTCACCCAACAGGACACGAACCTTCAGTCAACAGTCCTTGAAGCTTCCTCAGATGCAGCCCTGGCCTCACATCAAAACCATAGCCACATCTGATTCATCCAGCTTCATCTAAAGTTAAGAATAGAATAGTTTGGGTTGGAAGGGACCTTAAAGATCATCCAGCTCCAACCCCCTGCCATGGGCAGGGACACCTCCCACTAGACCAGGTTGCTCCAAGCCCCGTCCAACCCAGCCCTGAGCACTTATTCATCCTTCAGCAGAAACACAAGACATCAATACAGAACACTGATTGAAGACAAAGGACTTCAGCCAGCTACCACGTCATCCTCCAACAGTACCTTACCAAGCACAGCCCAGCAACTTGCTGCCACAGTACGGTCAAAGTAAGAGCCAGCTTATGGCTCTTCTACTATGTCATACCTGGCCCGTTCCTTGCTGTCCCCACCCTGCGTGGCCAACACATAGGAGTCACAGGCTGGAGGTGGATGGACAACAGCTTGTCCTGTTGTGCGCAAACACATCATATAAACAGGGTATCAAGACTGAGCGGGATCTGGCTCATGCACTCCACCTCGTGACCCAAAAACCTCGACCTCGGTCACATATCAATAGCAGCAGTGGAAATATCAACCTGCGAATGAGATATTAGCAAGTAATCTGTTATCAGCTTATTCCAAGAAGGCAGCTAGCTGCAGATTCAACCTTCAGGCAACAACACAGGTGTTTCTTGGCTCTCAAATACATTTGCACAGTGTTTTCTTTAAGCGTTTGTGGGGGATGTTCAAAACCCCAATTATCTGTATCTGACATGATGCTGAACCAATACGCTCCTGGCTCACGGGAGCTGTAAAAAGAAAACCCCACCGAGGCTAGGAGGAGCCTCCAGATCAAATTCTCTGAGCTCCAAAACAGTCCTTGAATGTGTGCTGCAAGAAATCCTCCATACAGACGCACCTTTCATATCACGGGAGGAGGAGGAGAGGGAGAGGAAGAGAGATTAAAAACAAGATAAAAGCCAGATCCTCAGGTAACAGAAAAATCAAGAGATGCTCCCTCAGTTTACACTACCAAGGATTTGAGCCAAAGGTGCTTTTAAAATCCTTTTATGAAATATTTTAATCTGCCTTTCTATCTGCTATGAGTGCAAGCTAGGCAGTGCTTTTCAGAGAAATTATTTATTCAGTTTTACAGTGACTAACCTGAATTTCCAGACTGCTTCAAAAGAAAAACTGAAGCATTTTTTACAAAAGGCAAGGAGCATTAGGCTTCTTCCCCCCTTGTTTTTCCCTTTTCTTTTTTTCCTCCACCCCTCAGCTGAAACATCTCAACCTCTCATCTAATAGATTAACAAACTGTGTATCTTTCCATCAAAAAAAAAAAAAAATGCTCTTCCCTTCACCTCCATGCCAAAAATTGTGCTTACAATTTTTTCAGGGTTTTTTTGCTGAAGCTGCCCAAGTGGAATAAATTCATTTTCTTTTATTTTTTTTTTTTTAATGGATTTTTCAGTTTAGCCATCTACTTGAAAAAACAGCTAGCCTTACATTGCTGGCTGCAGTCTTACAACCTGGAATAAACCCAACACGAAGCTGAAAGCGTGGGATTACCACTGGCTTGGCGTTAGTGGGGCACCCTACCAAAACCATCCAGGGTCAAAAGCAAATGACAGGGCGAGTGAAAGCAGCCACAGTGTTGCACGAACCACCTCAATGTTACTTCCCAGATTAAAGAATAGAAAGTAGCAGCGCAAATCTTAAATTAAATACAACTAAGGCTCTAATCCAAGGCCATCAAATGAAGGACGGGTTCCAGAAGGCACGGACTCACCGGGACGCGCTTCTGGCACCCCGAGGGAGGTGTCCTGGGGACGGGGAGCTCCGGTAGCGCACAACTATCTGCACCCAGGCACCTACTACCTGCCTGCCGCAGGGGAAGCAGCGTCACACACAGCAGGTCCGGTTTAAGGCCCTTACAACAGTATTTCATCACAAGTAAGCTCTAATTCTGGAAGGCGGGGGGCAGATGTACATTTTTCTTGTGTGGAGATGCCCTCTACTCAACCCAGCCTAAGACCTTCACTTACGCGAGGCTGTGATTAGGGGATTCAGGTCATGAGCAAGCAGATCTCACACTTTAATTCTCTCTCTCTCTCACTTCGGTTGCCTGAATCTCCAGGATGAGCAACACATTCTCGCAGAAACCTAAGCGAACTCGCGTGCACCAGCTCTCTCCCTCAGAAGTCGACTGTGATAACCTCCCACCCAAAGGCGTCGGATGCTGCCGCTGTGCCTCAGCACTCTCTCCTCACATTAAAGGCTCAAAACAACAATCCTAAGGCCAGTCTCACCTCTTTGTCTCCACAACGCAGCTAACAACACTGCATTAAGTACATCAATACTGTTGCATTTGTATCTCCCCTCAGGTACACTCCCCAGAAGGATGTACATCCAAAAATACAGCAGCCTGCACCCCCTCGTGCTCTCCCAGCTCAGGGAGCTTCCTCCCGAGATCACCCTGCCGAGAACCACTTTAGCAACGTACAGGTTTAAAACCACCCTAAAAACAGCCACGCACCTGATATCAGACTGCAGCCCTCGTTCCATCCTCCCATAAGCATCACGCAGGATCAGACCCTTGGCTAAGTGATCTGGGACTGCAGCAACACGCTCCTAGCATTGCTACTCATTCGTGGCAGCTTTCACTACCTGCAGATGCTGTCCAAAAATATAGAAGAAAAATTCGTGCTCTCAGGAGCTCACAGACTAAAGGCAGAGGTCAGGAGGAACGCTCTGTTCTTATTAATGCAGTTCTATGGAGAGGAAAAAAAAAACCCCAGTCAAGCCTGTATGCTTCTCTGAAGCAGATTATAGCTAATAATACAAAGATTACTGACATTAAATGAATTTAAATTCATTCTTCTATCATTCAGGATATTAAGTTTTTTTACCTTCCTCCCAGTATCACTCCCATTTGTACTCAGCTTCACTTTCTGCCTATCACAAAGATGTTATGTTTGGACTACAATCATCATAATGGACTTCTCTCCCTCGGCAGTTTTGTTGTACTAGGCATCTTAAAAAAAAAAGGCATTTGTACTGTTAATTTAACAAGCATCCCATCTTTTTTTTTTTAATTTTTTTTTTTAAGGTAACCACTGCATAACTCTGAATTCTACAGTCCTAATGGCTTTTTTTTTTTTTTGCCTATCAACAGGTAAGGGGGCAGTCTCAGGCACAGGAGACCAACACAAAAAAACATCTGTCGCTGGTGACCAAAACTCGATTTTGAATTCAGCCAGCACTCGGACTCAGACTAAAGACACGTCTCTGCACTATCCCCCAGGGAATGGAACGGTTTTAAAGCCAGCAGCAGCAAACTGAAGATGAGCACAGTAACAGGAGCAAAGCCAGCCACAGATTTACTCTCAGGAGGAAAAACTACTTCTGAAACTTAAAAGTTCCAGTTGAGCTGTAGGATCCCTCTCCCCAAAGATCTTATTGACAAACAAGTATCTAAGAATGCTTAAAAGACAGCCATCAGTGCAGCAAATCACCAGCCATGCGTTTGCTGCTGGACATCATGAATGTTCGTGCTAAAAGCTTCTCACACATGTTTGCATCGACATTTTACTGAAAGAAAGGGAACTCCTTCCAACAGCAAACAAACTGCAAATCCCTGCCTGTCAGCCCCAAATCTGGAGGGCTTGGCTGGGCTGCGGCCCCGAGCTCCAGCCTTCCCCGTTTGCTCTCCTGGTCCCACACTGGGAAGACAAGCCAACGCGTCCCCAAGCCTACAGAGCAGGAACCAGTGGGCAGTTATCCCAAATACAGTTTGCATCGAATTACCGTTGCATGGGATCAGTCCAACTCAACCTTCCTTTTGTTTCTAAAAGGGAGTTTTGCTGGTAAAAGGCACCTGCCTTAGCTCACGGCCTCATGCAATGGCTGTACTAAGCATTACTCTTATTAATCAGTACATAACTATAATAGTTTGTGTTTTATTGAATTAAAAAAAAACACCCAGAACCTTGCACATGGCCATCAGTGACCAGCTCAGCCCCACCTGTGCAGACTTTCTCTTGCAGGTCTGGGCATCCCCCAGCTCTGATCCCACCACCATTTCCAGCTGACTCAAGTTCAGGCTGCATTGGCCAGGGCAGCTCTGCCCTCTCTAGGGCCCAGGTCTCCCTCCTGCCCTCTCCCTCGACAAGCGTTTACGAGACCAAGCACAAGGCAGAGGAATGAGGACAGCAGCAGGGAGGAAAGAGAGTGCACCTTTCAGTGCCAAAACCCATTTGAAGGGCATGAAATGGCAGGCTCAGCTCCTAATGGTGCCCATGGAGACCAAGGGCACTTGGCATAGCCTGGGAGCTTGAGCAGCCAGTGGCTCCGCCTCGGCAATGCCTCTCTCTCAAGAGGCTTCCACAATTCCCCCAAATACACACATTCCCCACGTGCACCGAAAGTCGTACACATTAGAAACACATGGGAGGAATGGGGTGCAGACTCTATGACAGGGCTGGATCCCGCAGCATTGTGCAACCAAACACCCATCCCATCCAGAAGTCACCTGGCGCTGCATCCCCTAGGTCGGCTGAGCAGGTGGAGATGCTCCAAGACCTGGGGGAGAAACTGTTTCTCCTGTAAGCTGGCATGCAAAATGGTGTAACTGCCCAACTAAAAGCATCCAGGACACTCTCTGCAGCTGGGCTGAATTTACAAATCTTGGTATCTCTAGAGGAACAAGATGGTGGCACTGCACAGAAAATAAATTAATCTGTTGTTAGACACATCAGATACTTCCCCGTACCTCATGAATGGGTCTCAGGGTCTTGTCAGAAGGATAATCTTCCACCTAACATAGGACACAATGAATTTGCCTTTCAGCAGCAGCAGCATCCTCATTCCAACCCTGGTATCTGAGCATCAGCTACCGAATGCGTCATATTACAACACAGTCACCAGAGCTGGAAAGTCCCCAACCCAGCAGGTCTCTCCCTTCAGCAAGGCTGGTATAACCTCATCCAGAATCTGCCCTGCAGGCCCTACTCATCTCCTCAGTCTCAGAAGAAACATGCATCACAGCTACTCAACTGACTGTTCTGGAGACCCTGAAAATCATAGCGAAGGTGGTCAGTCTCAGGTCAGAGCCACCCAGGGGACAACCTGCCTGCAAGATGGAGGAGGCTGGTGGCATCCGGAGGCAGCAGGGGAGGTGTCACCTCACTGCAGACATGCAGGAGGGAAGGGGCTCGCTGTTCCTTCTGCAGTAGAGCAACCCACTCTGGTTGCTCTTATTTACACGACATGTGGCATAGCTTCCTCAAGCACCACCTGAAAGGTGCTGCTGCATTAGCCAGACCACGCTTGGGGCAGAGCCGACCTTAGCTCGTTACCAAGGCTGTGCTTAACAAAGGGCACCCCGGTTGTCACGATGTGCTCAGCGTTTCACTGAGTAATTAGCCAAGCCGAAACCATGGGTGGTGGACTTGGTCTGAGGAACAACCTGAGGACCTAGGACAGAGGCATTCAGTTGTGGATCTGGGAGTCCAGTGCAGCAAAGGCAAGGTGGAGATGCCAGTGCCAAGACCTGGGCAGTCTGTCCGAGGGCACGGAGGTACTTCACAAGACACCTCTGCGCTGTGGCATCCTTGGTCAGATACAATGCCAGCATCTGGAGGCTTCAGAAGAAGAAGGACAGACCACCTGTAACCCTGTTGGTGGCTCCATGCTACTGTTTCTTTTCTGTAAGTCAAAAATAACTTTACTAAAATGTATCTGAAGATGCAACACAAGCCCCCTGGGTCACCACTGCACATTATTATCTATTTAAAAACATTCAGACTATATGTAAAAGGATCCCACCGGTACCTGGTATGGCTATAAAAAGATCTATCCATCGTGACTTGCTGGCTGCGGACAGGGTAGGAGATCCTACAACTGAGCGGCCTGATTAAGAAGCATGGACAGCATTGATGAAGAGTTTTGACCACATTTTGGGGAGAGAAACCCAACGCCCTTTTGCTGCCCAGCTGGGGAAGAGCATTACAGCCCTACGGAGCACAACCACCGCCACCCCGCCACCGCAGTCCCAGGACCTTCCACCAAAAGACCATCAAATGATTCACAAGCATTAACGAATTAAGTCCCAGCATCCCAATTAACTCCAGCAGCATCATCCCCTTGTGTCCCAGGAGCGCTGAAGCAGGCTGAGGCATCCCTGCCGAGGAGCCAGACCTGCCGGCTCCCGCCCTCTGCTCAGCTACAGAGCCATTTCGAAGGCTTTTTCCAAAAGAAAGAAAGAAAGAAAAAAAAAAAGCTTTGTTTTCCTTGAAAAGCAGGTCTGCACAACAAAAAAGGTACTAATAAAGGTTTCACCATCCAAATTAAAAGTCAAAGGCAGCAATAAAGAACCTCTGAAATACAAGCAACACGTCGTGCGCGGTGTGAAATTTATTGCCGCCTTGCAGAATGAAGCCAAACATCTTAATATGGAAAAACACCGCTACTTTTGACCCAAACAGATTGGGAACAGGAAGTAAAAAACAAATTACCCAGCTGCGGCCTCCCCGCCTTACGAGCGGCAGCGGCGGCAGCAGCAGCAGCAAAACCAGCGTTTCCCGCCCACGCTCGCCCCGTCAGCGGCCGCCCGGGTCTGCACGCCGATTGCCCGGGGGGCCAATCCCACCCAAACCTCTCCAGGGTGGTTATTAAAGCCCCTGCAGACAAGATCGGGGCTTCAGCAAAGGGGAATCGCCAATGGGGCCGGCAGGAATGGCCCCAAATGCTGCGCCCACTGGCAAAGCGCGCAGGGCCAGGCTCCCCTGTGAGAGGATTCCCCTTCTGTCCGTGGCTCTCCTGATTTTTTTTCACCAGCCAAATTCCTGACTCAGGACAGGCACATTTCAGGAGTTAATTTTGGTTTTACTGCATCATCACCAGCAAACCCTGAGAAATTAAGTTGAGCCTCAATTGGCTCAAAACATAATTGCATTTCTTTTAAATAATAGCTTTGCATTACTTTGTTTTTTGTCAGGGTTTTGGGGTTTTTTTGAGCTTGTGCATATTACATCCTAATTATATTTTCAAGCTTTCATTTGCAGCTACAGGAATAACCCAGAAAGACATACAGATGAGCTAATTTTCAAATCATCACTTGAGTAAGAAGCTCTAAAAAAAAAAAAAGTGACAGGTAGACCAAGGGACCTGCAAGAAAAAAGAAACAGGCGAAACTGACAGTCCGACATCTCTTTCCTTAAAACTGGGACCTCAACGCCAAAGAGAATGGCTTTAAGACCTCAGCATAGCAAACACTGAATATCACACATATAATGCAACAGAAAATGCCATGTACACAAATGCTACGCACTAAACAGCAGCTCAGAACCTGATGTTTTCATTAAAACTCTGCTTTCAGAAAATCTTACAAGCATCATTTTTACTAGCTCAAGCAGATTTTAAAAGATTACATGCCAGGTGTAGAATACCTCATAGAGCAGAATAAGATTTTTTGACTCGTGAATTTTTTATTTTTTTTTTAAACTAATAGCAACCAGTAAATTAGTGCCATTAGTACAACACTGCCTTCGCAGCAGATTTATGCCAAAGTGGAATTTCACCCAACAACACTTCTGGGTAATACAGACATCTGCAGAACTGAGAGAAAAAAAAAAAAGGGGGGGGGGGGGCATAAACACGCACAACCACACATTTTGTGCATTACCATCCAAGACTTTTACAAGGACAGGTATTTTGTGCCACTGTTTTGCGAGAAAGTCCCCCGCGCGTGCCCATGAGTCTGCTCTCCAGCACGCAGCGAGCTCCAGTCCTACCTCATATTCTTTTAAATCCATCTCCTAAATGCTGCTTTGGCGGAGGGGTTGCACTGCGAGGAAGGAAACTCCCCCTGCAGCCCCGTTATCGTGCTGCATGAAATCCTGCCTCTGCCCCAGCAGAAAAAAAAAAAAAAGAAAGAAATTAAAATAATCCAAGTTTATCACGCCAAGGAAAGAACAGTAAGTGGGAGTCCGAAAAGGCAGTCAGAAGTGCCGCCAAAAAATCAGAGCTCCTTCTCAAAAAAAGGCCCTCCCTTCGGAAACCTGCCAGTCAAACCCGATCACGAGGCTGTTTTCCGAGGGTGAATAGAGTTCTTATTGCCATGGCTTATGTCTGCAGCATGCAGCCCTCCGCAAGGCTTTCAAGAGCAGATCGGATTACACAGACACATTCTCTCTGATTTTATGCATTCAGAAGCCCTCAGACATAAAATACCAGCTCTGAGGGCCACCGGTTTTTCAGCTCGCTATCGGCCTACGTGCTTTTACAAAAAAAAAACCCAACCAGAAGCAGGCGAAGAGATCCTGGCACCTTTCCTCGGGCTCCAGAGGACCTCACCCTTGCTGAGCAGGGCTATATAATTTGGAGGCCAAGCCGCAGATTTGCTCCATGTGAGTAATACAAGACGACTCATTCCCATGGTGGGTACTTAGCATCGGGACAGGAGAAGGGAAAAAATAAATATCTGCTGACACCATTTAAAATGGGGGAAGATAACACCGCTCCAGGTAGACAATGCTTCCTGGAAGATGGCATGGAAAAAGGGGAGGATACACACCTTTTAAAAGAACACCACGCGCTGCCACAGCTTAGCAGGCAAGAGGTGCCCAACTGCAAAACCATCACAAGCACAAATTCAGGTAAACCGTCTATCCAGAGCCAGCAATTTGCACGCACACGGGAACCTAGAGAAAACAAACTAAAAGGATCAATTTATACTGTTTCTGTACTTCGGGGGCACAAATGAGGAACTCCATTCCAGGAGCAGAGACGTGTGCAGACAAAGTCTGGGGTACCTGAGATGCTGCAGTTTAGGTGAACAGAGAATTACACAATGTTTTGTTATTTTAAACACTCCAGCTTAAAGAGTGCGCTTCAGCAAGAGAGACAAGCCTGTACTTTGATAAATCAGACGACAAATGAGGACCTGAGCGGTGCCCTAGAGAAGGATGCACACACTGCCCAGAGGTCTGGACTACACTGATTAAAAAGAAACTCACAAAAAAACCCCACAACCAGTCTAACAGGCAATCCAGTGCATTACGCAAAGGTAACTGGTTCCCTATCACCTAAAAGGGAACAACTCCTGCATCAACTCATCCACACAGAATTGAAACTTCTGACTGAAATACTACATACAGCAAACACAGCAAATCAAGCAAGCCTGAGCTTCAGGGATTTTAAGAGCAAACATACACTGTTCAATAAAGACATCCTCTCCCCCCTGCCCCGGCTTCCAGGCTGCAATCACTCCCCCACCAAGTGTTTCCATCATGTCGCAAAAGATTTTTCTTACATTTTTGCTGCTGGGTGCTCAGAGGCTGGACCAGGGTAACCCAAAGGCGGGATGCCATGTCAGCCTGCAGTGGCAGTTTTTCTCTGGTTGGACGTTTGCACTCTGTTTTCAACGCACAGCAAGAGAGCCCCAGCTCCTATGACTACCTTTGGAAACCGAGATCTAAGCAAACTCTGCTTTTCAGTGCACAGCCTCCCTCTCAATGAGCAGCCTCGTGTTTCTAGTACTCATTTTAGTTTCCACACGTGACTTCTAGTATGTTCATGGTCAGAAAAGCCTGCTCCTATGAAGGCTGCGTGCTCTTTCCCAACACGTCTGAGTCATGCAATGGTTTGCTCCACTGCCAAAGCCAAGCTCTCACCACACCGGCACGGCAGGGGTGTCCTGCTGCAGGCATCAGTCACCAAATCCTGACTGCAGATTCATCTTCATCACCTGTGCCTGCATTAGCCACAAAGAAAATCTTCATTTGCTTTCAGGCTCCCGACTAAGCTGCAGGCACTGGTGACTAGGAAAGCTGTGGTTTGGCTCGTGCATGAAGAAAGACCCATTTTCAAGACACTAGCAATGCAGTTTTGCCATCAGTTTAACTGGGCATAAGCCAGTGCTGTTAATAAAAGCAGCAGTCCAGCCCCATCCTGCCCTGCCCATGTGCCCCAGGTCCTTGTGCCAACACGACTGTTTCTGCGGCCACACGGAGAAGCGAACCAAGCAAGCAGTCATGGCTAAAATGAGCACCGCTTCCTTTCTTTTTACTCTGCAAGGTTATTCTTAATCCACAAGGATGGTGAAGAGACTGGAGGAAAGGCCTGGAAGCAGGACCACTTTTTCCACCACAGCACCAGCTTCAAAACTGATTTGTAAGAGGTAAGAAAGCCAACCTCCCTCCCTTTGCAGTCACAAGTTTTTAAGTCGTGCTTTGAGATTCCCTTAAATGCGCAGAACAGCCTCTCAAAACCTCACTTCTGGTGGCAGCACAAATGTAAAACTCTAAGGCCCATGTATCCATCTTGCTAAGATGGGGTAAGCCCAGGAGAAAACTTCTAGGTCTGCAAAAACCTAAGAATAACATTTAAGCCTCATACCAGCCATTCCCCAACAGATGAGGAGGAGGCAGAGTAGGCCATCGCTGCTCGTGAGGTGGAACTGGGCATGAAAACCACCAGAAAATCCTCTATGTGGATGCAACACTCCAACACCTCAGGCGCACAACTGCCCAGCATCCCTACACACCAGTAACCTTCCTGCAGCCCCTGGGCCAGCACTGGGAGGGAGGAATGGCAGCCCCAAATCCGCTCCCTCTTTCCCCTCACGGTGGTGGGAAGGATGTGGTACCCTGACTTCTCCTGACCTGGCCAGATGCTGCAGGAGGCTGAGCAGCACAGAGGTTCCAGCACCAAGGGGCTAATTTCCTCGCTTTGGGTCTGCTTTGGGCCCCTGCCCATATACCCCAAACCGCCTGGAAGATAGCACCAGGCCCGTGACAGACATACAGCTGTGTACAGGCTGAACCAGGCGCATACCCAAAACTCAGCCGCTTCTGGGCAGGCTGACTGCGCTCAAGAGCAGACTGCACCTTCTCCTGCTGTAAGCGCATCCCATAATACCTAGAAGCTTCTGCGCAGCCCATTGTCTTTCAAAGAGAAACACTCAAACACTGAAATAGCGCTCTCAAACTTTTCTGGGCCATCACTACTTTAAAAATGACTTCATTTAAATATCCACCGCGTCTATATATACACACAGGCACACGCCAAGGGAAATGAGCATGGCGCTGGTGCCCACACCCTGTACCTCTGCGCAGCCTCCCAGGTCCGCCCGGGCAGGACTGTGCCCCCACCGCTCCCCACCACCCCAGGGCCGCCCAGAGGAGACCCCCGCCTGGACTCTGCCCCACTGGCAGGAGCACTGGGAAGACCCCAGCCTGTGGGCTGTCCACCAGACCCCTTGCTAACACACATATTTTTTTGGGGGGTATAGAGAGCAGAGACGGCAGGGGAGTTTTAAGACTAAATTACAGAGTCCTCTAAATCCTTCAGTTCTGCACAAAGCTGAACACCTAAGTTCTTCCTTCAGGAGTTTCCCCCTCCCCAGGGCATGATTTGGACCTTCACTTGTAAATAAAGCTCTGAGGAGCAGAACTGTGCCACGTAAGGCATTTCTCCAACCTGGAGAGCAGCACCATCGCAGCCTCTGCATACTACCTTAAAAGCAAAATACCCGCAAGGAGGACCCATAGGGGGAAAACATCTCTGCAACCCCATGGAAGCTGCTGGATGGAAACTTTAACTGCATTACTTCTGCTTCTGCATAATCCCAGAAGAACTAGCTTAATTCAGACTGCTCCAACTCAGACACTCGATAGTTTCAACATGGTACAGACTATTACCTCGCTCTAATTACAGGATCACGTTACATGTCCAACAACTGCTGCAATTTACTCTCGCCTGATACACCCCAGCTCAAAATTGCTCATCCCACCTCACGCACACACGCTTTCTGGCATCCTTTGAATAAAGACAGGGATACCGAGCGACACTTCAGCATCTGACACAGGCGCACCCCAAGCCCCCCCCAAAGGTAAAGTCATTATTTCCTTGTGGTAACGAAGGCAACGACTTTCACCAGTGCAGAACAAACTAGTTTTAGGCAAATAGCACGGACACGATGCTACCACTCACACACTTGTCTGTGCAAACACATTACCGGATTCCTGCTAATAACCACGGCCGCACAACACCACGAATTCACACGTCGCTCCCCGAGCCAGGTGTCGATCTCGCACGGCGCCTATTCCAGAGAAGCCAGAGCTGCAGGATCAGGCCCTCGGAGTTTCACCACCTCAAAGGCAGGGGACGTTCCTTACAGCAGCGCACGTCTTGCCTTTGAGCTCAAAACCGCATCAGCAGCTCCCGCTGCCATGAAAGGCAAAGGTTTTTTCTCCCTGCAACCGTCCGCCCGCGCCTGAGCCGAATGCTAACAGGTCTCTTACTTGCGTCTCGCCTCGCCTCGCCACCGCCTCATGCTCTACGGGGGAATATGTCGTTCCCCGAGCGGACAAACTGTCCGGCCATCGCTCCACGATGATTCAGCAAGGGGGTGGCTCCCCGTCGGAAGGCACACCTACCGCGAACTGTCATAGCGCGGGGCTGGGGGAAAATGGGAGAAGTTGCTCTATCTATCATGGCTGCACTTTCTTTCCGAAACATGTAGACCTGGCCTGGTAGGGTCGAGAGGGGCGAAGGGTGGGAGGGAAGGATGGGGAAGGGGGTGTGTGTGGGGGGGTTATTCCATCAGCAGGCACACGGAAATAATTCAAGGAAATATCTCGAGGCTTTTAACTATGGCAC